>VWZG01006760.1:1724588-1927938 GCA_013396735.1 Grallaria varia | reverse complement strand
GCGGCCGCCGAGGGGCCGGGAGAGCTCCGAGGGGCTCCCCCATCGCCGTGGTACCTGCGGCAGGTGCGGATGGCGGTGCGGAGCATCCCGGCCCCGGCGCGGCTCGGCCGGGGGGTCCCCGGGGCGGGGTCACACCTGCCCCTGCCGGCCGAGCCTTGCGGCCAGGGCTCTTCTGGAGCAAACCCCGGGCCTGCCCTTGGAGGGCTGACAGGACGAGGCCTTTATTTTTTTTTTTTTTTTTTTTTTTCAGAGTGCTGGCTGATATTTACATAATATCTCTGCTTAAATGTGACCTCGTCCCTAATTGGAGGCTTCCTTTTCATTTTCTATGGCAACAGTACAGAACAGATCACCCTGGGGGGCCATATGAGAGGAGTATCTCCAGACACTGTAATTTTTCTCTCTTGGTTCCCCATCAAGACTGATTTGTTTTAGTGAATGGATGAGATTTTGAGAAAAGTTCTTTCCTTCAGCCCTTAAAGCAGTTGCTAGGCCTGCGAGCCACTGCAGATTTGCAGGATCACTAAATTAGAGAGAGGATGGAGAGTACACGGTTTTGACTAACAAGCAAGGATTATTCTTGTTGGTGTTTACAGGGTTATATATTTACTAGTCTGATTGATGACTTCCACGCACCACACTGCCTAATCAAACAATCCCAAGAAATTATGCTAATTTTAACTGAGAGTATTTATTTATTTTAGAATGAATAGGGTTATTAGAAAGAAGTCCTAGAAAATTTTGTAGGGGGGGAAGAAAATGAGTCCCACTTCATTCCAAGATTCCTTTTGCTTCATGAGATCCCTGTCCTGTGTTTAGGACCCATCATGTATACACAGTAATGTCTCTTCTTCCATGGTTGGTCTCACTGACAGTAAGCTGGATGTGGATATGTATTTATGCAGGAATTGGATTTTGTAATGCTTATTAGGGTCTGCTGTGTTTCATCTCTGTGAGATGCCAGCTTTGGTTTCAGGTTTTATATGGCAAGGAGGGAATATGCTTTGTGTTTGTTTTCCAAAGCCTGATGAAAATAAATGTTTTGTGATTATAAGACACACTAATTCATGGTGCATTTATGCAGGAAGGTTTTTATAAAGACTTCTGAATCCTGCTGAATTATCTTTTGAGATGGTGTTTTTGTTCTGTATTGAAAAGACACATGCCTTACTGTTAATAATGCTAAAAATAGTTATTGTGATATAGAAGCTGTGGTACTCTGTGTGGCTTAGAATATTTGTTTTTAATCTCTGCTCTGTTTGTATTTCTTGGTGCATTGAGATGACTTTGTTTCTTGCTCCTGAGGTAGTGTGGGGTCTTTTGGGGTTTGGGGTTTTTTTTTCTGGGTGGGTGCAGGTAGTGAGGTTGTTAATATGAAATGAGTAGGTATGTTGGAGGTTCAAACAGAAGGTCCTAGAATCTGGTTCTTCTAGAAGAGGTGATTCTTCTTGCAGCTGGAGAGACCACTGATTGGAGAGGCCACCCATCGGACTCCTTCAGTGAAGCACTGTGGCTGCAGTGGGCTACAGGCTGAGATAAGACAACTGGAAGAGGCCATTGGTGTAGACATTTGCCTAACGTCTTCAAGCTCTCCTGCATGCAGATGCAGGCTTTTTATTTCCATTTGCTTTTTAGAAATGCTCTGAGCAATACTTGCTCTCCACTTAAATGTATGTTCCTTTAGTGTCTTAGATTGTTGTTATGGGAATGTGAGAGTTGGAAATATCCTCAAAAGAGGCCATGTGTTGAACCTGAGGTATAAATGAGGCTTGAATTGGAAGAGATGGACTCTGGTGAAATGTTAATCTCAGTACACAGAGATGGAATAGAAATTGCTCATGATTTTTCTCTTCGATGTCTATCTCATTCCAGCTCACTCTTTATTTTCCGTAGCTAATACCTTTGTGTCCCCAGCATTGTCTTTGTTGCAGTTTATCCCTGTCAGTTTCTGCTTTAAATATTATTTGTTAGTATGTAAATGTTTATAGTTATCTTCTTTTGTATTGTTTTTCTTGGGGAACATTTTGGTTAAATTATGGTGGAAAATAGGAGGTGTGGGAGTAGCAGGTAGAAGAAGGAAAGAAATGGGCCTGGGCAATATTTCTGGACAGCATAAGGCCAGATGGAGCTGGCATAAATATGTGTCAGGGAACAGAAAATATTGAAGAATGTGATGTTGGATTGCCCCTTTGCATAGAAGCAAAGTCAGTTTCATGCTGCCTTGATCTCAGAGGAGCTATAAGCTGGTACCACTGATTAATGTGTCTCTATTAATTTATGAATTTTGAAGCAAAGTTTCTCGTCCATCAAGCAAAGAAAACATCAAAACCTTCCTCATGTCCCTGTCTGTGATTCTGATTTTTATTTTCCTCTCAACTTTCATTATCTCTGTTCTACTTCATTTTGAAGGGGCAATATTCAGCCTTAATTGCAGCTTTGTGTACTGATATGCACAAACACATTCCATCTCTTTTGTTTTTCATTAAAAACATTCCATATTTAGAACAGTTGCTGATTTATAGTACTTATTGCAATGTTACTCAGCATTAATAAGGAAAATCAATTTCATGGTCACTGTTTCATAGTTTGTTCGCAGGTCACAGTAAAATGTCATGAGTTTGTAATCTAAAAAAGTAGGATTTTTTCCTATCTTGTATACAAGTTCCTCCTGTATACAAATTTTGCAACTTCCTTCAGTTAAACTTCTGCTAAAATTTTTTAAAATATGAAACTTTTTCAACCCTAACTTCAGTAACAGGGAAAATACCTGTAGTAGTCCAATAAAAATGGTATAGATTTATTGTCAGTGGGGTCAAATGGAAACACAGTAGTAGTTCAAACTAATTTTGTATTCATTCTTTTTCAGTGATACTTCCATCCTTTGCATATTGTTATGAATCACAGAACTTTTTTTTTAGCACAGGGAATGCTTTTGTAGGCTTTCTTAGAGATCTTTAAAACTTGGTTGGTTACTTCCTATTTACAATACTCTGTTCATCTAATAAGAATGGGAGCTGAAGAGAAACTTCTGTTATGTGCTGGGGTAGGTGAGGTCTTCCTCTTTTCCTCTCAACATAGCTCCAGGCTCATAGATCTGGCATTTAATTCCACAGCTGCCTTTGGATTTGGTGCATTATTTCTTTACTGCATAGGCTCTCAAACACATACATACATGCAAATGAAGAGCCAAATGTATTTGGGAAGCTCCCACCTACAGCTGTTAAGTTATACAGGAATGGGTAAGGTGCTTAATATAGTAAGGCAATTTCTAATATATCTTTCTAACATTGGTTTTAAGAGAGGGGTACCTAATACACATTATATAAAAACAATTGAACATACACGCCCATGTAGTTGTTTTGGTGCTGTCCTATTATCATGGTGAATAACCTGATTAACTGAAACCAGTTTCTGGAGGTGAAAGGCAGAAAGTGAAGGAAAAATCACTTAAATGGTGAAATGTTTAGGAATAGTGAATAGACTTTTTTAATGCTAGTTATGCCATCCTCAAGAAGCGCAGTCAATATTGGTTTACTTTGCTTCGGCTTTACTTTGTTTTTAGTGGAAGATGGCTGAAAGGCATCTTTGTTTTGTTCTGATAAGAGAACTTTGATGTAAATATGAGCTAATTTGTTTCCTGCAGATGTTTTTAAAAACCTATATATTTAGTCTGCTAGCTGGCATTCTGTAATCAGTGTAGAATTAAGAGAGGCGCTATTTATATTATGTGTATTTGTTCATGTGTTGCTTACTTGTTCCCTACTAAATGCTGAACGTAGCCACAGCTACAGGAGGATCAAGATATCTCTCAACACTCTTTGAGGTTTCTGCTCTGTTTTCTTCTCACTTGTAGTCCATCTTAACACCATGTTGCCCATTTTCTGGCACCCCACCTTAACAGTGAGGAAAATAGGAGCAGTTTCTGAAAGTACGTATTTCGTATTTCTCAGTGTCGTTTTAACTTAACTTTCGTCCTCTTGGATAACTGGTAGTTGTCCTGCCTATCAGTTGTCCTTGACAAGACATCAGCATTGGATGCTGTTAGTTGCTCTTGTGAGGGCTAGTACCTTTCTCTTCAGTACGGAAGTGCTGGCAGAGCCACCCGTCTGGGTTGCACAGTTTCACTTTTGATTTAGCACTGATGCTCACTCAGCATGTGCTGCAGATGAAATGCATGGCTTCATGGGTGTAACCTCAGTAAAAGGTGGCCCTTTGGCTGAACTCAGCATGGTTGTCAGCCTTCGTTATGGGCACTATCTGCGTATCTGATTGCTTTGACTTTGCTGTGCCGGTGAGGAGGTGAGTTTTTTAATTTCCCCTGTGAGTATACCATACTCAAGTTTAATCCTAACATTATCTATTTACTTTAAGATTAAGTGGACCAAGCGGAGTGTTGGTGTAACTGAAACTGAGGTGCTATTGTTATTACTATTTATATGGTGAGAATAAGGGTGAGCCACTGCAGAGCAATCTTCCATGGGTTCTTCCAAAATTACCTTCTTCAACAATCAGAACAAGGAGTATCTTATCTGTCTAAATTAGACAATTTTACTAAGACTTTCAAAAATGTCAGTGACTCTGTGGCTGAGATTTCATCTTCCTTTTCTATGTTCTATCTACAGCTGTATCCAGCATCTGGTAGCTGTTTATTTTCTGCACTGTAATGCTTCCATTTATACAATAAAGTGTATAATATTTTGCATTTCTTCTCACTTGCTTGCAGTTGAACTGCCACCCAAAGACACAAGCCTTGTTTTCTTGTGAACTATTGATTGTCTGAACAAGCTTGTTATCCATGTTTATAAATACCTGTGGCAATGGGATGCATGTGTACCCTGAGTCTAATCAGGTCACATTTCTGGGGTGGAGGTTTTACTTTGTGAGACAGTGGTTTTCATTCTATCTGAGTCCCTAAGCTGCAAATGCTTCTATGATTTTGAAGTAACTCGTTCATGTAGTTCTTTCTGCACTATCTGGATGTAAACACTCTTTTGTCCCTAACAGAATGGAGAAAGTGTGGTAGAATGTGTTCCTTCTCTAAATTGCCTAGAGTGGAGAGATGGAACCCCAAGGACTCTTTTTTTCCCGCTCAAGGTTTAAAGCAGAACTTTCACAACGTTGTCACAATGTTTCTACCTTATGTTGATCTACTTGAGTCACATCTTGGCATTTCTTGTAGAGCAAATCGTGTCTCAATCATTCATTGCTAAGCTTGTTAGCTATAGACTATATTATAATTATACTCTGTTAATTTAGTATAGCAAACCTTTATTTCTTAAAGAAGAATTTGGTAATTTTTCCTCATGTCATTTTCTGAACTCCCTGTTTCTTAAGCCAAAAAGAAAGATCTGCAAATACATATTATGCCACCTTCTTATATCAATATTCTTTAAGATTCACTCATTTTAAGAATGACCGGAGTGATAATCTATCTGCAATATGGCAAAAGAATATAATTCATCTGAGCATTGAGGATGATGGACTTAATTCTCACAAAGGCAGACTTCAGCTTCTCTGTGTGGCATAATCCTTCTCAAGATAATCATCCTATTAGCTTTTTCGTGAAGCTTTGGCCACTACCACGTAGCATGGGGAGGGAGGATGGGATGCTGTGCCCCAACACTTAGCATCTGTTCTGGTAATTCTGAGTATTTTATTAAAATGGCAAATTCTTACTAAAAACTTCAATTACATTTGCTGCAGCCTGGCTTCCTGTGGAAATGAGACTTAAATGGTTCTGCTGTCTCTCAGTCCCCTATGACTAATTTTTGCATTTGTTGGCCAATTTCAAGCTGCATTTGTAAGAAGGTGGATGTCTCGAAGATAAATCTGCTCTAGAACTCAAGGTGTATATACTTGACTGGGAAGGTCAGGTGAGCCTTTTTGTATTTTTAATCAAGTTTCACTGATGACTGGCATGAACTTGTTTTCTTGCAATGAGTTACCTTAAAAAAATTAGTATTTTTGATGTTTCTTTTTTTTTTTAATTCCTGAGATCTCATTATATCCCCTTTTTAATGTTTTCTGGTTTGTGATGGTTTTGGTTTTTTTCTTTTTTTTTCACTTGGTTGGCGTGGTTTTTGGTGTGTCTTTGTTTTTTATTTTTAATGGATTGCCATCATATGTTAAAATTTCTCAGCATTTTTCAGATTCTGCATTCTACCAGCCAGGAAATTGGGGCTATTACTACCTCTTGCAGTAAACCCCCAAAGCTTTCCTGCATTCAGCTAATTGTACCAAGCCTGCCTTTATGTTAATAACAAATATTTGTTTATATATTTTTTCTTGCAGATTTTTTTTTTTTTTTTGCTACTTTCCACTGTGTAAGGAAGCCTGAATTATCTTGGGTTTTCTTTTTCTGCATTTTTTGTCCATCTTTTCACCTTAGCCTTTCCTAGATGACTTGTAGTCTCGAAAGTAGATACCCGTTTCTGCATCACAGAGGGGAACCATGACCACAGCCACGGTTAGATATAGCTGAAATAGATTTAGTCTATCTGTTTAGCAAGCTATTTGGAATCTAGGTACTGAGTAACAAAGCTATGGTTTTTGAGAGTAAAAAACAGTAAATGCAGAGAATTTTGTGTGCATTCACAAATGTGCACTCAGAAAATATTCCAAGGATTAAAATAGAGCTGAATCTGTTTGCAGAAACTATATAGAAGATTCCTGCATACTGACACTATAATATAATTACATAATGATGACAGACAATGCTTTGCAAGTGTATGTATTGGAGATGTGTCTGATTGAAACAGTGTTTAAGCTCTAATCAGAGTACTTAGTTTACTTGATGTATATATTGTCCAGGAATTGAGAAAGGCTAATCCTTCACACAGCACAAAAGCAACACAGGATTTTAATTATTTGCTGTTTCATCACACAAAGCAGAGGAATATCTAAAACCTTTAGAGGGATGTGTTCCCATATCATTGGAGGTAATAAATACTGTACATTTCTTATAGATTTAGGTCTGTAAATCTGAAATGCTCTCAGATGTCAGTGAAGCAGAGCCTTAAATATCATGATTGCCAAGAATGATAATTCTCATTTGCAGAAAAATACCCCAAAATTTATAACACATTTGCCCTCTCATATCCAGGATTTCCAGCTTTTGTACATCTGATGCAAAAGTGCATTGCTGGTTCAGCTGCCACAATCAGCTGTAACTGGCATGTGGAAAAAGGGAGCTGGAAAAATTCCGTGGAGCTGCACTGGAATGCAGTAATTGCCAGCTCCTTACTGGGAGATGGAACCAAATGTGTGAATCTATCACAGCATGAAGATCTGTGGAATAACTCTCCTGCTCTAGTTATTTCAGATTTCAGATACTCTGGAGTAACCTTTCTGTTTCTGAAGGAGATAATTTTCATTGGTTTATAAATATATTGGGAGAAGGGAAAAAAATGGATGTTGTCTTCTGAACTGTAAGGTGATAACTATTTCCATGGTCAGTTTTCATGTGAAAACAAGTCTAAAGAGGCTGCATGGAAAGTAGGTAAGTCAAGAATTCTGAGAAGGATGCAGAAGGAGTTGAGCGAGTTAAAAGAGTATGCTGCAGAGAAAATAAGAAAGAGTGGGCGTCTATGGAGGCAGCTTTGTTGATGTCAAAATGCTACATGTTCTTATTTTGTTGTGCTTTTTCGTGATGGAGGAGAGGATGTTCTGTGCAGTTTAAGCCATGTCATTCTGTTTTCTGATATAACTTTTTTTTTCATTTAATGTGGAAGTAATCATTAAGTATGAGATGCATTCTTTAGCAATGAAACTGCACAATGTGAAACTAATTTTGGGGTGTTTTGAATTACACAACCCATTTTTTCTGCTTCCTATTTTATATTGCCTGAGATAAACTCCACGCCATAGGTGGTAAAACTGTTGTCATGACTTCACTCTTGCAAAGGCTGTGGCTTTTTTGAGTAGAAAAAGAAGAACCCTATTGATACTGACTAGTTTGTTTCTAATCTCAGTTACAGTCTGTATAACATGGACCCATCTCCATACATCCATCAGCTCTATTGCGTGTGTTCTGAATTTACACTGGACATAAATAACAGCTAGTCAAGGCAGAGAGGTTGGCAGTGGTAGTTACGCTCACTGTGACCATGACCTCTGTGCACGGGAAAAGCTGCTACAGTTTTGGTGCTTTGATTACGTATATATCATTCTTTAATCTGCAGTAAATAATCTACAGTAAAGTTTAAATACTGGATTTTTTTCCGTAGCTTTTAGCATGGCCCATGCTGCAAGTGTTTCTGACTGATGAAACCTGCCCTGAAAAGTGGGACTGTAACTTGGTTGGTACTTGTATGGTTGGTACTTGTATGTATTCTAAGGATTTTAGTGGACAAATGTGACTTTGGGGCCACAGACCAAAACTTTAGTAATTGATGAACTGCTCAGACTTTCTTCTATATTATGCTATGTATATGTTTGTATAAAGCTAACACTGTACATTTCTGAGTTACAATGTGAATAAATTTAATCTAGTTGTGTATTTCTGAGGCTCGTTAAACCTACCTGTGAACATCCATGTCACAAAGCTTCATTTCATCCATGCCTGTATTGTTAGGAACTCGTTGGTTGTTCTTAAGTTTTGTTGTCAGCTCTAGCTAAGCCCTTTTCGTTTGAACTGCCCTAGAACTTATTTCTTAGCATTTTTCTGTAAGGTTCAGTGTTTCTGGGGAGCATTATTCTTCATCCACCGATGCGTTTGTCTTCCAACCTCATGTGTTCTCTGAGTCTTTTCTGTTTGGTGGCAGACATCAGGCCTGGATGAAGTTTTCCAGGAGGTGGACTGAACGTGTAGAAGGCACTGGAGATGCACAAGCAATTCTAGGTTTGTTTCTGAACCTCAGAGTTGTTGGCTGGTTGGGGGGGATCTTCTGTATGCTAACCATGGTTACTGGCTATGTGGTTTTGCAGGTATTGATAATTGCTGTAACTTCTCAATAGACTGACACTTTGTATGATGGGTGGTATATATTTACTGCATTCCAGTCCTTAGTAGATTTTTGGATGACAAGAAGTGGCTGTGCCCTTGAAGCAGAGCTGTGTGTGCAGTGTTTCCCTCATTGTTGCCAGTGGGATGGCTAAGGCAACAGAAAGGGCAGTAACTACTGCCCTGTGAGTGCTGTTTTATCAGTTCACTGATAAACTCTGTGAGCCTCCAGTTGGATTTTGGGAAGTCAGTGTTTGGTACAAGGCTGCAGTCCGTTGTATGGGTGGTGAGTGCTCCTGGCCAGCAGAGAAAGTCAGTTTTGAGACTGGTCTTTTTGAAAGACGGTCAGTAACCTGTATGCCTACAGCTTCTGTGCTAATGCTCCTATTTCTGCTGGTCTCAGCAGACCACAGACTTCTTCAATGGCATCCATGTGGAAATCCTCCAATGCTGTGCATTGGGTGCTGAGATCTTCTCATCTGTTTTTGGCAAATAGGATTTAACTTTCTCTAAGTAACATATCGGATTGTCTTTCTTAATGTTTTGAGAACTTTTTTAGTTTTTTCTGTGGCTTGGGAAACTGTGCTTGACTCCAGGATGTTTGGTGGAAATGCTGCATGCCAGATGCATTTAGCTGGCTGAAGGCAATGCATACAAACCCCATACACATATGTGATCATGGCCATTGCTGTCCTCATTGGAACTTGCTATGCAAATAGCACATATGAAGCTCCAGAGGAAAAAAGACCTCACTTTTTATCTTTGTAAAAGCCACTGTTACAGAGATAATAAACATTTCATCATAAACTAAATTTTGTGGAGCTGAAAGTCAACCCGATTGTGTTCTGAATCTGCTGAAGCAAACTGCAGGCCTGTTATCCATATGAGCTTTAGCAGGATGTAAATTTAGAGACCTGTGATACACTGGAGTTGTCTGTCTTATGACTCTTCTGAGCTAATACATAAATTGTACTACAGACTGGTCAAACAAAAAATCTAGAGCAGAGAAATGGCTTGTAACACGTGTTAAAATTCCTGAACTAGGCTTCTGTGACTACTAATAATTTCACCTCCATGGAAAACTGTCAAGTAGTTCAGGATTTGTTTCCTCTCTTTTTTTCCGGTAAATGTTTTCAGTATGCTCAACTGAGGTGTTATAGCTCATCGACAGCAAAACTGGTTCCCTTTGTAATCTGGTCCTGGACACCCACACACAATTCTTTGACTGCAGATCCCCTGGTTTGTTCCTGCTTTTCTCTCCTTGCCCACTTCTGTCCCTTTGAACTACAGCCAGTATACAAGACCAAATGCTCTCTAGCTTGTCATCCCTTTACAGAGACTTCATCCCATTCACTAAGGAATTTTTATTTCTTCAGGTATTTTTAAAGCTTATCCCAGCACTGTCTTCTGTGCTATATTGAAGCTGATAGATCATATTGGAGCAGCATGTCCTGTGATTCACTGGCTAGGCAGTATTCTGCATTGGTGGTATCGAAGGTTGTTTGACTTAGGTGAGCAGGAGGTCAGAGAAATGGTGCCAGCCATGTAGCAGAAGACTTAAATACTGTTTAAATACACATAAACTAATACAGAGCTGAGTCCAAGAGGGATGTGGGAAATGAGTTGCAGGAAATCCTGGCTTGTAGAGCAGTACTGAAGACTGTCAGCCCTTGGTTCTGTCATCTGGGCTTCAAACTGGACTGGTTAGTACCTATGTGAAAATGAAGCTTTATCCTATAACCATGGCAAGCAGAGGTTCAAACTCAGCTCTAGGTCTGAGATATCTTTTCTGCATGCAGTTAGTATTATTTCTTTGAATAAACCGCTTAGAATAAGCTTGCAATGTAGTATGCAATATTGGTCTCAATGGGATTGTCAGGTTAAAATAATGTTTTGTTTTTAGCAATTTACAGTTTCAAGCAAATCAATTAAATATCAAAGCTTCATTACTTAAGCAATTCAATTAAATTTTGCATTTCTTTCACTGGTTTTGTAATGTTGGAATAGACTGCTGTGGTGTTTGTGTGGATAATCATGCAAACAATTAATTTTTTTTTATACAAGAAAAAGGAGAGCATTTCTAATAACGGTGGGTGGCACAGGCCTTGAGTATGCCTGTAGTGATGCTGCACAATGCAGTTTGGACTTGGTGTCTGCATCACTGCAACTAGCAAAGAGACAGTCTGCCAGCTGGATCAGAATTTGACTCTGCTTCCGTTCCTGAGTATATGTGTGGGGAGTAATAGTCTCTGTGCAGAGATTATTTCATCTTTTAATGCCAGGGGAGTTTGATCTGCTACTCCTGTGTTTGGAGTGCTGGCTATGGAAGTATGTCAAGGAGACAAAACTATCATCCTGTTCCTGATAACGCAGAAAGCAGTGTGCTCAAAACTGATGGTTGTTTAGTTATCCTTCTGCCTATCCACATGGCAGAAAAGGAATAAATTCTTTTGTCATCCTTCTTCATGAGACACCAAGCCAGCAGGAAAATGCCTTGTTCATAGTGTTGATCTGTAAGTGGAGCTCAGCTTAGAATTTTCTAACATGGCTAAAACTCATTCTTTTTTTGATAAGTATAATTTATATTCTGATGTTTCATGTCTCTGTATAATAATCTGCATATTATTGTATCCTTAGTTGATACGCCTCCCTTCTTCATAGCATGATTTCTCATTTAATGAAGTTTTCTTCCTTCTTTATTCATGAGACACCTAAGCCTCCTGAGTAACTTGAATTTCAGCTTTTTTTGATATGTTTCATTGTACATTTCCTTTTTACATAATTGCTTCTTTTCTTCCATTGAGATTATCTGTCTTTGTAGGATAGACTATACATTTCAGTCTGCATAGATCATCTGTATGTGCATTTGTGTAATGCACGTTTATGAATATTCATGTCTTTATTTGATGCATTTTTAATAATACATGTTCATAATTAGATTCAATTTTACCCTTATAACACCAAGGAAACATATTTTATAATAAGTTTTACTGGTGCTAACATGGGATTTATATTTCTGATTTCAACATCAGTGATTTACTTAAAGATCATGTCATGTTGGATGGCTTTAAATTT
Organism: Grallaria varia; assembly: GCA_013396735.1. Classification (NCBI taxonomy): domain Eukaryota; kingdom Metazoa; phylum Chordata; class Aves; order Passeriformes; family Formicariidae; genus Grallaria; species Grallaria varia. Next base: position 1,915,922 of record VWZG01006760.1, on the reverse strand, counting down.
ACAGAGAATTTACAGTGGTTGTGTGTAACAATTTTTTTTCTGAATTGCCCTTGCACTAAGAAAAGTGACCTTTTTCTTTCTTTAAGTAGCAAGCTACTTATTTTCTAATTTCTAGTTTTTGCTTTTAGTTACCTTACTACTAGCTTACTACTTTCTTTTTCTCTTTCTCTTTGAGTGATTGTAACCACCCTTCTAAATTTTAAATATGTTATAAATTTTTTATTCAGAGTTTGAGGCTCCGGCAACATGCTGAGTCATTGTTTAATGTCAAGTTTTCCACTGATTGTATTGTTTGCTTCTTGGATGTATGGATTAGCTTTCTTGAGCTTGAGAAGAATACTAAAAGTCAGTCTTTATCAAAGCCACGTTTATAGAAAATTGCCTTTTAGACTTCCCTTCTCAATCTTTCCCCTCATTGTGCAGTGTCTGATCTATGCAGAGTCCTAAGTGAAAGGTGTTTGTGAGATGGTTCAGTGCCTGGTCCCTTTTGTGCAGTTCATCCCAATGACCAGATCAGTGGAGGAGGATTCACGTGTCCTTCTCTCTCAGACTGAGCTGCATTAAAATTAATGTGTTTATGTGAAAAACCAAGCCAATGCCAACATTTCTGGTAGATTGGAGGCCATTAGTTGTCGTTTTTGCTGTCATCAGGGTTTTTGATAAAATATTTAAGTAAAATAAATGTGTACTGTTTATCTCTGAGGCACTTCATTGTTTCCTTTATGAAGAACCAAATTAGTAAAAGAACTTTCCACTGGACTTTAGCTTTAGCTTTGCAGGGAAATAATTAGCATTTGAAGCCAAGATACTGTGTTTATGGTCTATTGGCCTCATTTGGTTTTGGGAATGCCATGTCTCCATGCCTGGTATAGTCGCTGTTCTCTGAATCTTGAAGTCTGTGGACCAGATATAATAACAGAGAAAGGCATCCTAGTGCCCCAGAGAAAATGTGATGATCAGAAACTACATCTCTTCAAACTTCATTTTTAGTGTTTTTCCTGTATATAGAGTATCAACAGACGCAATGCAGAGAAAGCCACTAGTGAGTCTGAAATTCAAAGTATTTTTACACATATATAATTTTTGCATTGCGATCATATGTTGAGACGATCTTCGAGCTAAGAATCCTTTGAACATGGTCAAATCTGGAAACCATAGGTACTGAAGCATGTGATGCAATGACAAATTGTAATGATTAATTGTTTCTTCTGTTTGTAGTTAGGCCTTCTATTATTCCTGTCCTTGTTTCTTACATCACTGCTTTGCATTTCATGCTGTGCTTGATTTCAAACAGTACTATGATTGTATTTGGCAAGGTGGTTACAGTAGATGACTTGGATCAAACAGCATGTTCTGAACAGCTTCATCCTTTTCCTTGCTCCTTAATGTGTTGCGTTTTACATGTACCTTTTGTCACTAGGGCTGTCTTTCAGCATGAAGGAGTGAACTAAACTGCTTTTAGCATTTCATTAGTGGCCCTTTCGATCAGAGGGCAGATGTTGCCGGGTGACCGACGCTCGCCCCGGCCCCCGCTGGTCCCCCTGTTCCGTGTGTGTCTGCGTGGCAGGTGGCTGGATGCAGGACTCTCAGCTGGGGAAGCTCGACTCTCAGAGGATGCTCTCTAAAAGATGAAAGCATTTCTAAGATGGATGAGCATTCTTGTTGGTAGATTTTCAAGGCAAAAAGAGGCCACTGTGGTAATAACTCACTTAACATGTGACTTGAGTCCTGAAGCAGCTTTCAGTTATTTCTGCATGTGTTCATTGACTTGTAAATGTAGGCATCTGCTCTCTCTGTGAATGCTCTAGTGTCAGTGAACTTACCAATGTCTTTACTTACCTAATTCCATTGACTAGTTATTTCCCTGCCTCAGGAATCTCTTCTCAGTAACAATGAGTATGGCTATATAACAAATAAAATACAAATAAAGATAAAGCTTCTGTGATATAAATATGAGCTAAATTAGGAGGAAGTTTATTTTTAGGTTACTGATTATATGATGATCACCATGTTTAACAAGAGTGTCCTTTGTGCTGTGCAGCAATTTTTACAATGAAATTGTACTCTCATCATTGAGTTGACGTGAAAGAGCAGGGAACTTGCTGGCAGGCATATCCGGGTTAGGCTGCAGTAACTCATTAGGAGCTTCTAAAGTAGGATTGCATAAACAGGACCCTATCTTCTCTGGTTAAATATAGTTCTGTAGTTTAATCTAGTATGTGGCTGCCGTAAAGACTAGGTTGACTGGCAGTAGTAGCCTGATTTCTCTACCTTTTCACTGCTATGCTTAAAAACAAGACAATGAAAACATAAATAAAATTCACAGGTGAATCTTTAATGGAATTCACTGTGAGTTTATTGATTTTATTTAGGGTGGGGTGGGGTTTTTTAAATGAAAATACTAATTTACTAGTCATGTGGAATAAACTCGAAATATATACATCACACTTTACAATAATTATTTTTTCTTTTATCAAGTTATAAAAATAATTTCTTGCTTTTCTTGGTTTAGACTATAATCCTAAAGATAGATCATGTTAGATGTAAAAATCTACAGAATAAAAGATATAATTTGTATTATATCACAATCACAAAGATAGTAAAGGAAATGTATTCAGTGTATAGGAATTAGTGGATTCCCTGTCTTTTTTCTTTTAACCGCTAAATCTACATTGAAATTATGAACTGAACCATGAACTCCTAGAAACAGTGTTCCTTAGTAGGATGTTGAATATTATTTTATTTTATATTACTGCTCTGTATTGTATCATTATTTATAAGCACCATTTGCTGGGGACATTATCCATCACTTCCAGTTTCTATTCAAAAGGTTGGAAAAAAACCCCAAATAAAACAGAACGAAATCCACAAATGCCTTTTCCTTAACATGAGAGTTCAGGTAGGTTTTAGATATCTTTATTTCTCTGTAGGGTCTTACCTTGACCTGCAGTCAAAAATGACATTTTTTCATATAGTTGGCAGGATGCTTATTTGTGTCTATTTATTTATATGGACCTGTATATATTAATGGTTATACACTGCAGTCAGATAAATTGAAAAGATTCTTGCCAGTGTCTTGATTTAACCTTTTGGTCTTAAAAAGCCTGTTGTTTTCACTGTGAGGTTCATTCTGACAGCATCAGTATGAATTAGCTGCTGGGTGAGCTGTTGGGGCTCTGAGCAGCCTGGTCTAGTGAAAGGTGTCCCTGCCCATGGCAGGGGGCTTGGAATAAGATGTTCTTTAAGGTCCCTTCCAACCCAAAGCAGTCTGTGATTCTGAGCAACACTGCACTGCCCGGTGCTGAACTCTTCAACTTCTGCCTGTTACACCAGGAGCTGCATTTCTTAGCGTAGCTTTGCTTTTTATTTGTGAATCTCTTGGGGCACACCAGAGGTGAAGTTATGTTCCGTTCCAAATATGAAGTCAGTGCCATGTCTTCTAGAGGTGCATATACACATCTAGAACCAAGCATAGCCTGGCAGGAGTGAAAGCCTTAGCTGAAGATGTGAAGAGCATAATTCATATTCATAATGACTGTTGAAATTTTTTCTCAGATAAACTTGTACAAGTGTGATAAGATCATGGCATGCCCACCAAGTCCAGTCCAGTTATAGTTATAAATTCAAGTTATAGTATAAACTTATTTTTAAAAAAAACAAACGTATGAGTATCTGGGAATCTCAGTCTTTCTTTTAATTCACTGCTGCAGTAAATTTAATGGGTTTTATATGTTATTGCATTCTAAACAAAGGGTTAACATTATCAAGTTAGTGAGGACATAAAACAATTATTTTCACACTCTTAATTTTACTAATGAAACGGAAATTATTTTTTGGCTTCAAATCTTAATTTTAAAGACCAGAAGGTGTAGAAGTCATATTTGGTATATGCAGAATAGACCAAATTCTTACAGGAACATTTCCTTTAGAAACACTTCACTCTTTTTATGCCAGTCTTCTAAAGACAGAAATAAAGTTGTTAGGTCATGCGTTAGAAATGTAAAAAGCAAGGGCTCAGTTCCCAAAATGTAAGTAATGTGAATAAAAACTTATAGTAAGATTGCTTCTTATTAGCTTACACATTGCTTGTAAGTTGGTCAGTGTTGGAAGTTTTTCACTCTCTTCGCCACATCATGTGGGACAAATTTTTGACTGATAGATGTTTTTGGGATACCTGAGGGTTTTTCTGGTGGAAGGAAGCTGAGTTATCTTGGAACAACAGTAAGAAAACATGCCTTTCTGCTAAATATCAATGAGAATTTGGTACCTGAGACCAAGTGCAATAGAGGGTATTGTGCTGGTTTTGGCTGGGATAGAGTTGATTTCCTTCACGGTGCTAGTACAGGGCTATGGTCTGGGTTTGTGCTGAGCACAGGGTTGATAATACAGAGATATTTTTGTTATGACTGAGCAGTGTTTACACAGAGCCAAGGCCTTTGCTGCTTTTTGTGCTGCTGCACTGGCAAGGAAGTTGGGGGTGCATGGGGAGCTGGGAGGAGACACAGCCAGGACAAGTGACCCCAACTGACCAAAGGGATGTTCTGTATCGTATCACAGAATCACAGAACATGCTGAGTTGGGAGAGACCCACAATGCTCATTGACTCCAACACTTAGTCCTGCACAGCACCATCCCCAGGAGCCACACCATGTGCCTTAGAGCATTGTCCAACTGCTCCTTGAACTTTGCCAGGCTNGCTGTGACCACTGCCCTGAGGAGCCTCTTCAGTGCCCAACCACCTTCTGGGGGAAGAACCTTTTCATAATATCCAACCTAAACCTCCCCTGACACAACTTCAGGCCATTCCCTTGGGTCCTGTCATGGGTCACCAGAGAGAAGAGATCAGTGCCTGCCCCTCCTCTGCCCCTCGCGAGGAAGTTGTACCTGCAGTGAGCTCTCCCCTCAGTCTCCTCTTCTCCAGCTGAACACACCAAGTGCCCTCAGCCCTCCTCATACGGCTTCCCCTGAAGGCCCTTCACCATCATCATTGCTCTCCTTTGGACATTCTCTAAAGCTTAGTATCTTTCTTATATTGAGTCCACCCCCGTGCAGAGCAGAGCAGGACAATCCTCTCCCTCACCCGGCTGGCGATGCTTTGCCTGATGCCCCCCAGGACAAGGTTGGCCCTCCTGGCTGTCAGGGCACTGCTGACTCACATTCAACTTGCCATCGACCGGGACCCCCAGTCCCTTTCCACAGCACTGCTTTCCAGCATCTCATTCCCCAGGCTGTATGAACATCTGGGGGTGCCCCATCCCAGGTACAAAATCCAGCAGTTTTCTTAGTAAATGAAGTGGAGGGAAGAAGGAGGAAGGGGGGATGTTTGGAGAGATGGGGTTTGCCTTTCCCAAGTCGCTGTTCCATGCGCTGGGGCCCTGCTCTCCTGGAGCTGAACACCTGCCTGGCTGTGGGAAGCAGTGAATTAATTCCTTGTTTTGCTTTGCATATGTGTGTGGCTTTTGTGTGCGCTTTGTCTTAATGTCAACCCCCGACGTTTCCAGCTTTTACTCTTCCGACTCTCTCCCCGCTGCTGGTGGTGGGGCAGTGAGGGAGTGGCTGTGTGGGGCTTGGTTGCTGGTTGGGGTGGAACCACGGCAGGTATTTTCAGTAGAACTTTCCTAAATCCAGTATCCAAGATCAGTACTGGAGAAAATGTGGTTTCTGGTTTTTTTTTAAACTTGGAGGGGACAAATATACTTGGTTATTGCAACACATTCTGTTTCTCTTGACTTTAAACTTCTTTTTTACTTCTCAGCAGTAAGGCAAAAAAATCAAAAACAAACCTGAAGAATTGAAAGGTTTTATTTAAAAGTATTTTTTTTTTACAAACACGTGTTATTTAAAACTATTTAAAATAGTTTGGGTTTTTTTTAATTATTTTTCCAGGTACGGAGCACCATTTGGGAAGGAATTCTAGTTAACCAATAAATTTTAAAGGATCTGGCTTTTTGTTTGCTTCCCAGAAAAAAATTTGTTAGATTGCATCTGAAAATACAGCTAATACTTCCTCTGCTTCCTTTCAAAGTTTAGTTCTTTGGAACAAGGACTATCCTTGTCCTATTAATTATAGCTTTGTTGTCAAGGCAATAAATGTGATAATGCATCCAGTATGTTCTAGCATGTGTTAAAAGCATTGTAGACAGGCGACATATGCTTTAACAAGATGTGGCTTTGCTAGTTTGAGTCTGTCTCTCCTTGAGCTTTTTATCTGTACCAGCTTAGGCTGGGTTTTTTCATCTGGACAAGACTTACAGTATTTTAACAGCTGTGTTTTTGATCCCTGGATAAAGACAGCATGTTTGTGTGGCAAGCAGCCCCATTTTCAGCTGGCTTCTCTTTGCTTTTCTGGGATTTCAAGTAATAATAATTGTTAATGCTATAAATAAACTACTTTGACCAGATTAACTTAGAAATTAGTTTTCTTTTGACTGACACAGTAACTGATGGTCTCCTTAGTATATTTGGGTTTGTGTTTAATACTTTATTAGATGCTCTAGAAATAAGTACTCTAATAACAAAATTATTGTCAGACAAATTTTAATTTTGAAGTATGCAAATGAACACAAATTGCCCTCTACAGTCTGCATGGAATTCAGCATCTTTCTTGCTATCAAGATGTTTTGCAGGTGTTACTATAAAAATAGCTTCTACCAGAAGACAGTTTATCTAATTTACATTTTAAATTATTTAGAGTACAATATTTGCCTGATATGTGACCCACACCTTAATGTTAGGATTGTACACTGACAGGTTTCATATTTAAGTTAGAAAATGTGGAGAGGAGCTGTAAGAGAGTAGTTTGTAAGGTCAGCAGTGACATGGCAGCTGTTTTTCTGTCTGGAACTTCTGAGGCAGAAGAATGTGCAGATGCACTGCATTGAATTCCCATTGCCTGCCCTAGGTGGTTACTAAATGTATCAGATTTACTGTTCTTGGGCAGTAACTCCTATTTCTTAGAAGTCTTGACTTACTCACTAGGCATCACATATGTACAGAGATTTGGTCCAGATTTTTTTTATGTTATTGGCAAATATGCAAATTCTTTCTAGGCAGAAGAAGTGAAAATATTCAGGTAAAATCCAGGTCACTGCTGCCTTCCGTCATGGTTTATATCTCTACTTCTGAATGGTCCTTGCTGTGAGGCAGACCTTCTCTATTGCTTTGTGCTGTTTCATATCTCTGTCTTGCTCTTGGTGGTGATACCACAATTAGAATTCCACTGAATTGGAGCACTTATTAACAACATTTTAGTAGTGTGAAACATTTTATTTATCTAGTTATTTATGAATCCCTCTCTCAAGATCATCTGAATTTAAATAACACCTACGTACATGTGTTTATCTAAATTTTGCTAAAAAGGCTGCTCAGAAGATGTCATGGCATTGCTCCATATTGTTTTCTGACATCAGGTAATGTAATATTTGTAAATATATGGGGACAGTGGGCATGCATGGATTGTGGCTTTGTGAATTTGTTTTCCCCTCACCTGAAACAAAGAAGGATACTAATTGTTAAAATTCCCAAATCATGGTGATTTTATTGGGCCAGAGAGAAAGAAAAGAACAGCAATGTTACAGCCTGGACATTTGATTTATCTAAAAGTATAGGTGACAAAAAGAGCATCAACCGAAATGTGCAACAGGCTTAGCATTGTATGTGTTACCTTTGTAGCTTGCTGTCATTGTTCTGTAGCTTCCAACACATTTTTTCTGAACTACTGACTAAAGGGTTTACACCAGTGCAGTGTGTTTTTCTGGCATCATTCTGAATTCTTTCCTTCCTCTGCCATGGTTCTTTTTTTATGATACCTTGAAAAGAAAAACAACCATCCTTTCTTTTCTGTATTACTTTTGCTTTTTTGAATTTCCGGGCCTCTGAGCCAGAAGTTAGGAGACATGCTGTTCCATCTGCATGCTCTGTTCTCATCTGTCTTGGAGGTGGCCCCTGTGCTGCTGTTGGTCCATCCAGGACCGTGCTGGATGGGGTCGAACCCATCCAAACCAGCGGGGTGGCTCTGAGCAGCACAAGATTCTTCAGCCTTTGTGGAGTGCTTAGGAGAGGGCATCTACAAATCTTGGATATAATACACATTGATGGCTGATTTTAGTGGAGTCATATGAGTATGTGGGGTCACAGGCATAAATGAGATAAAGTGCAGTTGTAAGGTGGAAAGGGAGACAACAGGCCATGCTACAACAATAATAATAAACAAAAAAAAGAGAGGGGAAGGACCTGTATATTGGAAAATCACAAAGGAAAGGCAGTTTAAAAACTCTTCTGTAACTCTTTGTAACTAAACAATTTTTTTTACCTCTGAAGTAATAAAACTTTGCTCATAACCTGTGCTCAGTATCTCATAGGTTCAGCTGCTGGCTTCCATTCTCTGCCTCGTGCTGTCAAATGGCAGTTTCCCATTTGCTTCCTCTTCCCAGAGAAGGAAACCATCTCATAGAAATTTCCTGATTAGGATCTTTTTTAGTTTATCTTTCAGTAGCGTGTCAAATAAACTAAGTTTAATTTTTTAAAAGTCTGTTCTGAGATACAACTTATCTGCTTCTGGCCTATTTTACTTAGCACTAGCATCTGCCCATTTCTGTCCTCATTATATCTTATGAAGTCCTATTATCACTTTTTCAAATATCCCTTCAGGTTTTTTTGTATAATTTTCTATAAAAGTCTTGCAGGTGTTGGTAAATCCAATGATATGTGCAGAATATTTTTCAGTGCCCAAATAAATTAGATTGTTCCTCTCTCTTTAATCCCTCCTCTTTCTAGAAATCTCTGTTGTGTTTCTAATAAAGGGTTCAAAGTCTGATAGCAGTGGAAATTCTTGGAATTGTCTGTACCACTTTAGATGATTTAAAAATCCGTTTTCCAAATGCATCCATTTCATGGCTCGGCTTCGCGAACGAAGATTTGGGAAGGGCTCTACCCACGCTTGCTGCAAGCGCGTTGATGGCTAAAGAGGCCGATGCGAGATAGGCAAGTCCGGTTGCAAAAGGCGCAGCAGAAAGTCTCCATAGGCGGTGTTAGTGAGGCACAGTTCTTTCTGCGTTGCCTTTTCTCCTCCAGACTGATTCTGCGTGCATTTTCAAAGGAATCAGCAGCGTTATGGATGGTGTGTCTCCACGCCTCCCGATTGGAGACCAGAGTGGACCATTGATGGTAGTCAATATGGCCAAGGCTGAGGTACTGTTTTAGAGAGTCCTTGTATCTCCTCTTTGGGGCTCCTCTCTTGCAGCAGCCGGTGGCAAGTTCACCATAGAGCACGATCTTAGGGAGGCGGTGATCCTCCATCCTGGAGACGTGCCCTGCCCAGCGCAGCTGCGTTCTCAGCAGCATCGCCTCAATACTGGTGACTGCAAACATAAAGGAACAAGGACACAGATGTTAGCAGTGCTTTGGAACAGGGAGTAAATTAAATGGTCTTAATTTCTCCCTCAAAACAAAAATTATGAATAGAAAATGCCACCTTCTAGGTGCTGCGTGTAAAGTCGAAATTATGTCATTGTATGTCCTTGGGTCTGCTTGCAACAAGTTGTAAAGTGCAATTCATTTTATTTCTCATAATGTTTTACAGCTATGTCTAATGTTATACTTTCAGCTAGATCACTATGAGTATTTACAAATAGCTGGGGAAAATGATTACATCTATTTGGCCATGTGTTTTTAAATTTAAAAAAAGACCCCATGTGGACTGCAGGATGCAAAAATCTTATTAGATGTTTAGTAGGCAGAAGTGAATGAAAAAGCTGGAAGTGGACTACTGATACAGTTTAGGCCTTAATTTCATAAGAGTTTTGGAAGCCAACACTGCAGTTGAAAGAGGTTTTCCGACTTCCCTGCCATACCCATCTTCTTTTTTCTCTGCCAACCTCTCCTTTGTGCTGGCTCCAGCATTTTTCAGGTTATGAGATGAATTGGCTCAGAGAAAGTGATAAATGTTAAAGATATGGAGAATGGAAAATGCCTTACCTTTAGCTTGAATTGGTTCTCTCTTTTGGCTCACCACAGCTGTGCTGGCTCAAGGTAGGGATAGAAATACTTCTTTTTAAAGTTTACATTGGCTTAAAGTGTGCATGAAACTATAGCCTGAATTGCAACATGCTGCAGGAACATAATGAGGAGTGTCACTGGGCATCCTTCTGATAGCAGTGACCAGAAGCTTCTCCCAAGATGGTGTTTTCTTTAGGTACATGCCTCAGCACTCATCTTTTGTATCCTTTTTTCTGGTGTTCCTCATGGCCACTATCCCAAGGAACAACAGGGAGATGGGTGACCTGGTCACTGATGCTCCACAGCAGCCCTTGTGAGGTTTAATCATTTTCACAGCTTCTGGGCTGAATTCTTTGGCAGCGTTTGCTTCTGCAAAGGTGAGATGGGTGGCAGGGTGTTGGGCCTGACCATCTGTCTGCAGGCTGCGGCAACACCGTCGGGTCACACCTGCATGACCATCGGTAGGTGCTGGTCCAGTGAGGCAGTAGGGAAAGGCTGTGGTAGGGAAAGGCTGTGTTCACAAAGACGTTGAGTTATGCAGATCTAAAGATGAAATTCTTAAAGCGTCTGCATAATAACTTCCACTTTGGAAGGGTCTGCATTTATGTGTCCATAGCTCAGGTGTTAAAGTTTTCCAAGTTAATAGAGACTTTATTGTTAAACCAGTCACTGCTCACCAGCCTTTAACTTAATCTGTGTTCCCAACAGGGACCAACTCAGTAGGTGATTCTTACTAACATATGCCGGCAAATTGATTGCCTTAAGAAATGCAATTACTGGATTTTTGCTCATAAATACAATCAGAGTAAGAGGTCGTACAGTCCTTTTTTGTGTCTGTAGATGTTCTTTGTTCACATCAGAACTAACCCTCATAAAAATATTACAGGATGCCAGTTTTCTATTGAAACTAGGTCACTTTGTATAAAATAATTAAAGATTTATTGGTCCTCAGGGAAGGACGTCGATCTCTAGACTAATGTTTGGAGCCCTCAGTGGAGAAAAATGAATCAGTGATTTGCTGGGCAGGCATTGCATTATAATTGTGTGAAGAGCTGTTACAACATGGTCTTTCAATTGCACCTACAGTTAAAAAAAAATGACACCTGCTTTATATTTTAAGAAAAGGCCATGGGGAATTGAACTACAAAAGAGGATTTAGAGCTGTATTAAGTGGAGTTACCTGCCTTAGGAAATCATAGTCACAGAAATACAGCTTATTGCCTGTTTTCTGCTGAGGATTGTGTAGAGAGGAAAAAGTGAACTTTCCCATTTATTGTGCAAGCAGAAGAATGGCCAGAGGCTGCATATTCTGGGTGTTTCCTGATGCTGCAATAGCCAAACCCCTCTGCGGATCTACCCTGAAATCATTAATATCAAGTTATGTAACACAATCACCATTATCCCATGGTGCACCTTCCAGCAGTTCAGCATGCTGCCACCTCAAATATTCACAATAACCTGAAATTAGATGCCAAATCTCTTTTGCTTCCTTCTCAGTAGCAGCTCCTGGATAGTATTGAAAACCTTTATTATTTATCTCTGAAATCTTTTTAAATTATGGGTATTTGAATGCTGCGAGTACTAATTGCCTGAGATGTTTGTTCACTTTTGGCTGATCCTAATTCTCTGGTCAATTGGTGTTGTCCAGAAAAGTTGAATTTGTTACCTGATGCACAACAAGTCAATATTGACACACATGAGAGAGACGTGGGTTATTTATTTCAGAGTGGTGCAAGTCTGAGTGCTCGATGGTATTCTGCAATTCAAGCGCACCAACTATCAGAACTTTTCACTATTTATACATTTTAGCAAAGAGAGGTGTTAATATTCAATGGCTACAAGTTACATACTTCTGTTGTTAGTTAATATTCTATCTTCTGTTGGTTAATGATCCTATGGAGTCTCATGCTAATTAGTCCACATGTTCAGTCTTTCTCTTCTTTTGGGTGGTTGGGTTTCTTGAGTCAGGGGTCCATGAGTCAGTGGCCCACATCTCCTCCTGACAGAATTACCTTTTATCCAGTTGGAGTTGATCCAGCATGGTTTCTGAGTTGTCTTTATTAGTTTCTTCCTTATCTTGGGAGCTCTGCCAAATGTCCTTGTGGCCTGTAAATTCTGCATTTTTTGTGTCCACTATCAGCGGTACATCTTTTTTCCCAGGCTTTGTTAACCTCCCTCTAGGTCTGAGGTCATTGAAACATGTCGAGCCCTAAACCTTACCCAGGCAATTCTGCTGACAAATAATTTGTCTTTCTAACACCTGGACATCACTTATAGCTTGCTTGTTAGCTGCTCTCTGTTTCTTGGATTAAATCTCCTTTCTTGTTGTCTAATCTTGAAAGTATACAAAATATACAAAGTATGCAAAGATCAAACATCAAAGAGCATCCTTTCTTCAGAAAATTTTTACATGTTCCACATTTTGCAGCACTGGAATACCAGAGCCGTAATTAAAACAAAACATCATGAGTCATATTAAGGAACGGTGAGAAGTTTAATGGCAGCTCCTTTATCAAGTGCTCCTCATTTCTTCATTAATTTATTTGAAGTGTTTCACATTATCCATATTTAAAGAGTCTGCTGAGTGACAGCAGTTGGTGGTGGTTCTCAACTGCAGCAGAACCCCACTAAGTGAAACAAGGCAGTGTGACACTGACTCTTATTAAGAGAAGCCTTGATGCTATCATGTATTGTGAAGTTTTCTTATTGCCCTAAACAGTGAAGCAATTAATAGGGTTGTACCTAATTTTAAATTAATGCAAGTACCCATGTACATCAGTATCAAATATTTTGTTTGTGTGCATGAAAGAATTTATTTTAAGACTGTTGTGGAGGGCTTTTTTTTCCCTTTAGTTGGGAACATCTCACCTTTTTACCTGCAAAGCTAGTTGCCCCAGTTGAGTAATTAATTTGAATTAGCTTTTTGAAATGCAGAAAAACAGTCAATGTAATTCTTTCCGGGTCTCAAAAAAAATGACACTAAAATAGGTTCTCTGTGCATATACATGCAGCGTTTTCTGGTATTCAAACACTCCTCTCCTTTGAAGAGCTGTACTCTGCTCAGTTTTATCCTGCTGTAATAATTCTCTCATTGCCTTTCTTTTTTGCAAATATTACAAACTCACTGGAGTGATGGGGAGGGCAGATAGGATGACTAAATTTTGATTTTCAATTGTGTGTATGTAATACAGGTCACCTCTTCCAAGTGGTATTGTATAGTAAAATAACATTAGATTTTATTTTTCTTTCTATTTTGTAATGTCTGTTATTTCAAATGAAACGATTTCCTTACACTGGTTCAAAATTCTGATTGTACTCTGAACTGTGGTGCAGTTGATCTATCAGAAGGAGGGGATGACATCCAGGGGGATCAGGACAAGTTTGAGAAGTGCACCCATGAGATCCTCATGAGGTTCCACAGGTTCAAGTGCAGGATGATGCACCTGTGACAGGACAATCCCAGACATGAGCACAGACTGTGAGAAGAACTCATTGAGAGCAGCCCTTCAGCGAAAGACTTGGGGAATCTGGTGTATGATGAGCTGGACATGAGCCAACAGTGTGAACTTGCAGCCCAGAATGCCAACTTGTGTCCTGGGCTGCATCCAAAGAGAGGTGGTCAAGGAAGGGGATTCTGCCCCTTTACCCTCGTGAGACCCCACCTGGTGTGCTGCATCCAGCTCTGGGGTCCTCAGCACCAGAAAGATGTGGATCTGTTGGAGTGGGTCCCGAGGAGGCCACCAAGATGCTCGGAGGACTGGAGCATCTCTCCTATGCTGACAAATTAGGGCCTGTTCAGCCTGCCAAAGATAAGACTTCACAGAGACCTTATTGCAGCCTTCCAGTACCTTAAAGGGGGCTTATGAAAAAGAGGGAAAGGGACTTTTTGCAAGGGCAGTTAGTGATAGGACAAGGGGGAATGGTTTTAAACTAAAAGAAGGGAGCTTTCAATTAGATGTTCAGAAGAAATTCTTTTCTGTGGCAGTGGTGAGACACTGGCACAGTTTGCCCAGAGAAATTGTGGATTCCCCATCCCTGTAAGTGCTCAAGGCCAGGCTGGATGGAGCTCTGGGCAACCTGATCCCTGTCAGGGTCGTTGAAACTAGATGAACGTAAAGTCCCTCCTAAGCCAAGCCATTCTGTTATTCTGTGATTTCAATCTTAAGTAAGCAAATTTAAAAGAAATACCAGTTACATATGGAACTGTAAGTGGTAAGGGTTTACAGTCACCAGGTATGCTAAAGATTATGCTGACATTAAACTTTGTCTTTTGCCATAAAGAGAAACAGTATAAACAGACTCTTAAATAAATTTTCTTGTAGAATAAGAATTGTTACTTCTTAATTTAAATTTCTAAAATATTTTTATCTTTATTGTGTCATGGCAATGTTGAATCATTGCATAGTTTTCCCATCTTACTCTGATATAATATAAAATTAAACTGTATTATTTAATAACTATTAGAATATTTATTCTATTAGAATAATTCTTCTCCTTCTTTCCCCTTAATATATCTTCCCATGGGCCGATAGTGTGCAGAGCAGTGGTAGGTAGAAGCGATGCTCCGATGCACTGCTCTCCTAGTCCAGTGCAGGCACCAAAGTGTCTCCAAAGTCCCTTGGAAAGCAAGGCAGGACTTTCAAGTTAATTCATGTAGCTGGGAATGCCATACAAAGTCAGGACATCCCCACTAAACTAGCACATCTAGTTTGCAAGGCTCTCCTGACACTTTGTGTTTTCAGGAAGGCAAAAAATGTTCTGTTTCTGTCCATATACCAAGCAAAGCAGAGTTTCTGCAGTATGATAAAGGACAGATTTTTAATACTATTTGACACAGCTGCATTAATGCTGTTGCTGAAGGAATAATTATTTTTATTTTTTAAAATGAAATCACATTATCATGTAACAGGACTCCATTTAGACAGAAAAGACTATATCATGTTACTTCTTATACTACTTATTCATCCATTTGGGACATTGTTATTTTGATTTGAAGCATTTGCTAAAGAGCAAGTTCTTGGCTGTGGGCCATGAGTGTATACATCTCTGTCCCACAGGGGTAAATTTTACCCTTCTTCTATGCCTAAATTAATGCAGGAGAGAGTATCTCCTGTTCTGATGACATTCTGACAGAGTAGTAAGCTCTCAGGCCATATGAACAGATACATAGAATAACATTTTTAATGATTGCTGAACAGCTCTGTACTCTGGTTATTCTTGTGAATTGTTAGAACACTGATGAATAGTATAATTTACAAGGAAGTAAAAGAAAAATGGGGATTTTTTTTGTTCTGTAGTTTACTTGAGTTTGAAGGACAGTTTGTGAAAATATACCAATTTTGTGACAACGAAGCATTTTTGGTAAGTACTGTAGCCCTTCTATTCCATAAGACAAAAATTTTAAATTGATTTTAGAAGTTGGTTTTATAAGGTAAATAAAATATTTTTTTTCATTTTTTTCATGGTAATAAATAAATATACATTTCGATTTGTTAAGCCAATTCATACAAGAGGTAATGGTTTTAGACTGAAAGAGGGTAGATTCAGGCTAGAAATAATGAATTAATTTTTTTACAAAGAGTGTGGTGAAACAGTGGAATGGGGTGCCAAGAGAGGTGGCAGCTGCCCCATCCCTGGAAACATTCAAGGCCGAGTTGGATGGGGCTTTGAGCAACTTGTTCTGGTTGAAGATGGCCCTGCTCATTGCAGGAAGGTTGGACTAGAGGACCTTTAAGGGTCCCTTCCAATCCAAACTGTTCTATCATTCCATCATGCACCGTGTTAGTCCCTCGCATACACTCCAACGGCAGATAGCAATAAACAAAATGAAAGAAGGAAAACAGTATTTTGTTCATCTGACTGCATTATCTCCTCCTAATATTTTTAAGTTTCCCAATTAACTGCCCAATGTCTTTACATCTGTTAGATCCTTTTATTACCTCTTCAGTTTATGAAAAAATAAACTGCTTCCTGAGATAAAATTTGAGTCAGATATTCCATCTAATTCTTAAATGGACTGTACTGTAGATGCCTTTGCATAATGCCCTCGGGTTCCGTAGTAGCTGCTCTGTTTCTCTTGAGTTGTGTAACAGGAGAGTTTGTCCCAGATAGCAAATGATTCCAGGCATATTTACTTCTACTGGATTGGAATTGTGTTCTTCAAAACATTATTTTTTAAAAAATAACTCCTATTCTTGAAAAGCATAGTGCAGCTCTACAGGGTGACTCTGGTGTGCCTCATACTCAAACAAAAAGTATTAATCTAAAGTAGTTCAGTGTTTGTGTCAGTCACTGAGTGCTCTGAGATGTGTCAGGGTTTCAGTTTCTGTTCATGGTGCTCACCAAGAATGAAACACAGCCTGTTCCATAAATGAATAAAATGCAATTTGATTTTCTGCCAGAAAGTGCTCCTTTCTTGTTTTAAAGATAACTCAAGGAAAAGCACCAGTTCCAAATATTTTTTTCCTCCAAATGTATATGTATCCTAATAGTTCAGATAACTTCACAACCTGATCATCTCCTTATAATCACAGTGTTTTATTGACAGATTTCTGAGCTGGTAAGTCACCTTGCAGATGGGCAGCCAGATCTAAAGTTGGTATTTTTTAGAAATGCATAAGGCTTATTCTCTCTGAAATAGTGCTTCAGATGAAATGAAATCTACCTCTGTTTAAAAATAACAAATCCCAACTGCTCTGGACTTCCTCTGTGAATTATTACAGTTCTACAATTACAGGGGAACAAACTCTCATAATAGTCAATAGCAAAGTTCTTAGTGTTCTTGATGGACCCAGGAAGTTAATAAAAGTATTAAAATCATGATCTTATACTGCCCAAAGGCAGCAGCACAACTGGAACAGAAAATAGTGTCTTCAGTAGTCTTTTCCTCTTATCTGGATTATTTGTATCTGTAAAAAAATTTGAAATGAAAATAAGCGTTGTGAATCAAGTGTTTCGGTTTTAAATATAATTTACTGTAGGAATTCTGTTATAACTGTAATTACCAGTGTGCTTTTATGTGGCAAAAGACTTCTTTTACTTCCTAATAACAATTATTTTTCTTTTTAAAGGATACATTTGGTAAGAAGAAAATCACTTTGCAGAAATGCTGTATTGTAGTTCTGCTTTTATAACCTATTACCATTCAAGTGTTTCGTTTTTCACAGTCAAGATATTTCTCAGGAGTACTTACTTACACTTACAGGGTGTTGGGGGGAGGAGGGTTGTTGCAGGGTGGGGCAGTAGTCCATCCTGCAGCTCAGCTGCATGCTGCTGTTCAAGAATGAAGTGCTGTGAAAGTGTGTGGTGTTGGACTACTTTTTGTAGTACTAAGGTATTGATGGGGTTTTACACTCGTCATCTCAGTCTGTTTTTGAGAGTGTTAGGAAAGATTGGAGGGATGTGATGTTGGTAATGCCAAGGTCAATAAAGTAAATCTTTTATCCTGACAGAAATACCAGGCTAGAGACCTGCCCATGCCTTGCCTGAGAGAATTTTTCCTTCCACTATACATAGTAGTCTTAATTTGTTTGGACAGAGGATGTTTTATGATAACCCAGGATGCTTCTCAGGATTTCATCAGATTAATTCACAGTTACAGGACGCTTAAAGAGCCTTCCCAGCTGTCCTGTCATACATGAACTGTTCAGTTACGTGGGCACATTGAAAGAGAGCTTGGCAAGAGAAAAGCTGGAACAACACTGCTGACAATAATTAACTCTGCCTAATAATCATCAATAATGTAAAAGTTCATCTGACCAATTGTATGATTTTGTTGCTGTTCTTAGGAAAGTGCACTGATCTGCAAACCTTTGGAAACGTTTGTTTTTTCTTTAAGTGCTCTTGGGTTTTTTTAACCTCATTAGCTTGTAATGTAAGTATCCAGTACGAGGACAGGGTGTTTTTCAGAGCTGAGAATACTCTCCGCATCTTCACAGATTTTATAAAAGATTTAGAAAAGCCTTTGTACTCATTAACATTTCAATGCATTTTTGAAGTTTTCTGAGCAAGATCTAATATAATGAGAAATAATATCTTTACAAGTTTGGAAAAGAGCAAATAAGAAGATGCTATACTGAGTCAAGCAAAGTAAAATTGTCAGAACTAACTGGAAACCCTATAACTTATTTAGGGAGGCAGGATTTTGTTATTTATCACTACAAACGGTGGTGATTTACATGCAGAAAACAATAATAAGTTCTCATTAACAGCAGCCCTAACTCTGCATAAATGGTTGCAGGGAAATAGGAATAAATCTACACAAGTAATGAACAGGAGGTAATAGCTGAAGGATTCTAATATATTTAATAGAATCCCCTTGCAAATCTTGCAGTAAGCAAAAAATATGTAATGCTGCAAATACAAGAGTATTACATGCCATCAGGATCAGTAATGCAAAAACTTAATTGAAAATTAGCTTCTGGTGCAAAGTGGAGCTTCTGAAGAGTTGTGATATGAACGCATGCAAGACACTGCGGGAGGTGGTCTTAAATTTGTGGCTTGATTTTTATGGCACTACCATAAAATAAAAAGAGCCCACCATGTCAGGGGGCAGCCTGACACTGGAAAAGCAGACTGAAAATTATCTGATTAACTAAATTCATCAGCACCTGTTCTGGCACTTTTTGAGCAATTTTTAAAGCAAATAATTAACCTGATTGGTTGGCTATTTTGGTTTCTTTGCCTTCAGGCTACCCATCTTCCCAGTTAGGAAAATCCTCATGCTCACCACAGCTGTGTGTCCCCTCCAAGCAAATCGACAAAAAATGTCCCCCTTACACCTCTTTGTTTAGCAAAGGGTTTCCTGTAAGAAATACTGTGGAAATCCAAGAAATCAAGTACATTTTGTGTTGCAGAAACGCTGGTTGTTAATTTGTTAAGATCCTTAGCAATAAATAATCAACAAATAATTTCTCAAGGTGTGGGGCGAATCAGCAATGCATTACTTTTTGTTATTTCTGTAGAAGAGGTCTGTTCTACATCATGTTTTCTACATCGAGGGAATTTTTTTATTTATATGTGTGCACATAGAAATGCTCTGTTTTTTTATAAAGAGAGAGTAGTTGGTGTTTTGGTGAGTTTTTTTGCTTCTGTTCTCTTTTTTTCAGGGCTGGCTGCTAGTTAGGGAGAGCAGGAGGTAAAGATGTGTGTTATATATAACAGGATATCGATCACATAAATTATTTGAGCGAAGAGGTTTCAGGTTTCATTACTGGCCTCTAATGAAAAGACATGTTATAATGTATTCTTAAATGCTACAAATTTAAAATTCCTATAGGAACTTAATATTTGGGGTTGGAATAGGTATATGTGTTCCAGTGTAATTCAGAGATTTATGGGCTTTTTATGTGAAAGGCTCGGATTATGATTTATATTTGCACTGTATGCAGGGCAAGTGATCAAAGTACCAGCTATGTTGTTCTCTAGAGTCCTTGTGACCTGATTATCCTTCAGTCATGCAATTCTAGTGCTCTAAATTGAACGTCCTACACAAGGAAAACACCTGCACAGGAACTGCAGATAGTGATTTGAACTCTTGAAAATGGGACTGTGTGTCTATTCCTTTTGTTTAGGGGAGGATTTATCTGCCTAAAAGTCCTTTGAAGATGGAAGATTTTGATGCCTTGCCTTGCTACTTAGCAACATTATGACTATTTTATATCTTAGCTATAGCCTTGTAGGGAATATTGCTGTCTCTCAACTCTTCCTGCAGCCAGCTGAATTGGTTGCAACTAAAGCTTAGAAATCAGCCATACTTTTAAATTTTGCCAGACATGAGAATGAAAGCTTAATATACTGCTGTGGATCTGTATGCAACCATTAACTTAAATATACTGTGGGAAATGTGTACTGGTGCATTAAATTACCTGGATACCACTGGTAGCTGTAAATACTAGCTGTGACTTTATTGGGATTTTCCTGGGATTACTCTAAAAGATAGATAAGGTAGATAGCTTCACTCTCTTGCCTTCTCTCTTTCCTGTGCTATCCTCTTTGTTTTTAGCTATTTCACCAGGCCCACATTTTCTTCCAAGCACCCCTGCACATTCAGGAGTCTTACATAGCAGGAGATACAAGTCCTGTAAATCAATGTATCTGAAACTTAAATGGCAACTTAGTGGAGATGCTGCATTTCTGTTGTGCTTTCTGGTCTATGTTAATGCAAGTTGTGCATGAATAAGAACAGATTAGGACTTTTATTAAGCAAGGATGCTATTGAAGGTGCAGCTAGACTGTTTCATGAAGAAGTAATATGATCTAATGATATGCCAGCAGGAGGGGAGTTGAAAATACAAGTAATTTGTTTTTTCATCGGTAGCCTATATCCTGCTCTATAAAGAAAATGAAATATTTATAACTAATTGTTAAAAATTAGAGAAGATGGAATGGATTAAGCCTCAGATGTGGTCTGAGTTTAGGATTGTTTTTCTGTGAAAATGGTTTGAGACCTAAAAGCACTTGTGTATTTTTGAGGAGGAGTTATACTACTTTATCCTAATGTATGCATTAGGATTTGCCTTTGGTCCCAAAGACAGAATGTACAGTCATTGGTTGAGTTTAATCATAATGTGAAAAAGTACATAGAAATAAAGTATGTTGATACCTTTAGACAAAAAACCCTCAACGTACTAACTTCTGAGAAAGATTCTAAGGACCTTTGCACTCCTATGTAGTGTTTATTGTAAATTCTAATGGGATATTATGAGAGGCAAGTTGGGGCAACTAAGAAATTCATGCCTTACCTCAAGCAAAAGTAAAGCTTTCATAACAAGATTAGTAACAGTTGTTGATGATGAGATTTAAAGGGATTGTCCCAGTTTGTTCTTTCACAGACTGCTTGTGTAATCTTGGGCAGGTTTTAAATTCTTTTTTATCTCAGTTCCCTACTCAGAGGATTCCTCATAGAAAATATAAGCAATTTCTTATTTCTTTTTGTTTGTTTGTTTTTGGTTTTTTTTGGTTGGTTTTTAGTTTTGCTGAACCATGCAGCTTATATACACAAACATATATTTTTTAAAAAACAAAAACTGAACTTCTTTTCAGATCTTTTTTTTCTTAATTTCCCTTCTAGGGAAGCTTCAAGCTGTTAGGGCTCAGGATTTCAATAGAAATAGAGTGACAGAAACTATGAGACAGCAATTTTCTGCAGGATTCCTTTTATTTCATTTTAAGGGAAAAAATCCAAGCCAGGTTACTGTTAGCCAAACTTCCTAAATGCTTTAGTTTATTCCTTCCTGTTGTAAAGCATATGTACACACACAATTGTGTGTTGGGGGGTTAGATTTATAAAGCCATTTTCTGTAGAAGGTGCTGCTAGACATCTTCCTAACCTTGCTAAGAACTCAAAGGTAAAGAGAACTTTTTAACTTCAGCACTGTCAAGGCTGAGTCAGCTTTATTAGATCTTTTCCCTTTTGACTCATCTTGATGTGAAACTGTGGTGTGGTTGCCATGGACTGAGGAAGCTCTAGCCTGGTTGATAGAGGCTGACCTGTGCCACTGGAGTGGTACTTCCCTCACTGGATAAAAGACACAAAAGTGTTCTTGTGTGGGTGATAATTAAAATAGCCTGAACTTCCCTTCTTGAATAGAGACTTCTGTGTTTTGTTTTTGATAACTGAGAATTAGCTACTATGCAAAGTAAACACAAATAAAGTAGAACATGTAAACCTGTAGAATTACAGAAGAGAGTTGTCAAGGTTGGAAAAGACCTTTAAGATCGTCAAGTGCAAAGATCAAGTGCAAAGATCAAGCGAGCATCACCACCATGTTCACCATTGAAACATCTCCTCAAGTACCGTATCCACATGTCTTTTGAACACTTCCAGTGATAGTGACATAGAGCTTTGCTGAAATAATGGAACATACGTGTCATTCATATATAATTCCCACATCTTCTAGTTTTCTCTTTAAAATAAGCAGAAGCTTTTATAGATTTTTTTTCCCAACCATTTGTTACTGTAATATGAGTATCAAGAACATAATTAGGAGTATCATATGTAATATCAGCTGTGTAGTGCTGTAACTGTGTTGTGTGTGCTGTGTTTTGTGACCTCAGAGTGTGTGTGTGTGAATATGTGCACGTGATTAATCTTCATTTCATGTACTTGCTATTGCAACCAAATGAAAAGAAAGTGTAAATGAGGAAACTAATTTCAGTTATTTGTAAAGCAGAATTGCTAATGATAGACTAACAATTATAAATACTTTTTATCAGTGTCTTTTTGAGGATTCATGCTTGCCATAAGGATTTTTGGAGGAAAGGAAATGCCATTGATGGTAATTTTGCTGATTATAAATATTGAGGTATATGAATTGTTACTTACCTAACTGTTTTCATTCCTCCCGCCATCAACTGTGACAATATGAGTTTTAAACCTTTCTGAATTTTTCAGAAAATCGAACAGCCACGATAAATGCCATGGAGTAAGAAAAATCATGCCATGCCTTAGCTAAAAATTTTCTTAAGCTTTCTGTAAAAAGTAGTTCCAGTGATGCAGAGGAAAAGCCCTCAAGGTATGAATGAAAAAAACAAGGTGCATCAAACAGGACTTGTTATTCTTACATCTTTAAGAAATCTGCTGTATAAATTACTGTCAGATTGCTTTTTCTTTTCTCTTTTGTGGTTTTTTTCCTATGCATTTCAACATGACAACTTGACATGATAATACAGAGTAAAGATTGTAAAGGGTCTTTAGGTAGTTATTTCTTCCCTCCTCTTCCCAAAGGATACTTTAATGTCCGTTATTAGGTTTTTTTAAGCTAGAGATAGGCTTGTTCTCTATTCTTATCCAATGACAAAACTGTATAAAGAGTTTGCTTGGAAACAGAAAGAAGCTAACAACCTAGTCTTTTTCAAGTGGTACTTGCTTTTAAGAGAAAATCATTAAAACTTGGTAAAACTCAGATTTGTAAGAGATGATCTAAAAGAAAACTGGTAATATGGTCTTCTGCTAATCTCTCTGTCATTCAGTAAATTGTATCTCTTTAATCAGATTTGTGGAAAATAAGATATAAATTAAGGTTAGGTTGTTGGGATTTTATTTTGGTTTGGTTTTATTTTAGTAGAACACTGAATGTTTGCAGCTGAACTACTGGATTGTTGGAGGCCTGACTGTAATGCACAGATCCTTAGTCTAATACTGGATCTCAGATAATGACCAGAACCATAATGTTTTAGAGAAAGAATCCGAATCCTTAAGTACAGTTCTCATTGTAATCTTGAGCTGACACATTTTTATATGTTTTTGTAATAGTTAAAGAGAAGTTATACTGTGTTATATTGCATTTTATCCAACACAACCTCTAGTGTCCTAAGCATTAGTAAGCTGAGTCTGAGCTAAGAGTAAAGGCAGGACAAGAAAATGAGACACTTCCCACTTACTCTTCCATCCTCCAGCTGTTGCAGCTTAGTGATCTTCTGTGCTGAATGTTGTTTCTTTGTATTTAGCAACCATCACTGGGTTGTTTTTCCCCAGAAATTCATCCATTCTTCCTCTCAACCGTATACATTTTTAGAGCAACAGGTCCTCTCAATTATTTTCATTACTTTGCTGCTTGTTCCTTGAAAAGCCACCTTTCTTGTTGTTTTGGGGTTTTTTTTGTGCACCCAACTATATTTTTATTCTAGAAGAGAATGGCCAGTTGACTTTTAACCATCTGTATGAATACTGTCCTCCAAGTTACTTTCCTTCTAAGCTGAAGAGGTCTACACAAATTTTCCTTGCATGGGAGCTCTTTAATATTTTTGCCTCATTTTCCCTCATTTGCTTTATTTCTGATGTTTATCCCAAGACATCTGGTGTTGGATTAGTACCCAGTTAGTATCAGAAAAAGTATGCTACACTAGATGATCTTGGTCCAAGCCAGTATGTTTATGCTTCAATTCTTTATCAGCAAGTGCTGTTGTCTACTATTGCATGTTGCATAAACAATACAGATGGTGAGTCTGTGAGTAATATAGAATCATACATGCAGAAGAAAAAGAAGTCTGGTTCTCCCACCTACAGTAAAGTTTACTGAGATTTAAATTTAACAAGAATTCCTCATGTGTTCACTAACTGCTCATGTTTGGGCCAGCAGTTTGACCAGGCTGCTGCTCAGAGAGTATACAGATTTTACTCGGTGTTTTTCAGATGTAATATCCTAACTTGAATTCATCTGACTCATCTGTTATGACAGAGGAATTCTGGGGACTCTTCCTTGTGTGATGACTCTCAGTGAATGTTGGTAATTTCTTTCTAACCCTTCTGTTTACATGTTAATGAAAGTAATGCAATAAGACTTCTGGTAGGTTATATACACACAGTGAAGATTGACACAATGTTCATATCTAGAAAAAATTACGTAAGATTACCTTTGTATTCTTTTTTATTTTATTCCTGTTGCATACCTTTCCAGCTTACGTCTTTGTGGTGAAGATGTAATGTTTTTTTAATTTAACATACAGGTGCAGGTGAGAAAGCTGCCTGAAGTGAGATTATAGCTATGAAAAAACAATCCTGTGCACCGTGCATTAAAATACATTGCATATTTAAGGAGAAAAAAAAAAAAGGCTAAATATTTAGTATGAAAATTCAGCTGTGTGATTTGACTGTCATACTTGCTGTTTTGATAGCACTGATCTTTATGTGTTTGTGATTTGTTGACAACTGAATATCAGCATGCATATGATAGATCTTACTTCTTCGAGGCATTTCTAGTCTTTCTCTAATGTTTCAAATGGTATGTCTGGAATTTCATTCAGTATTCCAGATTATCTAGGAGTCTGATTTTGGATTTCTTTTAATTAATGGTTTGAAAGGGTATTCTTGCTTGTGTTAGGAATGCAGGGGCAAGAGAGAGAAAATAAAGGAATTGGCAGGTTTTTGGATGCCTGTACCATAGTTGCCACCAATGTGTGACTATCTTGCAGATTGAGAATATGCTGCAGCTGCCAATTGTATTTTTTTAAGGTATGTTAACCTTTTTTGTCAGGGCAAAATGGTTTTGATTGCTTCAGTCTTTGTAGGAGCGGTACAGGTTGCTACCATTATCTCCACGTAAGAAGGAAGTAGAGCTTGATTGCTTATTTATTTATTTTTATCTCTGCAGTTTAGAGGCTAAGGAAGACCAAAGTTCTGCCAACATAGGATTTGTCCAACTACTCCATAACCGAGTTATTTTAATATCCAAGTGCAGACACTTTATTGACCAAAATCTTAGTTCCCAACAATGAGGAAGCATTAATGTCAGTAGTAAGTACTCAAATTTCTTTTGCCTGGGATAGATTCTTGTTGAACACAAGATCAGGAGCTTAACTTGTGTAATATTTCTTGTAAATGGGGAGATAGCTTTAAAGGCTGAATTAATTGCCTGGTTCTTTTCAGCTGGGTGTCTGGTTTCCAAGTGTGTCTCAAAATCCCCCTCTCTCCCTCATGTATATTAATAGAGAAACATGTTCTTTGATTAACAGTTGTGCAATATGGGCTTCCTTAGCAAAGGTCAATTTATCCATGCAGAAGTGGACTATGGTCATGACATATTCTTGTAAAACCATGCAATACATAATAAAAGATGATGAAGAAATCAATATGGTGACCTGACCAATATATCATAGTCAGGCTGTGTCGTTAAAATGTGCAAAAACTGTTTGGAATTCAGTACTCCGTATTTTCTTCTAATATTAGTAAATAATATATAGGAAGCAAAGAAAGTGTAAAACTGATGTTAATCTTACTACGTCAATCATGTACAAAGTAGGTAAGGTACAAAATCAGATCTTAAAATAGCATCTTTATATAGTCTATGAAAGTACCACAATTTTCAAGTCCTAAATCCACTTTTAAAATGGATTTTAAAAAGGCAGATCTCTCAAGCAAATGCACTGTATCTCAACATGCCATGTCAGTCCTGGGAGCTGAAGGATTTGGTTTCGGAAAGTCGTTAGTATTCTCAACTCTTTTGTAGAGAACAGGAGTTTGTGTTCTGTGTTTTGCTGTATCAAAGCTGCTGTAATCAAACTGTAGAAGTTTGCAGTTAGTTGAACAAGCACAGCATTTATGTATTCTGTTCAACCAATGGATGTTTGCCATTTCCAGAGCAACGCCTGTTAAATTAAAACTCTCAGTGTGTGTGTGTGTGCCTTTTTGTTTGTTTGTTTTTTCTTCTCAGAAGTTACGCTGCTGACAAGCTTGAATAATTATAGATGAGTCAGTAGAATACTGATCAATTATTTATTGTATAATGAACTGATGCTTAAAGAGAGGATTGTCTGTATTGTCCTTGAGCATATAGAGAAAAATCACTGCTGGTGCCTGGGCAAATAGGCCCCCCCATCGTTTAAGATTTGAGGTGATAAGGCAGATACTTTCTGAGTTGAACTGCATATTGAGATAGAATAAATTTGTAGCAGTTTCAGTTGCGTG
Organism: Grallaria varia; assembly: GCA_013396735.1. Classification (NCBI taxonomy): domain Eukaryota; kingdom Metazoa; phylum Chordata; class Aves; order Passeriformes; family Formicariidae; genus Grallaria; species Grallaria varia. The sequence continues at coordinate 1,889,521 of VWZG01006760.1, read as the reverse complement.
TTTATCTCGTCCCAATTGCACTGCGTCCATATATTAGTATGCTCAAATGTTAAATGCTCATGAGCTGTATTGTATGTGCTAATCTGCAAGCATCTATCAAATGCTACACTGGAGCAGGGAGCATGATTTTCTTTATCTTATTCATTTGTATTTGATTTTTCCTGCTCAGATGGAGGATGTGGCAACTATTTCTGCCTCATCTGGCCAAAGACCTATGACAAAGTGGTGTTCTTTTAAGCAGTAAAGCTGTATAAAATTTATAACATTTGGTTTTTTTAAAGTGTTTATGGTTTGTTTTAGAAATGTGTGAAAACAGTGATAGTTGTTCACCATCTATGTATTTATACAACTAGAATTATTTGTTTTCTCATTTCCCCTATCCTTCTTTGACTGAGTCAGTGAATTAAAATGGAAGAATAATGTGATCAAGCATGATGATGAAAAAAAGTCAGTGAAACACAGTGGTTTGTGTGTGGTCTGTGGATGTTACAATGGGCTAAGTTGTAGTAACTGCAGGTCCAGTGTCTAGCAGATTAGTAAGGAACACAGAAAGGGAAAATATAGTCTGTGTTAATTGTCTTGGAGGATACATTGTAGAAGGTCATGGATAACAGGTTCTTACATGAAAGAGTGGGTTCTGCAAGTTTCAAGAAAAACTGTGATGCTTAGTGAAAGAAACTCTTCTCAGAACAGCCTCAGCTGTCAGCATGGGAGAATTTATCCCAGGAGCATTCTTCCTGATCTGCCCGCTGCAGCTGTTTTGGCCTGGCAGGACTGGTGGTATCCAAAACAGAATATTTAAATGAGATTAACAACTCCGACTTACTGTTCTCTGCTTTGTTAAATTCAGTGGAAAAACTGTATTTTTTGTGCACATTCTTGTGAAGAGCAATGGCTTAAGAAGAAAAAGTACATTTGTTACAGTCAGTGTTGTCAACATGTTGGTTTCATTTTGTAGCTTCCCACTACAGATACTCAACACCAACCTGCTTGACATGAGCTATGAGCTCTGAGTTTATTGCCTGTCACATTAGGAAGGCTTGATCTTGCCAGAGCCTTCCTGGAAAACAAAAATTCCTGCAATAGTCCTAGCACCTGTTAATGTGTTGTATGCACTGTCAGAAAAACTAGAATTAAAAATGAGAAGAAGAATGGTGTGGGAAACAGCATCAAAGCCTTTACTGAGGTCTGGGTAAACTGATGTGTGGTTTTATTTCAACTTTCTTTCAAGGGAATTCCAATTTGGTGTCTTAGGCCCTCCTGGCAGTTAGGTAAGAAATGTGGAAGCTGGTGTTACGACTAATGAAAATCATGTCCAAGTGCCTTCACTGAGCGTGTTTGTTGGTCTAGAGCCGCCTGAATCCTGTAGGAGATGCAGTTCTGTACGGCGCTGTGAGTGACGGTGGTGGTGCCTGGGTCAGGGGAAGGGCACCAAGGGGTGCTCGCTGGGCTGGGTGGCTGCCCTGGGCACGGCGTTGAGGCTCCCAGGGGTGTTTGCCCCGGAGAGCGGTGCCCTGCAGTTGGCGTTCACCGAGAGGTGCTAATGATCCAACAAGGCCAGCAAGCTGCTGTGCTTAATACAGTCATCATCTGTGCTGTAGATTGGACTTTAATTAAATTTCTTAATTAGGCCAAAATCCAATAAATCTAGAAATAGTAATTAGCAGGAGCCAGCTGTTTGATAACTTGTTATCCTGCTTTTGTAGTTTAGACAAGATCTGGCTTCAATAAAAGTTATTCTATCTGCTCATGTTTGTTGTTAAAAAAAAATAAAGTACTTGCTCATGCGGTTCTAATCCTGGCCTCATTTTGGAGACCATCAATTATTAAAAAAAAAAAAAAAAGACTATAGATATAGAATGTTGCATAAATATATTTTTGTGCTGTATTAGAATATTGTGTATCAACCAGGATTTCTGTTGATCAATACATTCATATTACGCATTCATTAAGTGTCGTTTTCTATCGTAGGAATCTATGGTGCTGCTTGTGAATGAGGACCTCAGTTCTAAATGCTCAGTCATCAATTTTCTCAATTTTAACGATTTGTTGTTGGGTTTATGTAAATAGGACTTTGAATTTTTTTAATAAGTCTGTTCCTTAAAAAGAATAACTGGAGGTATTCTTTAGGTAATAACACGTTCCCAAAGAGTGGTTTAAGGGGTTTCTCTTTTATTCCATGCCTCCAGCCTATGGAATTAGACTAGCAGATTGCACTAAAATTTCCACAATTACCAAGTTTCATGGAGCTTAGCATAACAAGTAGAGTATGCATAGGAGAATCTAGTTGTATCTGTCTAAATTGTTTTCCTCCCTCTGCAAACATGCTGGTGATTTGTTTGTGTCTCTACTATGTCATATTTTATAAACATCCAAACCAAAAAGTGAAGGGATAATTCATCCTATTGCTGTACAGCAGCCAGGGCATCTCATGGGATAAAATGATGATTTCCTTTCTGTAACCCTCTTGATGAAATATTACCCAAAAATATCAGTTATTGTAAAAGGAAATTTCATTTTATCCCCAAATGTTACTGCTTGACTTTGTAATTTAAAAATTGATGATAATTAGATTGCAAAGTCCCACATATCATATCCAATAAACTTTATTTAAGTTATTTTCTAAAATTTTTTAAACAATTTCTCCTTTTTGTTAAGTATTCAGTCGTCTGAAATCAGTTAGCTTTGAACTTAACAAATTTGAAATACAAAGACATTTCATACTTAGAAATATTTCAGTATAAAGTTTAATTGATTTTTTTTTTTGTTTTACAGCAGCTTCTGTGCTTTCTGCTAACAAAATGCCTTTGTTTAGTAGTACTGTGAGGAATTCCACAAGGATTTAAAAGGCTTCTAGGTGAATGTTGGCTGTATGATAGAATAAATTTAGTGTGGGTTTGCTTAAAGTGATACATGTGGAAATGAAGAATTGTAATGTCTGCTAGATTTTAAATTATGATGGATCCATGCAACGTATTGAACAGCTTCCTGGAAAGCCTTTGTGCTGTACTGAACCAAAAAGAGCAAAGTCAACACCCTGACTTTTAGATGGTAGGCACAGAGGGTGGTAATTAGGACAGTACTACAGAAATGGTAATGTCCACAGCATTAGTCGTCTATAGGCCTGCCTTTTAAGAGAGGAAATCTGTGCCAGAGATGCAAGTTCAAAGTATACATCTATCCATTTTAACCCCTTAAAGGACTTCAAAATGACATGTTATTAAAAATGGTATGTTTTCCTGTGTTAGAGAAAAAAATGCATAAGAGCTGCCATACTGGTGTTAAAAAACATCTTGGATGTGTATATATGTGTATATATATACAATATATACATGTATAAATTATTGCTGTGTAGATAAAGGCTAAGTGTAAGCCAGCTTTTACATGGCTTCTTCAATATATTTTATCAGCAACGTGTGCACTTCTGCTGATGGTTGCACTTCCCTTGACTTTGCTGTTCCATTATACCCAATAAATATTGATACTTTGATGTAGTAGCATGCATATGTTAGTTCTCTTTTTCTAGCATATCTTTGCTGACTCAAGCAGCGGGTCTATTTCATCTGAAACTTTATTTACTGGGAGGGGTTTACATAAATACACAGTAAAGAAAGGGTGGGAGAAAGCCAAGTGATTTATCAAATGTGGGTAAACCAAAGGGGAAAAACAAACAAACAAATCTGAAACCAGACAGAGAAAATTTTTTTTAATATTTCTGTTCTGCATTCAATTTATAGATGGTAATGCAGCACAAAGTTTTTTGAGCATCGTCATGTAGAGGAGGGTCCCTTCCAATGGCAGGAGGGTTAGACCTAGATCATCTTTCTGGTCCCTTCCAACCCAGAGTGTTCTATGGTGATTTTATTATCTTCTTTAAAGGTGGTTTAATAAAGAAAGGGAAAAATAAATCAATTCTTTTACCTCTGTCAAGAAAACAGATCAGGTCATAGATGGTATTCAGATAATTTTATTCGAGATAAATCATCTTAACTGATTTCCAAATAAAAAATATTTGATACAATGATTTTGGTATTGCAAAGAATCTGACATGATATTTCCTAACATAATGTTAGAATGTTAGTTTCAAAATTAGCTTGAACTTCATGAACTGGCAAAGTAAAATAAGCTGAGCTGTGTACTTTGCTGTGTTAGTACAGACAGGCCAGCAAGGATTTTAAGCTCAGCATATATCATGATAATGAGAACTGCAAGGAACTCCTTTGTGGAGGTGTTGCGGGCGGGTTTGTGCCTGTGTCTGATCCCCATGCTCCTGTTCATGAATGGTGTGTATTTTGCCCATGTGCCTGAGCAGATCTCTGAAATGCTGAAGCAAATGTAACAAACACAGGAAAACCCACTCTACCAGGGTGTATGCCCAGTGCCCTTCAGGCTGGCTCCTCCCCATGTCACCACTATGGAATGTGGCTGTTTTACTGGGATATAGTTCCTCCTGACCTTAATGAACACCACTGTAATGCTTCAGTGAGGTCACTTCCTCTGAGGCTGACACCAGGGTGTTAGGCATATAAGAAATGAACTGTCCCTGCCAAATCTGCAGCCACTTCTGGCTACATCATTTAATGACAGCATCCTGCTTTGGTGTATAGCATATGTGTTACTGTATGTATTTAAATGTATACATATATGTAGGATAAAACTGTGTTGGATGGAAAAAGGATTTCAGACACCAGGCTTTTAATTTACTTAGTGGAACAAGATTAGTGTCTCTAATGTGTCTTAAGAAGGCCATAGCAGCCATATTTTTAGGACACTCAAATTTTCACAGCTGGTATTTTCAGCTCCTGCTAGGGAGGCTAAAGCAGAACTTCATGGTATAATAGTGAAGGCAAAGACCTGTTAAAATATAACTCAGCCTTTCTGCTTGTTAATGACTAAAATCTCTCCAACATATTTTCCTCAGTCCTGATTGTAGATGTTTACTCCTCAAGAAAGATCAGTGACTCTTTACACTGGCAAGGCAATGTCTGCAGGCAGGGGCACTGTCCTAGCTTTTGTTAAATCCAGCTGATGTCAGTGGAAGAGTTAGACAGGGTCAGGGTCATGGGTGTGTAGCCTTTTGATCAGGTGTGAAACACAGGAAGACACCTTCAAAGGCCGGGTTATACTGACCTAAGAAGACCTATTCTGACTTTATTAGATATATATCAGCAGAACATCTCTAGAAGAAAAAATGGCATATAAAGGATATTAATGTGATGAGGGCAATACAAAGAACTGATGGTATTTATCTCCAATGGGAAAAAGAGAGAGCTCATTCCTGTAGAATGTGACGACAGGCAAGGAAATAGGGGCAGAGGAAGAATATAATCTAGTATATTAAAAGAAACATATATTGAATTTGCAGTTTTCCTATCAATAGTCTTAGACTTTCCTGTATGCATGAAAGTGTGGCTTTGGTGCTGCTATTGAATTGAATGACTAAATATATTGAGGAACTGAAAATGCCAAACTGCATTCTGTGCATAGGAGTAACTGAAACAGTTGTGTGTTGTAGTTTTCAGTCTTAGGGATGAAAATTCTGTGGCAGATAAGTTGCACTTATCAACATGTTATCAATGTTATCAACATTGCCTATGTTAAGAAATATCACTATTTGCTTCTCTGGATACCCGAATACCTTTTGACTGGTAGATGCATTTTCAGTAATAGTTTTAAAATTATACCTTGTGAAGGATGTCATTTTTGGACTCATGGTAGAGATACCTGAAGAATTCAGTTTGGTAAATAACTGGACTGGAATTAACAGAGAACTAGATTTTAGCAGCCATCATGCTCCCATATGACTGCATCTCTACAGCATTCCCTTACAATACTCTTGCCGAAGTGGCTGGAAAGGGATGTCATTTCATCACTGGGTAATTGTTCCGAAAAGGTAAGTACCTGAAGAGCATTTGGGTTAAATTTTTTTCTCCAATCCCCCATTACTATGATTTTAATTGGAAGCAGCTCTTTGTTCATGTAAAACTAGCGTGAAGTCCTTTACTGAAAGATAGTGATGTCTTTGTATCAAACAATGCCTGTTTCAAGCTGTTATGCTTGTCCATGTTTAATTGAACTTCCGAGGTTTATGGGAGAAGGAAACTTTTACCATTTCCTCCTGCGGATCACTTTAACATGCTGTCTCTGAACAGAAAAATAGCCCTTTTATGAGTAGGTGGAATAATGGGCTAGCTGGATTCTGATACTTATTAAATGTTAAGTCTGTGTCAAAATCTGCAAGAGAGCAGTGAGAAGCCCAGAACTTGCAGATGTACAAATCTGTCATCTTATCATAATGGAGTTTTTATTGTGCACACAGCAACTCTGTGCTTCGGAGCTGCGATGTAACTCTGAGAACATGTGGATATTTGTAACTTTGCTGTTAGAACTGAAACATTTACTAACAATAGGCTATGAACCTAACAACAGTGGGTTGCTCAGTGTGTACCTTATGAGCTAGTGGATGCCTTTGGGTATGGAAGAGCAGTTTTCTGCCGGGGCAGGGCCAACTACTGAGCTGCAGCTCCACCAAGCATGCACGACTCGGCTGCCCCGAGTCCTTTCCACAGTTTGTTGCTGAGTCACTGAATGACCTTGTGTAAACCTCTTCCCTTGGCATGCGCTGCCTGCAAAGGAGGAGCACTACTGATGACCTGCACAGTTATACTTGGGTGAGGGGTTCTGTGAAGCTGCAGATTGGATGTGAAATACTCGCTTTGCTTCATGCTTTGTTGGCCTTATGGTAGGCATCGTGTCGGTAATAAAACGGAAGATGGGGGTATTTGTAAGGGTCAGAGAGGGGAGGACTGTGATGGAGGGTTGATAACTGGTCTTTAGAGGGGATATTGAACGCCAGTTTCTTTGGCTTCCTTGACTTTAGAGCATGTACTGGTTGACCCTCCAACACTGATTCAAAATTAAGAGGCCTGTGTTTTAAAAAGCCAGAAGAGTGTTAAGAAAAGCCAGTGCTGAAATTTAAAAACCAAGTGTCTCCCAACTTAATGTTACTTTCAGTTTGACTAGATATGGCTTTTCCTTTGCATACATGTCTGTGCTTAGGAATGCTCATTTTGCAGAAATAGAGATACTAGCATTATGGTGGACTGTCTCTGTAGCAGTGCTTTGACATCTTCTCTACTCGCTTTTGGCAGATAATTTTATCCAATTCAGAAAAAATGTATTTTACCGTCACAGATATTTTATCTCTTTTGGATATATGCTCTTCTGCTTTTTTTTTGGACTAACTTTCCCCAGAATTACTGGGTTACAAGGGTTTGTAAAACGAGCAGTCCCTAAAGTCAGGAATTTGTCTCAAATTAGTGGAAAAGTTCAAAGGAAATACTGTGTGATCCTACAAAGATCTTTGTAACATTGTAAAGCGACATCTTACACTTTTCCAATTCTTCACATGATACCAGCTTCCAGCTGGCAAAGATCCTTGGCATAGCACTTGGCTCTCACTGTGGTTGAAATTTTAAATGTACTAATTTAAAATCTTCCCTTATTGAAAGCCTTATTTGAAGATTTCTGGTAGCTGTAGGGATCTGGCTTATAAAGGGAAGGACTGCCATAGAGCTTCAAGAAAAGTTTGGTGACTAGTTTGTCAGAACCTCTGAAAAATAAAACACATCCCATGACCTATCGCTGTTGTGATGAAGTGCAAATTTCTTACAAGTGCGTAAGGGAATTAGAAGCAAACACTATTACTTATAGCAATGGTCACATTTGGGAATTTTCAAACTCTTGCCAAATGCTGATGTGAAAATTTGTTACTTTCTGATTAATCGTGTAGAAGTCAGTTTAAGTTAAATAAATAAATTCTAGCTTTTGTGTAAAGGATTTTCGGAGTTAAGATATAAGAAACAGACTTTAAGTTGTTCAGACTTAGGAATCCAGTTGTTTCTTTAGAGGGTCATTGCATGTATTTGCTTTTACTCATATAAATGTAAAATGAATGTCATACATGTTAATATACTACATGAACTGCTGAGGCAAAGCAGCAAATAAACAAGCCATATGTGAGAGAAGCTAAAAAGCCTGAATAGACCAATAAATCTTGCATTAGACTCAAGTTTATAAATACTAGGCCCTGTGGAGCACCTTTGAAAAAATAGGAGTTCTTTTGGGAAGCCAAAATCTTTGCTTTTCCATCACACGAAGGACTTTGGGCATACAAATGCATGTAATTGCCTTACCATTGATGGATGAAGAATTCTTTTTCAGGTTTTAAAACTGAAAAATCTCTGATATCTGAAATGGTGAGGAAGAGAATGAGTCCATGAGTAAGTTTGTATTCCCTCTGAGGGCCGGTCTAACTGATGATCTTACATTAGCAATGTCAATAGCTTTGAAAAGGCAGCACTGAACACCTTGTGGGAGTGGGGAAGAAAAATGGTCTTGCAAACCTTCCTTGCTCCAACCTGTGTCTTTGAGTAAGCTGTATAACAGCAAGACAAAGTAACTTTGATTACTGGGTAAGTCAAGGGCATGTTCTATAAACCTTGATGTTCCCATTTCTCTTGCATTTGTATAAATCCTATGGTAACATAAACATTAATTTAATATGCATAAAGAATAGTCTGTTTTTGCAAGGTCTGAGCATCCTGCGACCTCTTACCTGTATGTAGGAGTTTACTGGTGTGAGAGAAGGGGTCTAAGAGGAAAGAGCCTACAGGAAATAGGTTGGCTCCTTTGACAGACTTGGGAACAAAAAGAGCCCACAAACTTTGCCACCAGTGGTGTCACCAGTCTCAGCTTTCAGCAAGGAAATCTGTGTTGGGGAAAACATGTGTATGTTGAGTGATCTTTAATTTTTTAAAATTGTATAAAAAGACTGATTCTTAGTGTGATTGAGGCCATGTAGTCTCTGGCCACGATCACTTAAGGCTATTAAATCTGTTTCTTAAAACCTGTAATACACTTGATATTTAATGAATACAGAATGTCATTCATAACTTTATTAGTTAATTGTAGTAGTCTTAAAGGACATTACTTCTTCATCTCAGTCATCTTAATTGTCAAAAAAGTTTTTGTATAACTTTATTACACATAAGCACTATGTAACACAGAGAACATAGATTTGCCTAATTTTGCACACAAAAGCAACCATGTCCTGCAGTTTGCTCGCCATAGTTGTCATGTGAAATCCAGTAAATACTGTAATTAATTTATTTTACGTATGTGTTTTATGGTGTTAAATCAACTGTACAAGCAAGTCACAGTCAGAGTCTTCTGAAAAACAAGCTCAAGAATTGCTATTGCTTCCTACTTCAGAAAAAAACCATGAAGAATAAGAAGATTTGTCTTTGCATTGACAATGCAATTAAAGCAGGAAGGTGGCAGGAATGATACCAATTCCTATGAAAGCACTGATTCATGATGCACTGCTTACCAATCATTTGTAGGCCCTCCATCTGGGAATTGTGGCATAGTAATCTACAGTAAGGCAAAAAGAATAACACAGAAACATATTTGAATTGCTGACCTATTTTTGGTAGTCCACCATTGCTGAGAGAAGTTTAAGTGATCCTAAATAGTGACTTATTATGGGGATGCCAAAACAGAAAGCTGTAATATAGAGGAGGCAGGAAAGTGAATGACTACTTTTATGTCTGTCATTGTTGCCAGTATCCAAATAAAATATGGTGTTTTGTCCACCAAAGACTTATTTTGCAATAACACCAACAGAACAGGAAAGTTTCCATCGGTATTCCTGGTAGTCATCAAAAAAGTATTTGTCAATGATTTCTGCTATATCAACTTCAAAGTTGGTAATTAAAAATAAGAAGTAAGGAAAAGTTTCTGAAGTCATTCCACTCTCTCTAAGTTTGTTCCGTATATAAAGGATGGAGACGGAGGTTGTGCATTTTGCAAAGTGTATGTTGCTGAGGATGTGTAGAGTGGGCTGTAAAGGTCATGCCACAGTATTTGCCTGCTGATAAGTCTGTGTTGAAAGGGGATTACTCTGTGGCGTGATCTCCGCTGTTTCTACCTTGGGCCATGAAGCCTTCACTCTGAAACCTCCGTTTAGATTTTCTTTGCTTTCAGGGGATCCCTTTAAATGCCTCTTTCCCCCCTCCCCACCTCCCCCCCAGCTGCTTTTGGTGCAACCACAGCACGAGGTAGTGCATTTCCAGTTGTAACACTGTGTTAGGCAGGGATCGAATGGGTGAAGAAGAGAGCAAGTGCTGTACATTGGGCACAAGTGTTTGCTGCTGACATGTGAAGTCCCATTCATGATGGGCTGCATCTGTGCCACAGTTATTTTATGTGTAAATAAATTTTTTGCTCTGCTGAGAGTCCCAGGAAATCTGGTACTGAAGTAAGTCACACAATATTCAAAATCAAAGGCTAGAGGCAAGGATGGGAAAATGCAGCCTTCTTGCATGTCATTTGTATGCCTGACAAATAGATCTCTTACTGACAAGTCATAAATCAAATTAGTATTATGGATATAAAGCCTTAGAGTGGAAAACTGCAGTAAAATGTCATGGTTTTGTTTGGGTTTTTTTTGAAAGAAGTATGCTTTTTTAATCCTTGAACATTTGGTGGTAAGAAGGAACCCCTTCCCTCCCTCCACTGTCGATTAGAATAACTTCTGACAAAAAGCCAATGCTAATGTACATTTTCCTGTACAAAGCATTTGCTAAGTGAAATTCTTAGCAACTACTGCAGAGGATTCACAGATGTGTTCAGCACTTTTTTTTCCAAAAAAATTGCCTTTTATTTGGGTCAGTCTTGTCACTGTCTACCTTGTTTTATGCTTAGTCATTTTAAAACCAAATAGCCTTGTTTCCAAAAAGTCTTCAAAATGTGGATCAGCTGTACAGGGATATAGGGAAACTCCTTTGCTATTACCACGTGCTAAGGATGTACTTGCTGTTTATCTTATTTTTCCTGCTCTGAGGATTATAGTTAAACCCAGCCTGTTCCTGTTTGAGGTGTGGGGGACGGGAGGAAAGGTTCATCCCTCTCTTCTACAGAAAATGGTGTTCTTTTGAGATGCTCACCCCTTGTAGTCCACAGATCCTGCCTGTGTGGACTGTATACAACATTACCCCAATTGTCAGAGGAACTGTCCTCAGCTGGTCTACTTTCCAAGAAATCTAAAATATCTGCCGCCTTAGTAGTTATTTTTTAAAACCTTTTTCAAGTAGCGCACTCTGTTTAAGAGTTAAAATGGACTAAGATGTCCCATGTGAACAGACCTAGCTAAAATGTCTGAGAACCTGAGTGCTCTGCCTATCCTGGGAATCCCAAGGAAAGGATGGAGGCTGGCATCGGTGTTTACTCTCTTACCTTTAAACGTCTGTTGCTCTCAAGACATGATACTACCTGACATGATGTGTGAGAATACCAAATATTCTGTGCATTACAGTTTGTGATTAAAAAACCTGAACTAATAATCTTGGTCCTTTCCTGCCTTTCCTAATTATTTAGGAAGTGTTGACAAGTGTTTCAAGTCATTGCCATGTAAACAGAAAAAACCCCTACATTTTTTATAGCACTGAACTTTTGTCTAGAGAGCTGTTACATAATCAAGAACCCAATTGAATCAACTTACTTTATTTAGCATGCACTGCCATGACTACGGGATATGAACATGGTGGTGACTTTATTGTATTGAGTGAAATTTGTAATTTATCAAACATCAGCTCATCTCTCAAATTATTTCTACAGTAGTTTTGGTTCTTCGAGGATCTTTTGGTGTGCATGGTTTATTTTGAGTTCTGAATGAATTTGAACAACTGTAGTTTGTGCTGTCTTTATTTGTAGATTCACAGACACATTTCCACAGTAATAGCTTACCCTCTTTATCCTTCTCCTCCACCATTAGAAATAGATTTATCTTAGCAATTATGAGAAGTGAGAAATTAAGTATCCAATTATTTTAAGTTATTCTTGTATTATCGTATCTTTTAAGAAGCTATAGGAAGATTACTGAAGGATTATTGGGTTGTAAGTTTCCAGTGGTTGCTGGTAATTTGTCGTGCATAGCACTCTAATGATTTGTAGTGACTGGCATAATTCAGTGTTTCAGATTTGCTGTAGTTTTTGCAAGACTTATTGCCAGTTAGTCTTCTTTTTTAAATCTTACTGGTATGCTATGCTACTGAAACATCCACTTTCAAAAGTAGGTATTGTCACATCAATAAATATTTTTTAATTTGATATTATTACTGTAACTTATGCAGGTTCTAGATCTCTGTTTCATTCTTCTCTCAAAACTTTTGTAAACACTGTTCTCTTTATATAGAGGTCGCGTGGCCAATAATATTATTAAGATTTTTTTATTGCCCAATTTACTAAAGAATTAAAATACAATGATTAAAGTTAATGATGAACTTTCTAGAATCCAGTAACTTTCCATTTAGAGGAATTGGTAGTCCAGAATGAAGAGCTCTGCTAAAAGATAAGTACATTTTTCAATGTAGAAAATTCACCTGAATAACTTTTGAATTCGGAGTTGTGGTTTTCTGTCTTTTTTTTTCTTTTGAGACCTGTGAGTATTCTTCTGTTTTGTTGTCATCTTACTGGCCTGATTGCTGTCTTTAATTGCCTTTGACAAGTAAATTTGTGCTTTCTTTTAGGTGTTTCTACATTACATATTAATATGGGAAAACCTCTTTCCTTTTTATTCAAATATGTTCAGATTGCTAACTGAAGGCCAGAAGAAAGCAACAAAATGTTGTTTTATGTGAAACAACAATATTGGAATATTTAAGAACAGAGCAACTCCAAAAGGATGATGAGGCTAGGACAAAGTGAGACATATGTGACATCATAAAAAATAGGCCCTTGGCCTCTCTCTTTGCCTGAGGAGGTTTGTTACTATATAAATAAATTGAATTCCTCTTTCCAATGTTCTGTGCTACTTAAATATGCTGACTAAGCTGTTTCAGCACTTTGATCTTCTGCCATGATCTGGCCCCAGCTGTACTTTCATCCTCTTCAAAAGTATTCTCTCACAGCAGTGAATTTGGCCTTAAGGAAATGAGTATGCGGATTTCCTTTCCTTCTCCATTAAATACTGTCGTTATTGAACAAATAAGATGGTAAATTATTCCCCCAGGATTTAGTTTTTAATCCATTAACTACAGAATCTACTCGGTAACTTTAAATAAACCCCTAGAGATAAGTGCAATATTTCCCAGGACAGGAAATTGTTTAGGAGTTATGGTTTTGGGACTGGTACCGTTGAATGGAATCCTGATGTATTTTATGTGCAGTGCAGCTATTTGTGAGATGTGAGCAGTGTACATGGTAGTGGACACATCCACCGTGTTTCAGTGCAGTTCAGATGGGGTATTCTCTCTGGCTGCCGGCTCCCTTGCCCAAAAGGCAGAGTTTGACCTGTTCTGTGTCCTGTCAGCCAGCCCTCTGCTTTGGAGATCTGGTATGGCCATGTCTGCTTAAAACACTGCTGAAATCTGTTCGCCTTGTTCAATTCACTTGTCCTCAATCGTTAGCACCAAGGGCATATCATGAGAAGATTTATTACTGAGGAGACCCTACTTTCTTTTCTGTACTCCACAGCATAAACAAATATGCTGTTAAAGGTGTTTGGAGACTTCCGGAAAACTGAGGTAGATTCTACTCATTAAGGAACTTGACTTTCTTCCTGTCATTAAGCTTTCAGAATGCTATTTTCCATAGTACTATCTCCATAATGATAATTTTATTTCTGTGTATAGATTTTTCTGTGTATGGGAAGTATTAATCTAAACTAACATGTACTGAACATCAACAAAAATTTGTATGCTTCTGTTGTTTCCCCTTGTGATCAAAATATGTTGAAATACTATAAAGAAATGTGAAGTAAGACAATATTAAGGCTTTGTGCATCTCTCTTGATTGTTTTCAGAGAGGAAACTGTGATAATTGCCTTTGCTGTACAGGAGAATAGAATTCAGGTTTTTGGAAATTCATCCTTTTCCTGTTTTCAAAGTCACATGATAACTTCCTTATGTTGGTCTATTTTTGGTACTTATGCAGATTTATGGCAATAGCCAGTCTGTGTGTGACATTTGGCTGGACTTAGTTAACAGTCTGGGTTGACCTGATCAAATTACCACGTAACTTAGCAGCTTCCATCCTGCTTTCAGTGAGGACCATCTAGCAAAGACCACCACTGCACGTGTGTTCTTAATGGAAAGAAGATGCCATGCTTGTAATTTCTGCAATATCTTTTTCTGCTTTGTTTTGTTACCCTGTGTAAATATTTTTCCACTGCATTGCTACCATCAAAGCTGTCCATCAAATCTGATTTGTATTGAGACTCCTTTTTTGTTTTGTTTGTTTAACAGATGATGTCACTAATATTGCTCAGGAATCCCTCCTTGCTGATGAAAAAGAGAACGTGCCACCAGGACTAGAAGTTGCAGTGTGGAAAGTCCCAGAACAAACATATTTAGTGACTCAGCTACTGGTGCTGCTCAATCTTCACCTCTTTACGCTAAAATTGAACACAACTGCCTCAGAAACCTGTGGACAAGAGAAAGGTACTGTGAGCTGCCAGCATGTTGGTTGGGTAGGAAGAGAATAAATCTGCAATACAGATAAGATGTTATCAATTCATTAGAGACAATATAATTTGAACCTTTAAGTTTGAAATTCTTTTTAGACTGAGAAAGACTTTAAACCCAACCAGATTTTGTCGGCGGTAAAATAAACCAAATCTATATGAAGCTTTTGTCTTTGCTTGAGGTGCTTTGGTTTGCTTTACACTGGATTCACTGAATCGCTTTCTTGATATTATGAACATTTTTTTACTCATGATTTTTTTAAAATTAATTTTAAATAGTTTCCTCATCACTACCAGTGGCATCTAAAATGGGTTTAGTGTCTTATGTTTATCATATGCTTGCTAACCTGACCACTGTCTTAATGTAGCTGGACCTGTCACCATTATAAAGAAAGGCTTTAATTGCATTGGTCTCAGTCAGATGCTAAGCTCCTTTGACAGACTTTCCCAACCTTCTGTTGACTTTTATGTGCTTATAGTATGCACATGTTTGAGTATTCAACAGGCAGCTATATATGCAATGTATAAACCCCACCAAAATACTGTGTTTGCTTCAAGGATCATCTACTGTATGGGGAAAATTATCCATTTCCTCCTATTAGAGAAGTATGGTAAGGATGACAGTTTAATGAGGGGACTAATTTTGGTTTTTTTCCTCTTGTGGTAGTCCTGCAGTGAAACTGCCGTGATGATAGAGTTAGGATTAGAAATATTAGTAAATAGGCAACCCCCACTCTGTATAACTGTCCTTTCTGCAGCAAAATGCTGCAATGAGTCCCTAGAAATGATATTTTTATCTAAAAAGACATTGAGCATATAGTCAAGGTTTGCCAGAAAACTGTAATGCAGAAAGAATGAGGCACTACAGTCACAGATGGATCTAAAAATTTTTCTTCATATCTAAGTAATAATAATAGAAAGTAGATGATGCTGGCTTTGAAAAGAATTAAAATGCTGAACTCTAAATCCGGCTGATGAATATTATAGCTTGACTTTCTGCGAAGGTGAATGTATTTTAAGTTTTAAATTTCAAATGAATGCAATTTAATTTCTCCCCCATTGTCCTTTAGGCTGTTTGTTCCTGTGCATCCCAACAGTTGAACATAGATTAAAAAACTGATTTAGACATAATACTTTATTTATCTGACTCTGCATAATGAAAATGAAGCATTCCAAACTTAGAGTCTTCAACAGCTAATGTATTATGTAAAATGATTTTGTCTTGTTCAAATTACCTATAAGGAGGCTTCCTACTAATTGGAACTAGCTTATGAAAATTTGAACAGTGGGTTTTCATCCTCAGGATTGCTTATGCACATTTGCCCGATGCTACAGGAAAAATCCCTCTGTGTATCTGGCCCCTGTTTGTCTTATTTGGTTCATTCTATTTCTTGCATGTCAGTGCCTTTGACTAGACTATTTCTGTTCTCTCCAACCTGTCTCCTCAGAACGTTGGTGCAAACACAAACATTCATGCAGGAATGCTGCTGCTACATTGTGCAGCTGTGCACTGGCACTTTGCTTTAGAGAATGACTGGCTGCTT
The DNA here is from genome assembly GCA_013396735.1 of Grallaria varia. Taxonomy (NCBI): domain Eukaryota; kingdom Metazoa; phylum Chordata; class Aves; order Passeriformes; family Formicariidae; genus Grallaria; species Grallaria varia. The sequence goes on along the minus strand of VWZG01006760.1, from coordinate 1,873,453 downwards.
CTGCGAAAATTCAGTATTTCTGCAATGTGCCTGACCCTAAAATAGGGCCAGGTGCATTTTCTTAAATGGCTCTTTCTTTCTTTTGCTGACTGATCATGAAATCTACCAAAAATTGGTATTTTCTCCCTGTTTTTGAATTGGTGGAAATTGAGATAAAATTTAGTATTACTCTCATGTTTCCGTTTTTTCCTTACTATCCTTTGAACAATACATCTGTGCTAACTAATGCTCTGTACAAATATTACTTATCGTCACTGCTGTGTGATTACAGATCCATAATTCTCCAAACACAGAAAACAAGTGCTATAATGTGCTTGTCTCTAAATAGTTTCTCTTACTTGCAAATGTAACAAGGTAGCACATTTGGGCAGCTGTCCATGCTGGCAGAATTCCCACAGGCGTTTTGGCATTAGATAAGTCTGTGGCTGGTGATGGTCCTGTTGAGATAAGATAGGTAACATTTCACTTAGTCATCTAAAGCTGACTGTGCGCTGAGTGTTTGCAAGAGGTCTTAAAAGCAAACTTTTCTGACAACTTGGAAAGCTCTCTCAAATAAGATTTGCTGTCAGTATTAAGCATAACAGATCTTCAGTCTTTTGTGAAGCTCCTGGTATGTCTATAAATGAGTGTGAATGGAAAAAGCAGGTATGAACCATGAGAAGCCTATAGCCTACCTGGTGTGCATTCAGTGAACAGCAGTGAGAGACCATGAAGTTGGCAGTTCTGGCAATTCCTCAGGATAGACCATTTTCGCAATTCCTGGTGCTTTTCCTTCATAAACAGGCCCTCTCATGGTTATGGTTGTCTTTCTAGCTTTTTGTTTTTCTCAGCTCTTCAATTCAATTGAAGTATCATCAGTAGTTCTGAATGTGTTACGAATGTTAAGTAGCTTTGATAACGTGACTTGATTATATTAATATTGCATAGTATTGTATAAATATTGATTTCCAGAAGAATAATTTTGAAGGACACTAAATTAGCTCAACTGCTTTCCTTTCTGAAGGAAACTCCTCATGTGCACATATGCACTTACTATATTTATGCATACTTATCTTCAGTATATTATGAGGTTCTTTATATTACAAGTAGTCTTATACAAAAACATATTTTAAAATGTGCCTTTATGTGTTTCCATATCATAACAAGCTTGGAGAATAACAACCAATTTCATGTTGTTGCTCAGTAACTCAGTGTTGCAGTTCTGCAGTCAAGCACTCTAGGGTGACATAATGTGTTATTTTGAGGAAACTGCTTTCTTTCAGACTTTTGTTTAATTCTTGGAGACGGGCTTCCTCTGCCTTGTGTGAGCTTTTCACATACCGTATATTTTACATAAAATTTGGAGTCAATGTGCCTGAAACATATTACATGCTGAAACAGTTCCATTTCCCAGCTGAGTTCACTTTTTGTTTAGTGTGGACTCTGATCTGTGTTTGTGTCAAAAACTAAACTTTAACACAATTCAGAAATTCTACCTAAAGTTTGTTTGAAAAAAAGATACTTTGCATGTGAAAATATGTAGTAGAATCACATTTATTAACAATTCCTATTGAAAAATATATTAGTAGCTCTGGTGTGTGTTGGTTATAGCAGGAAACAGAAATGAGAGCAGCAAAATATTGGAAAGAATGAACATCTCATAGACCGAATGTGTGAGTATAGAAACTGAATTGAATAAAACAGAGCATACAACCTAGATATACAACCCACCACAATGAAGATAAAAAACCTGTTCCAGTGAATACATTCTTGGGTCTGAATGGAGTGGAGTAGCATAAATATAGTTCTTGACTGCGCAATCAACCAACATAGTTCTGATTTGTGCTGAAAAATTACCTGGTCATCAGAGATGTTAATCTGGAGTTACAGTATCAGCATAGGATACTAGGTGGTATAATTTTTCATATATTCTCCTAAGTTCTTACACACTTTCTGTGAGTATTTTGGTCTTGAAGAAATACATTTTGATCAGCTATGAAGTCTGAAACCTATTTCACTGATTGAATCTCTGTCATCCTCTTTACTTGGATTATTTTTAGATGTTGAGACACTGTTCAGAGTGAAAGATACATTTAGCATTTAATGGAAAAAACACCCCATTTTCAAAACCAGAAGTTTTACTGGGCATTGAAAGTTATCACATGTTTATCATTAGGACAACCAAGGGCCCAAGCCCAGACAGCATGGGTTCATGAAAGGCAGGTCCTGATTGACCAACACGATCTCCTTATAAAACAAGGTGACCTACTTAGTGGATGAGGGAAAAGCTGTAGATGTATCTGCCTGGACTTCAGTAAAGTGTTTTGACACCATTTCCCACAGGATTCTCCTGGAGAAACTGGCTTAGACAGGTCCACTGTTTGCTGGGTAATGGATGTTCAGGCCAAGAGAGTGGTGGTGAATGGAGTTAAATCCAGGTGGTGGCCAGTCACCAGTGGTGTCCCCCAGGACTCAGTGCTCGGGCCAGTCCTGTTTAATATCTTTATCAATTATCTGGAGACAGGAATTGTGTGCACCTTCTGTCAGTTTTTGGATGACACCACTTTGGGTGGGGGTGTTGATCTACTGGAGGGTAGGAGGGCTCTGCAGTGGGATCTGGACAGGCTGGATTGGTTGGCCAAGGCTGCATCTTGAGTGCTGTTTCCAGTTCTGAGCCTCTCACTGCAAGAAAGATGCTGGAGCGAGTCCAAAGAAGGGCAATGGAGCTGAGAAAGGGTTTGGAGCACAAGTTTTATGTGGAGTGGCTGAAGGAGCTGGGGGTGTTTAGTATGGAGAACAGGGTGATCTCATCACTCTCCACGACTACATGAAAGGAGGTTGTAGCCAGGTGGGTGGTGGTCTCTTCTCCCAGGTAACAAGTGAAAAGACCAGAGAAAATGGCCTCAAGTTGCACCAGAGAAGGTTTAAATTGGATATTACAATATATTTCTTCATTGAAAGAGTTCAGGCATTGGAACAGGGTGCCCAGGGAAGTGATGGAATCACCATCCCTGGGAGTATTCAAAGAACGTGTGGATGTGGCACTTGGGTACATGGTTTGGTGATGATCATGGCAGTGCTGGATTAGTGGTTGGACTTAGAAGTCTGTTTTAACTGTAGCAATTATATGATTCTATGATTACAGTGCCCTGCTCTGAGTCTGATACTCATTTATGATCCAGGACAACTTGTCTCTATTTACATCTTAGAAAAGGGGGATAACAAGGGCTGACAACTAAAGCTTGTTAAAGAGTGTGACAGACTAATGAGTCTAAGAGGGATTCCTATGCAGACAGAATGATGGAGTTTGGTCCTTCCTCTGAAGTCAGGACCATCAGGGATGCAGATCTATATATTATCCTGAAGATGACCAAATAGAAGATATTGAGGAGTGGAGGGGATAAGAAATAATTGAATAGTTTACATAGTCAAAAAGTTTTTATTTGATTAGTTTGCAACCCCTGAGTAGAGTGCGGTGCAGGCTTGATAAGCACTTTTGCCACAACAGCCTTGTTAGCCTGTGCACTACATGCTATGAAAAACCAAAGTAGATGTTTGGGGGTGGGGCGGGGTATAAATTGTTTTCCTTATGTGAAATTTAACTTAAAATTAAGAAATGCAAATGAGAACCAGGTGAGGGAATATACAGTGATGTAAAAGTGTCTGACCTGTGGCAGAGGCATTTCTATTGCATCACTGAGGTGCTTGCATTTCATTATTGAAGAAATACTGTATTGCCTTCTGGTCGTTTCAGACAAGAGGTGGAAAAGGATGCAGAATTACAGGACTTTACTGTGCTTCTGAGACTTAACCTGGCATTGCTTTGCCTTTGAGATCAGTTGCACTTGATTCCATCTGTTCAACTGTGGTGGTTTAATATTTCTGTGCTTTTCAGGAAACTGTGGAAAGCTGACTTCCCACTTTCTCAAGTAAAACAACTTATGTTAAACTGCTTGCAAGAGTGCAATTGCAACAGTTTCCTGCACAAGCATAATTTTATATTTTGCCTGCCTTACATTTAGTGATCTATATATGAGTGTGTGGTTTGTTTTTTTTTAAAGTTAATAAGGGTCAGTGAAAGGGGGGAGCAGGGAAAAGGCTGGTGGAAAGCAGTTTCCAGGTATGCTGGATGTTATTACAACCCAGGAAAAAAAGAGATTTTGTAGTAGAAGGGAGGGGGAAAACACTTGAACATTTCAATTAATTTGCAACAACCAATGGAAGATTTAAAAGTGCACAGTGAAAGGAAACACATAACCTACAGGTGAAGACTTGCATATCTCAAAGGAAACATCTAGTAATGTCCAATCCTTAATTCCTTACAAAATTTGGGAAGTGTTAGTGAAGATCTTTGTAACCTGATGTTTCCAGATTTCTACTGCTAAAAAAATAATATGTAGGATATGTTTGTAGTGTAGCCATTAGAATTTATATTCCTTGGGAGGAGAATGAACATGGTTGCACTTAAGAGCTCCCAGTTTTTCATGTGGTTCACTGAAACAGGCAGCATTTCAGTATTTCCCCTTTCTGGTACAAGGGTAGGGTATGCAGGTAACAACTAAGACTCAATTTACATGTGACTTTCAGCTTTCATCTCACCCTCTTATCTTTCTTCTTCCTTTTCTGATATGTACTCCTCTTTCCTTCTTTCTGTATTTGAGAACTGGTGGGTTTGAGGAAAGAGCAGACAAAGAGAAGACAGGACTCTTACTTAGGTAAGATAAGAAGTGGGCTACATCACTGAGAAGATTAGATCTCGTTCTTCCTTTACTAGAGCCTTCTTAAACAGCCTCCATTCTAGTAGTCCATTCAACCACTGGGACTTCTGTAAGCTTTAGGTAACGTGTCTTGGCCTCAACATCTTCACAGTCTGCTCTCTGAAACACTGTAGTGAAATGAAATCTTGGTTTCTCAATGAAGCAAGATATTATATAGGTGAAGATACATAAAGATATTTTTTTAAGTGTGAACAATATGTCACTTTTTAATTCCCTTGAATGTCCAAAATAGCCTTAGTATGACCGGTGTTCAGCAGTTTAGGATACACTGCTAGCAGTGCTGTGCCGCTGTAAATTGGATAATCCCCTTAAGTTACTCGCACAACTTTCATACTAGAGAGCTCAAAGTTGCATGTCCAAGTAATCTCTGTTCTGTCTGACATTCTTTAAAATTTGGGACGTTTTATTTATATATGGATATATATAAATATGTATGGTTTTGTGCATTGATTCATTTCTGAGCTTCAAAATACATTGGGACAGTCTAATCTGGATGGCAGAGGGTCTCACAGTCTATAGTGGTATGTCCCAGAGTAATTCTGGAGTTTTATGTTTGTATCTAGTTGCCTGTTTCTCTCTTTTTAAGGTGAACGTGTCTTTTTTTTTTAACATTCTGAGGGATGCTATCCTTAAAATTATGATGTTGATCCATGTACCTAGAGAAATATATTTTCTGCAAATCTTCTTGGCCACCAAATTCAACTCAGTATCTTCAGAAAGCACATTCCTAGTTCTGGTGGCCAGCTTGCCAACACCATTTCCAGTCTGGAATGGTTTGAATCAAATTTGCTGGCAGTGGCCAGAAGGTTATTTTATTGGTACTCTTCTCACGGTGGTGAAGCATTTTCCGTTTGTGGATATTGGAAGAAGGTTACACAAAGGAAGCCTTTAGTTCACAAAGTTTCTCCTCTGTGCTTTTCTGGTGCTTTGTCATGCTTGTCTCTGTCCTGTTTAACCAGAGAGAGAAACGAAAGTTTGTCTCCAGGCTCTTGCTGTGTTAGTGTCTCGCTGTGCTTTTTACTGCCTGTCGTTTTAAGCTGCTGCACTGCTCCCTTTCAGAATTTAGAGAGTTGAGAGAGCAAAGAGGCTACTGTCTGGCTGAAATACCCCATTTAAATGTTTTATCCCAGGTGATGCAGTTCTATCAGCCAGAGTGAATTAAACTCTTCACTGCAATGGACATTCACTCAAATAACAGGCCTTAAAATGCCATCTGGCTGATGATCAGAGCACTGTTGTGAGAAAGTTAACAGGTCTTCTGGGCAATCGCAGTTTTGTGGAACACTAAATTTGATGACTCCTCATGAAAGCAATTGCAAACTCTTTCTAATTCTCATAAGCTTAATTTCTCATAACCCTAATCCAGTCTCTCATTTCATAATATTGTTCTCAGAGTATCCTTCTGAGTTTAATGCCTACTTTACTGAGAGATAAAGTGATTTGTTCAAGAAAGTACAAGGAGTCTGTGTCAGAACTGAAGACAGAACCAAAATCCATGAATCCTTAGCCTGTGCACTGCCCATAAACTAATGATAATTGTTGTTATCATCCAGCTAGATTTGAAATCAGATTTGAATGTCAGTTGTCTTAATTCAAGAACATTGAAGATGAGCAGAAGTCCTTGCTACAGTAATCAGACATAAGGTTGAGGTCCTAAATTCCTGAGCACAGGTAGATTTTTTTGAGGGAATTCGGTGACTCTTCAAAATTAAGCAGCAGCACTGCCAGTTCAGGAATTAAGGAACTTGGCTTTAAAAGTGGACCACAATCGGAACCTTGATAAAAATAAAGCATGTTCTTTTATCAGTCTTCCTGTATTACTGGAATAGTAAGATATCTTAATTTTGGCTAAGAGGCCTGATTTTAATGAGATGTGTCAAAGTTGAGCCAGCCCTTGGTAGGTGAAGAAGTTTTGACATTAACCTGCTCAGCATTATAACTTCCTTTATTGTGCTGACTGATGTGCCCATGCTGCTGTGCATGCACTGTGTGATTCTTCTGCAATGGAGCAGTAAGGTGGGAATGTGAGCTGTCTGGCACAGCATGAGGTAGCTTGCAGGTTTAATAAAGGTAGACAATAGACATAATAATTGCTGAGATCAGAGACAGAGGAATGAAATCATGCCACTTCTGTTTGCCTCACTGTTCAGCTGGTAACTAATACCACATCCAGATATACCTTTTCTCATCCTTAAACCTACCTAACCTCTCAAGTCTATTCTGTTGATTTACAAAATAATAAATATTCAAGGTGCAGTAACATGTTAGACAATCCCAGGTTTTCTTCCATTGAGTTCCACCTCTCTCTCATCATCAGAGTGGGAATCTGAACCTCTGCTCCCAAGCCTGTCAGTTGTCTTGCACATTTTCTACACAGCTGTCATTCCTGAATTTTTCATTTTTCTAGTTTTAGGTTTCAGCTATTATCACTCTTTACAACAATAACAATAACAATAATAAAGATGGGTTAAAAAATTATCCAAAGGAAGCTTCCTACAAAATTCAGGTGAATTGATAAACAAAGGTGATCCGTTATAATCCCAAAGCCTAAATTTGATGTCATGATTAGTCTGTGGGGTGTCAGTAAAGATATTAGAATCTGTCTCTGTATTTGCCATTTATCTACCTTTAACTTAGAAATGCTAAAACTCGCCCTTCCTTCCTACTTCTCTTTTTGTTCTTAAATATTATGCTTTAAATGGAGTGCTGCTCCTCAGGGAGAGCCCAAGGATCTCCCTGCGTCACAGCCAGGCACAGTCAGAAGGCTGGAGGCTGGGCATGCCTTGTGCCGGACAGCAGGCATCTTGTCGGGTGTCTTGCCTGTGCTCCAAGGAAAGGAATTGGCCCAGAGATCAGAGGAGCAGCTCTGCCCAGAGCTGCCCCTCCGCCGCTGCGGAGAGCCCGGCACCCTGAAGCGCTCTGGCTGCCAAACAGAGATGAGTTCTGAAGGTTGTAGAGGAAGGGCATTGTTTTATCATTTTTAGTTATGTTTGAACTTTGCCTTTTTGTCCTTGTGTCTTTCTAACTTTATATATGTCACAGGACTGCTGTTTGTAGCACTCTGTCTTTTAATATGGTTATTAGAGCGATTTTAATGATATAATGAGTCTTCAAAACAGTTCTGTAAGTAAAATTGTGTAAATGTTAATAAAGAATGAACATTCATTGAAGCCAATGTATATTTTTATTTAAAGTCCTGGCATCAAGCTCATAAATTTTTGAGAAGAGATTCAGGTTAAATTTTGAGTAACTCCTAGTGTACTAAAGAGGTGGGTAGTGCAGAAGGGATTCCTTGCCTTCCTCCTGCCTTGTCCTCTTCATCTCAGGCATTCTCTTTTACTTGTGATAATTCCTCATAAATTAAGAGCAAGCTTTTTTTTTTTTTTTTTTTTTTNTTTTTTTTTTTTTTCCTTGTGGGATGCTTATGTCTTCCACTAGAATGAAGCCATTAATGTACTGGATGCTGTCCAGTGGCGTGCAGTAGTACCAATCAAAAATAATAATTCAGTGTTACATGGTTGTTCATAGTGGATACAAATACATTTGAGTGCGTGCATAGGGTCTAGATGAGTTTGGTATCAGTAGGATTACATTACTATGAGTTCTTTCGGAAAAAAACCCAATGAAAACATACTTAGGGTTTCTTGGTCCTACAGATGTATTGTTTTTGAAGCAAGAGTGGCTCAGGACTGTAGGCTGTGAATCTGCAGTAATGAATGTGGAGCTGTTAGTTCATAATAAAGATGTTTTTGGTTTTATCTGTCAAAAAATCACAAGTGACACTTAAAAAAGTGTTACACGGTAAGGAAGCTCTCTATTTCCCTGAGTGGGATAGAATTTAAAATAACCTTCAAAGGTTCTACTGTTACAGAAATAGATCTGTCTCTGTAGATAGCTAACAAATGGATATCTAAAGTGTGACTAGTCTACAATAGACTTAGAAAATTATTCTGATAATTTGTATTTAGATTTTTTTTGGCTGAGAAGACTATTATTTTATAATCCTATAGAGGTGCTTTTCCTTTTATCCATTCAGTCATGTATTATTAGATAGAACTGAGAATTGAAGCAGTAAATGTAGGTCATGTGAACCTTGTGAGAAATGTGCCTTGGGCATCGGCAGCTATGGAGGTTCTTTCCCATCCAGTCATTGCTTGATCATCACTGTTTTCTTAAACTATAACATGGGTGAGCTGGCAGTTACTGAAGTTAACATTGCACCTGTGTCCACTGCATTTACATGTCAGGTGCTAGGCTAATAAAATCTATTTTAAATTTCTTGAATATTCAGGGTTGTGCTATACTAAGAACATACTTATCTCATGTTCACACTCATAGAAAGGGTAGCCTGTAGTAGGCTCTGCAGTATTTATAAGAGGAAGGTTGAAGTACAATGGGAAAACACTGTTTATGTGGAAGCGAAGTGTCTAGATGAAGTGGCTTTTTGTTTCCCTGCTGTACCTGAGTTATGATTTGGTGTTTCAGCTGAGATGACTCATTCACAACTTCACCTTCCAAAAATTATGTTGCAGCTGAATAATGTTGAAGTCTGAATTAAGACCCGAATGCTGAATTTTGGTTGACATAATTTAGTAATTTTTTCTTGTTATCATGTTATCTATATTTATGACTTGATTTTATAGGTGTACTTACTTTTCCGGTTGATTACTCTTTGTTACTGAAAGACTCACACTGTAAAGATGTAACCTTTCTCTTATTTTTGTGTATTCAGTACAGAATTGTGTTTAAAGACTTGCATTTCTTTAAATGATCTTACTTATCACTAGAAAGTATTAGGCTCCTTCTTTTCTTACTCTTATATTTCATGCTACACTTTCACATTTTTTTCAGCAATTCATTTTATTTTTTTTCTATTAGATTTTATTGATATTTATCATCTAGAAGCACCCTATAGCACTTCATTACCTAGTTTGAGGTATTGTTTGATAAAACCGGGGAAGAGATTGAGGTAATAATAAAAAACATTGTTTAAATGTATTAAGCAAATGGAAGAGAAATTGGAAGTTAGGAATGGAACATTGTTCAGATGATTTCGTTTGGGTTTTTTTGTACATTAAGAATTTAATGGATTTCCCAAAACATCTAATACAAATCATGTTAAATATTTTGATCTTTGGCACACAAGTCCCCCAAATTATTGAACAGTTGATTCAAATCCAATCACATTTATTTCTTTTGTTGTTAATGCTTTTCTTGGATTACAAATGCCCCTATACCTATGAAGTAAAATGAGAAACGTGATATGTTCCAGAGACTGCTACAAATGTGACCTGTGGTTTAGAATTCATTACTCCTTCCTATCCTTATTTTTTTTTATGTGTCAAATCCATTCAAATGATCCTAAGGTTTGCAAGAAGTGTGTCATACTCACAGTGCAGGAAGTGGCTGTTTTTATTCATGGAGTGATTGTGAGACTGTATCGTGGTGGTGTTGTGAATTTGCCTCTCAATTGACATATGGTGAGTTAATAAATAGGTTGTTGGTTTCAGCTTCTGCGTCAGTAAAATAAAAATTTGTTACAGTGGAATATTTCTTCCCTCTGTTTTTCTCACTGTACTAACAAGCTGTTTGGTAGGTTTTTTTTATCCTGACCTTTATCCGAACATTAAATGTGAGTAGTCAGTGAGCAGGGAATCTGGGCACTCACTGGTTCTAACCTTTCCTTTGGGAATCAAGATATAGCCTCTTCTGCTGTAGCCTTTGTGTGTCTGGGCTATGTGCCTTTCTGTGCATGTAGGGAGGCTTTGTGTTGTCGTAGTTCCTGCTTTTGGAATAGGTAGGGCTGGAAGATGTACCTAGGAAAGAGTAAAAATGGAAAGTTTTCTGTGCCCACCAATGCAGCTTGATGGTGATGATGGTGTTTGGAGTTTTGTTTGTTTGTTTGTGGTTTTGGTTTGTTTTGTTTATTGGGTTTTGTTTGTTTGTTTCTTGTGTGTGTGGTTTGGGTTTTTTTCTTTCTTTCTGTTTTGTTTTGCAGTTTTGGGGGGTTTATTGTGTTTACTTTGGTTGAGGGGAGGGTTTGTTCCTTCCCCCCACCACCCCATCCTTTCATGTCTATAAGAGAAGCAGGTGATTTTCTTCAGGTTCTGGGTCTAAGGTTTTACTTTACTTGAATGATACAATTTTTGACTGTTGTGAGTTACAGGAAAAAATTTGACAACAATTCTTTGATAATTTTTTCAATTGTTAAGGGTATTTCAAAGAATAGTGCTGAATTCTTTATTTTTAAGGCTAATTTAATTGTTAAATTCATTTTGAACAGCTTTAAATAATGCATGTTATGTTTAGACCTGCACATTTTCAAAAGCAGATGACATTGTTTTTCTGGTATCTGATGGTAGGACCCTATTAATTAAGGGCTTGGGGTGATGGTGACTCTGCAGTAGAATATGAGCTCTGCAGTCACTGTGAGTTGTGCCTGGCCAAGACTTCAGTGACACGCCATCTCCTGCTGTACATAATTATGAATTTAAATGTTCATTTTGAATGGCTTAATGTCTCCATAATATGCTTGGGAACATGGTACTGTCAGGAGAGATTGTTATCACTGAGCAAAATATATGGGGAAATTTCAAAATGCCCCACACTTTGAATCCCTTTTCCTGTTCTCTGAGTGTCATGCATATCCACACTGAGCACGGTTACTTCACCTTCCTCATTTTACTGATGGAGAAGCAAACACTTGAATGTTCTTTTTTTCCAAACCATAATTGGAAAGGGGCTGGGGGCAGATCTAATGAGGTTAAAATTCGCCTAGAAAGGCCAGTGAGATATAGTTTTGGTTTCCTAACTAAATTAATAATCTACTGAATTAAATAGTATATAATCTGAGTGCATGAGGGATTTTGTTTTAGTAAGGGTTTCAGGAATAATTTCTTGATAAAATCTGAATACCCTAGACAGCCTTTGAGATAAGAAATACTTCATTTCCCTCAGCACCACTGCAAATACTGTGGAATTATTATAGATTGGATTTGGAAAGCTGTGTTATTTTAGATTTTCTTTACAAATTGTCCATGGAAATGACACTAGCAACTGATTTTTAATCCAAATTTTCCATACAGTTAAGGATTTTTCATGAAATATACTGGTTATACTAAGTGTTGGTCTTTAGCATCCTAGAAACTCCATAGATTAATAGCATGAAATTCCTTTATTAAGAACAATAATTCCTCACATTTTTCTACTCACTGAAGAGTTTCTTGTTTTAAGTTACCAGAAGAATACTGCTGATTTATTTTACTTGAATTAACTATTATGCGTAAAATCACAATAGCACCCGTGTTTATTTGCTTTGTAAACTATATCTGATACATAAATAAAATTAGAATGTATTTCACTTCCCTATTTTTTCATAAATTATGTATTACAAATGCTGAATATAGTGAATTAAGGAACAGACTAAATTTTGTTGAATAGGGTAAATTGATAAATTATTATATTTTGAAGGAAATTGTTACAGAGCAAAACAACTATTTCATGTAAGTTACTTTAGCAAATAATTGGCAAAGCTGGGTTTTTTTTTTTCAGTTGCTTTTTATGAAGGAAAGAACACAATGGGAATATTTTCAAACAGGCAGGGACTTCTTGTCCTGAGTTCTGTTCACTTTTCATGTGACTTGACTTGTCATTTTGGGCAAGATATTTAATTCACCACCTGTTCACCAGTCCTTGACAAGGAGAATGGGCCTTACTAGTTTGCCTGTACACAACCCCTTAGAAAGTACGTGCTAAGGAATGCATGGGATTTTCATTCTAATACAGTTTCTAAAATAGCTCCCAGGCAGAAGTAGGTTGGAAAGAGCAATTTATTGTTTGAAGGGAATTTGGTAGCAATTTTTTTTTTTTTTGGAATATAATAGTCCAGGAATGTTGTTCAGTATTGAAGTAGGAACTCTTCTGCTTTGTTGACAATTTAATGATGAAATTATGTGGATATTTAAAATGAGCAGAGGATGTGGGTTTGGAAACTGATTCAGCACTGATAGCACTTGTTCCTCAGCTTGTTCCTGTGGAGCACCAAGTTATTCTTAGACAAGAGCAGAGAGGAAAAAAAGTCACAGATTAAGCTTCTTTAACTACTTATGAAGCAAACTAGTCATGGGATTTCCAATTATTAGAATTAGGGTTCTTTGTCTGCTATTGATATTCTCCTTGAATATTACATAAAGCTGATTTAAATAATTGAAATTTTTTTATCTTAGAGAATGCTGGGAATTTAAAGTGAATTTAAATACCTTCAACTTTGATTATAGCTTTTCAAACAGTAAGCATAAATAGCTTTTATATATGACATTTTAAGGAACATTTAAAAATGTTTTTCCAATTTTATGCCTTTTTCATAAAGGCTGATGATAATTAAGAATAATACAATTATGTGTTATGAATGGTACAGTAGGATGAGAAATGCTCTCTTCTTACTGCAGGAAATAAACTATTCCCCCTGAAACAGTAGCCTCAGTTAACCTACGGTTTTCTCTGTGTCTCTTGGGAATCCTGAGCATGGTTCTACTCATATCTTGAATTAGATATGGTTTCTGTTTATATACTGTATTTATCATAACTGTAAAGAATTTGATTTCTGTGGACATCAGAATAGAATGGATTTGGTTTAGAGATGGGGAAATATTGTGTAACTGCTTTCCTTACCTGTTTCTTTCAAACTCTAATACACTATGCAATATTGTATATAATACAAGGAAGTTCAGTGTGCTTTAAAACCTGGATCTTAAGTCTAATGTTTGATTCTGCTCAGTGCTGTAGCCTAATCTATTCCCACTCCTTTGTTTCTTCCAGGACATGAGAGACTGCTCCCACGATGGCAGAGATTTGTGTGAAACACTACACGACTCTTAAATGCTAAAAGCAGAAGGCACTAGCTGGTAGCTCAGTGTGGAGCAAAATTTTTATTTTAAACTTCAAAACCAATTATGTCAAAGAAAAGTCGTGCCAAGGGAGAGAAGTCCGAGATGGAGATTGAAGCCCTGCAAGCTGCTAATGAGGAACTACGGACTAAACTAACCAATATCCAGATAGAATTCCAGCAAGAAAAAAGCAAGGTATTTATCTGTATTTTCTTAACAGTAGCACTGTTAGAAACCAGCAGAGTTTGATAGTAAAATGCATTAGCCTTAAAAGAAAAACTTGACAAAGAAGTGAAATCAGAAGAACCCCTGATAAACTGAAATTGGTGCCAACTCCTTCAAACAACTCCTGTGCAAAAGGAAGTAAGTATCCCCAAACATCCAGTCACTGAAATTTGCAGTCACAGCAACACAAATGGCATCCGCTTACTGTGGCTTTAAAGGCAAGGGAGTTTTGTCTTTATCTTCGCACTGAAAACTGTATGTTGTAAAAAGACCTGTCCTCAAAATCAAACATCAGCACCTTAATCAAAGCGGCTGGCTTTAAATGCCTATGAAGAATATAAATGAACTGAAAATTATTTGTGCGGGGGTCCTGATTTGAGGTTATGATGCATCTGATTGCTAATGAAACAGATCCATCAATATTTGTATATCTGGCTCATGTTCAACAGGTATTCGGGTAATCAAGAGAACACTTAGAAGAAATTGTTAATTCATGAAGTAGATTTATATTGATAAAAGATTAGTGTTTACTTTTATGTATTTCTGTAGGTGTCTTAAAATATGGACAAGTCATTAAAGTAGTTCCTATTCTATAAGTTTATTAATCTCAATTAGTGCATTTGATTTTGCACAAGACAGTTCTGGAGATTAATAGATGGATTTGTGTGTCTTTGTTTGGTGATACCATAGTTGCCAGTGTCTCAAAGACTTACCAGTGGAACAAGGATGCACTAAAAACATGTTCACTTTATATAACATAGCTTTGTTCTACCCTTGTTTCTTTATATCAGTGTAAAATGTGGAACACCTGAATAACAATATTTCTGTACATTCCAATTCCTTTAATAGCCTTGTGTGATGCCTGCAAATGCAATCTTCAGAATTTATTTCTTACAGAGGAAAAAGAAACAATAAAGCCTTAAATCTTATTTGACTGATGCCATAGGTTCAGTATATATCAGCCGACTAAATTTGTGTTGCCTTGGAAATTTTTTTTGTTTGCAGACTAAGGGAAAAAGTTTTATCTCTTATAGGTCAGGAGTATTGATGAGTGAACAGAAATGCCAGAGGTTTTGCTATTGGCTTCCTCATCCAGCTGCTCCTGCTCTTTTTTGATATAATGAAAATAAATTTTAAAATAAGTGGCACAAACTACTTGTGCTTCCTAAAATTACACACCATGGAATTTACTAGTGGCTGATACCCTCTATAGTTTACTGTGTGATAAATTGTATTTTTTCACTGTAATTTTTAGTGTGTCAGTGTTTCTATTTGGAGATTTGTTAGTTGATGGAAGATTACATTTACATTAGTAAATTCTTATTTTTAGGTATTTTATCTTATTTCCTATTTTGTTCAGTATGATGTTTTATGTACAGGTGTGAATTTTGTTATAATTTTCTAAATTGCATTCAAAAAAGCACATAATTATAAAGTTATCTTATACCTTGGACAGAAGAATAAGTTCAAGTCCTTAAATTACTGGGATTCTAAAAAAAATCCACAAAAATATTATATGAACACTAGGAAGAGTTCAGCCGTGGTACACTCCCAGGTTTGATGCTTTACTGGTAATAGCATCAAGTTTAATTCTGATTCAAATAAGAATAAGGTGTAACTACAAGACCAAACAGCTGCAGGAACATTTTCTGTAACTTATGTGCTTATTTACCTATATTCAACGTAGTAAGATTTACTTCAGTTTGGTTACTTTTTCACCTTTTGGTAGCTTGCGAATTTCATATTTTCTAGTGCATTGAGGCTGTTATCAGAGACAGAGGAAATTACAGCCATGTTACAATCCGGTTAGAAATTGGAACCAGGTGCTTTTAAATTGATTGCTCTGAAGGCGAGATTCAGGCACTCAACTCCTTACGCTGGGTCTCAAACAGATACTGTCTTTATTAAGGTAACAAGAAAAGGGGAGGCGAGAACTAGGAAAAGAATTACCACCCTCAGTGGGAAGGGTTTTGCGGTGAGGGAACCAGGGACCGGCAGGACGGGGAGGCGAGGGCGAGGAGAGGCAGGCAGGGAGAAGGAGGACAGAGAGGCAGGCAGGGAGAAGGAGGACAGAGGGGCAGGCAGGGGGAAGGAGGACAGAGGGGCAGGCAGGATGGAGGACGACGACGAGGAGTGGCAGGCAGGACGAGGAGTGGGACGAGCAGTCAGGCTTACACCCTGGGAGAAGCCGAGGTGGGGATGGCCGGCCGGCAGGCGCCCCTGGGCACGGCCTTACGCACCCTCTGCTGGGCGGCCGCTGGGCAGCGAGGCCCCGGGCTGGCTCCCCGGGGTGCCGATGGGCCCCGCAGGTGGGCCCAGGCCGGGAGAAAGGGAACCATCTTCCCGCGCTTCTGCCGTCAGTCACACCCTGAGGGCTCCTCCACATGCCCGTCAGCAGCCCAGAAAATGCTTCCCAGGTCGGTGAAGACAACCTGCCCTGCTGAGGGAGAGCCCAGGTCTGTGTCCGCCGTTTTGTTTGGTCACTGGGCACGGGGTGTGTGTGTGTGTAGAGTTTGCTTCTGGAAGCCTGAAGCTGCTGGAGAAAACCATCTTTGCAGTTTGCTTCTTGTCCGGCTCCAAAGTAACTCCGCCTCGGGTGTCCAATTTGCCTCAGTAAGGCTTGTACTTTTGAGAGTTATTAATTGCTGCCCTGGTCAATGTCAAAACATACTAGCCAGTTAGGGACAGAACAGTGCATTTCTGGGAGGATGCAAGCAGGGAAGGAGGTCTTCAATGTCTTTCCCACATCTTTGCTGTGGTGCTTGCTTTAAATCATATAACTAGAATTAAACCATCTACCATCTACTTTCCCAGCCTACTCTCGATCTGTGCAACAGTGATACAGGATGCCTTGACTGACAAGATGAGTAAATCAAAGCTATAGAGGTTTTTCTGGTTTAGAAAATGAGGAACAAAACCAACAGAAATTATGGCTTGATATCAGAACAGTGAAAACATTGTACTTAGAGAGTTCTAAATAAATTAGATAGCTTTACTGGCACAGAGGTAACAGAAGTATTGCAGCTGCTAAACAGAGGGCTCTGAGGCCTGTGGAACATATAAACTGTCAGGAAAGGTAACAAACTCTTTGGGGGCAAATTAATTTAATTTACTTTTCCTAAACTATTTAGTCCCTCACGTATATGCCTATATTAATGATTTATCTAAGAAGGAACATTCTAATTGATGAGAGACATCACAAGTGGAAATTAGTCTTAAAATATTTCTGCCTGCCAAATGCTGCTTTCTCTGAAATAAAATTTTACCCCAGAGACATCCAAAACTTTTTGTGTATTTTCCCAGTTCTTTTTATTTCATTGGTTGTTGATCCATTTAAAGGAAATTCTTCTCTAAAGTTGCTTTCCCTGCATGCTTATGCAGTTTCTGACCCCAAATTGATATGTGTACAGATCTTTTAAAATGCATCATTGTGGATGTTTGCTGGTGGTCTTTTGGGCATTGGCCATATGAGTATCTGGGTTCATTTATGTCGCCTAAAGGGTGAAGCGAAAGTTGTGGCCTTGCCTTAGTTCCTGTGTGCTGCCTCTTGTTTTGGGACACTTGTTTGGCAGCTTTGGGCAGCCTGTTGATAGGTAGCGTGTCCTCCTGGACTGTAGGTTTGCTGCCATCTATGGAGATCCTGGAGAAAGAAATGCACAAACTGAACAGCAGCTCACGTACTGCCTTTGCTCTGCTATTGGAAAAGCTTGGTTGGAAGACATCCAAAATTTGGGTATTGAGTAGCAGTTGACCAGAGCACAAAAATTGTACTTATTGTAACATGAGTGGAGTCAAGGCTCACTCTGACTGAACCTCAAAGTCTGCTGCAGTGAGCACAAGGAGCTACAGTGATGAACATGGTCTCGGCAGTCAGCTCAGTGGTTTTTTAATTGTTTTTACTGAGATCTATGAATATTTAGGACAAACATTACAAAGTACCTGTTCCTAATGAGAAAGTTACAAAAATTAGAAGGCAGTCTTCTGATGCTCCAAGAAATACTCTGTTCTTGGCAGCAAGGTGTTAATAGTGTCACTATTACTCCATCTTCACCAAGTTTAGTTACTGCTTTAAAATGTCCACTTGTGACTGTACATTTATAGACTTATCAGTAAAACAGCTTTATTTACTGGAGATTAAAAAAGTCAAGTGGAAAAGAGTTATGGGCAGTAAGGATGGAAGAACTCTAAATACAGCTGTTGATTTGAGTATCCAGACATACTGAATATAAATTGTTATTCCTGTCTGCTATGTATGGATTAAGAAAGGAGCCAGGTAACTTGCTGAACTATAAGGAGTGTACTCAATAGCATGGAGACACTATGGTACTATGTTTGGGGGTGAAATATGGCAACCCTCTTGGAGCAGGGAAATGGTTGAAGTGTTGGTCAATCAAGTCACTACTGACTGGGATTCAGAGGAGGTGCATTCCTTTGGGTAGGTTGTTTCCTGACAGCAGTTGAAGGGCATTTGAATTCAGCTGTTCTCTACACTTGATCTATAAATGTAAATTCTGAATATTTTTAAAAAAATCACTAAAACAAGAGAATTTGGCCATCTGACAAACATCGGACAGTAAGTAACCAAGTTGTTAGAAATAAATGTAGCAGCATTACTTAAACCAGAATTCAAAATGATTGAATGAGTGAATATGCTAGCCATGATAGTGCAATTTCTAACCCAGGTTAAACAGATGGTCAAGAGAAGTGAGACATTAATAAACACATGTTAAGCAATGATTGTCATTAATTTGGCTGGTATTATGTTGGAAGAAGTTGACAGAAAAGATGGTGGAAGAGATCCTAAAAAAGTCTGATGGTGCGATGTGATCTACAGGAAAACTCTACTCACAACTGTAGTAGAACCTTTAAAATGTATGTATCTTATCAAATTGCGTATGAGTGTGCTGCTTTTGGTTGAGATAGAGTTCATTTTCTTCATGCAGTACTGATTCTTGGGGTTATTCTTCTGCAGGTGCAGGACCCTACATTTGCCCTTGTCGAACCTCATTAGGTTTCTCTCTGCTGAACTCCCCACCCTGCCAAGGCCCCCCTGAATGGCAGCACAGCGTTCAGGTGTATCAGCCACTCCCTCCAGCTTCTTATCATCAGCAAACTTGCTGAGGGTACCTTCTATCAAACAAGTTGAATAAGATTGAACTCGTTCTCCTGATCCCTGGAGAATGCTACTGGCTACAGACTTCCAACTGTGTTCTGTTCTGCTGATCAAGACCCTCTGAGCTCTGCCATTCAGCCAGTTCATGGTCCACTTCACTGTCCATTCTCTAACCCACATTTTCTGATCTTACCTATGAGGATGTTGTGTGAGACAGTGTCATAAGCCTTGCTGAAGTCAAGGTAGACAACATCTACTACTCTCCCCTCACTGACCCGTCCTGCCAGGGCATCACAGAAGGCGATCAGCCTGGTCAAGCGTGATTTTCCCTTGGTGAACCCATGCTGACTACTGCCAATGACCTTTTTTTCACATGCAAGTTTGCAGTTCCTGGCAAAAAGCAGTAATGAGGATATTCCTCATGTGATTGACTATTGTGCCACTAATAAAAAAAGGCTGCATTTAAATCCAAGAGGAAAAAAATGAGGTAGTCTTTAGTAAGTTCTTATAACATTTTTATTGGTTCGGTAGCACTCGGAAACACGTATGATTTAACATTTAGAAATGCATAATTTTAAAATTTTGCCATTGACTCCAGTCATATAGATGAAGTATCATTTTTCTGTCTTGAATGCACAAAGCACCTTGTCATAGAAAACAACACGAGATTCAAATATCCTGTGAAAATACAATCATTTGTTTTAGAGAAAATCCTGCTTTCAGACACATTTCAGACATAACGGGAAGAAGCGCTGATGTTTAACGTTATTTTTTGAATGAGCTAAAGCTATGGCAACAGCATTGTATCAGTGTTCACCAATTGTTAAGGTTTAATTTAGAAAGGTACAAAGTAGCTAGCTTATTGGTGCTGTGAGATCCGGCCTGACTTTGTTTCCTTACTGGCATAAAAAAAAAAAAGAGTTCTGGAAATTAAAAAAAAAGTGAGATTTCTTTAAAGTTTAAGTTCATTTGAAACTGAGACTTAGGCGTATGGGAAAATGCCACACTACTGTTTTCATTCAGTCAGTTGCTCTGGAAGCTAAACGTGCACAGAACTGCGCGATGTGCAGGAGAGAGCGATGGAGGGGCGTGGCCAAGACAGTTTGTGGCTTTCAGGGAAGACCTAACAGACAGATCTAATTTTCCATCTTCTCTGGTAAGAAGCAGTAAGCAGTAACAAGAAAAGACTTTAAAGACCTTGAGAATTAAGATGCATCTTTTTTTCTGGGTCATGAGATGTGATAAGCATTTAAGATGCTGTGTAAAAATCCAAGGATCTTAGAAGGATTCTAATTCTCCTTGTTTAAATTGCTCTTGCTGAAGCTTTTAAGTAAATTTTGTAGTGATATAACTCTCCTTACTGGCATGATTTACTCTATTACTCAGTGATTTAATACGTGTTCTCACAGACAGCAACAATGCATATAGATGTTGCCTTCCCTTGTTGCAGTGAAAGACAAAAATTGAGCAAGTATGCCATTTTGTGTAACTCAGTGCTCCTCCAAAATGTCACAATCTGTTTATCATATAATAAAAATGCTTTCAGGAAGTTACACTCATGAATGTGCTATATTGAAAACTGCCTTTCAGTTGCATGCTTTATGTATGATGTGATTTATTTAAGATTACTGTAACTCTGGAGGTATATTAACCATGTTTATAGATGCCATTATACAGTTGGAGGTTTCATTGCACAGTTTCATTTCAATTTTCTTTGCTTATCAGTAAGACAGTAAGTAAATAATGTGTTGTTTCATTTGAAAATTTATCTATAAACTGATCTAATTCTGAGAGTAAATAGATAAGTGCTTTTTTATAGCATTATGGAATAGTTTGGTTTGGAGGAGACCTTTAAAGATCATCTATTCCAACTTTGTTGGCATGGATTCTCCTATGGAACTGGGTACCCTAATGCAAGCACTGGAAATCAGTGCCATCCACTGTAGGCTAGTAACTAAATGTGATCCCGCCTAAAGAAATAACATATGGGTATGTCCTGCAGATAATTTACAATAGCCAGACTTACCATTTTGGGAAAAAAAATCCATCCCCTATCTCCCTTAATAAAGGTATATGATCAGAATCATCTTGGAATAAAGTAACAATGTCTGAGCAATAAAATCTGCTTCTCATATGTCTGATTCAGGACTCTTAACCTTTTCCACAGCTGTAATTATAGTGCTCTCCTAGCTGGTATTTAGTCCACACCGCATCTAGGTTACTTTCATAAAAAAGTAGATACCTTTCTTTCCTATCTTGTTTCAGCCTGTTTCCTTTTTTCTTATACTATATATGTATATATATAAATGTTTTTATATTTTTTTTTTAAAATCAAGAGTAAGTTTGAGTTGGTTAATTCCCAAAGTTACTTTTCAAAATAACAGGATCATGACACCTTCTGCACAGGGAAAGTCTGCTGCTCCTGCTGTCTGAAGACTTCAGGTCAAGTTGTGGTGGGTTGATCCTGACTAGGCACCAGGTGCCCATGAAAGATGGTCCGTCACTGCCCTCCTCAGCTGGGCAGGGGAGAGAAAATAGAATGAAAGGCTTATGGGTTGAGATAAGGACAGTGAGAGATCACTAACCAGTTACTGTCACAGGCAAAACAAACTCAACTTGGAGAAGATTAATTTAATTTATTGCCAATAAATAACAGAGTAGAGTAAGATAAAAGTAAGTCTAAATCACCTTCCCCCCACTCCTCCCTTCTTCCCGGGCTCAACTTCAGTCACAAATTCTCTACCTCCTCCCCACCAGCGTCACAGGGGGATGTGGAATGGGGGCTGCAGTCAGTTCGTCATACAATGTCTCTGCTGCTCCTTCCTCCACAGGGGAGGACTCCTCACACTCTCCCCCTGCTCCGGCATGGGGTCCCTCCCATGGGAGACAGTCCTCCATGACCTTCTCCTAGGTGAGTCCTTCCCAGGGGCTCTAGTTCTTCATGAACTGCTCCGGCATGGTCCCTCCCATGGATGCAAATCCTGCCAACAAACGTGCTCTAGTGTGGGCTCCTCTCTCCACGGCTCCGTGGGTCCTTTCAGGAGCCTGCTTCCTACGGGGTCACAGCCTCCTTTGGGTATATCCACCTGCTCCAGTGTGAGGTCTGCCAGGGGCTGCACATGGATCTCTGTTCCACTGTGGACCTCCATGGGCTGCAGGATGCAGCCGCCTTACCATGGTCTGCACCACAGGCGTGTTTATATTGTCACTCAAGATTCAAACACAAGTCTTTGAAACCTCTGCCTCTGATTTTGCTTTGGATGAGAAGTACATATATAGAGCTCACATTTTGGTAGTCACTGGGATTGGAGTAGTAGAGAGATGCTACTGACGCTATGCATGATGAAATACATTGTAGCCTTTCTGGTATACTGCAATAGATCAGCAAGCTTTTTTTTTTTCTTCTTCTAAATTAATATCTAATCCCACTTGGAAAACTCATTGCTTTCCATGCAGCCTTCTGAACATCATTTTATAATAAGGTTTCATCACAGTGGGTATTACTACAAAAGGCTATAAGATTTTTCTCCTACTCCCTCCCCAGCCCTTATCCCATATTTTCTGAAATGTCTGGGAACAAGACTAGGCTCAGTTTTTGAGTGATGTCTGAGGTCCATTGAATAGACTTGATTTTTCAGGCCAATTCTTTTGGCTTATCTAATAAGGACTTTCCCATTAAAAGAAGATAAGAAATCAAGAAATCCAAAATAAAAATATTCCCAACATAAACACATACTCTTTGTGTTTGATTAATTTTCCATCTACTTACAGAGCGCAGTAGCAGGATTATGGTTGAGAGTAGTCGAGGTGGTTGGTGCAGGAAATGAGATAACTAGATTGTACGTTGCTCAGTTTTGGTTTATTCCCTAAAACAGTGAGAACTCATTGCCAATTGCACATCCCCATAGAAAATTCCTGAACATGCACATGGCCTTTTCCCTGTCCTGGTTCTCTGGCTGTTTACAGGAGAGAGAGGTGTCAGGTGTGCAGTCTTGGTTTTTTAATGTTCTGGATAGGTTTTTATAATGTTTTAGGAAAAGCTTCCTTGGTGACTTTTAAGAGTGTAGTAGTGCTTGTTAATCAGTATTTTTTTATTGTTGTGCCAGGTGGGTAAACTGAGAGAAAAAATCCAAGAGGTTAAGCAAGAGAGGGAGCAGGAGCAGCACAAGCACACTGCCTATGTTTCTGAACTGAAAGCCAAGCTCCACGAGGAGAAAATGAAGGAACTTCAGAGCGTCAGAGAGCTACTGATCCGGCAGCACGAGCAGGAGGTGGCAAGAATGGTGAAAATCAAAGATGGTGAAATTCAGCGCTTGCAGTCAACAGTGAATGTCCTGCGGGACGGGGCGGCTGACAAAGTGAAGACGGCGCTGCTGAGCGAAGCAAAGGAGGAGGCTCGCAAGGCGTTCGACGGGGAACGGATGAAATTGCAACAAGAGGTCTTGGAGCTGAAATCTGGCAAAAAGCAGCTTGAAGAAGCTTTGAACAACATCATGCAGGCGGATAAAATGAAGGCTGCGGACCTGCGCACGGCTTATCAGTCCCACCAGGATGAGATTAATAGAATAAAGCGGGAATGTGAGAGAGAGATCCGCAGGCTGGTAAGTTCATTAAGTAATGCTATTTTTTTCAGTTTATAGCAGGTATTAATATATTGCTGTATGTGCCCGTAAATGTCAAAGCACTCATTGGCAGTGACATCTTTCATCAGTACTGATTGCTAGAATGGGCCACTATCTCCACTACTTTTTCCTCCTTACAGCAAAGATGAACCTTTGCTCCATGGATG
Source organism: Grallaria varia (assembly GCA_013396735.1). Lineage (NCBI taxonomy): Eukaryota > Metazoa > Chordata > Aves > Passeriformes > Formicariidae > Grallaria > Grallaria varia. Next base: position 1,849,684 of record VWZG01006760.1, on the reverse strand, counting down.
CACAACGAAAAGCTTTATGTTCTACCAAATGGAAATGAGTCAACCAGTTCTTTTCAGGATGAACTTTCTCAACAGATAAAAGAAATAAATCTTAGTGAACAAAACAGGGCAGGCATTGTTCATTTGACAGTGCAAGGACACCTTTGTGAGATGGCAAAAATAACTTCTGATAGAGCTTTTATATTTTAATTGGAGGAACTAATTGCATGAAACAAGACAGTGCCTTTGCTTCTTCTGAATCTTTATCCAGGCCATTCAATTTTAAGCATTGTTGACCTTTTTTAATTTTCAAAATTTTTCTTTTTTCTATAGCAGCAGAAAAGTTAGGGCCTAGGACAGCAGGCTTTTCTTCACGCTTCATAAACCCTAGGGCTTCAGCACAGATGGCAGACTATGCTGTTTGTATAACATCGAAAACCAGGCGATATTTCCTGACAAGTGGGTGCCCCAAATATTTCAAATTATTCAGCTTTGTAAAATGTAAAGAATCTAAGATGGCCTGTACACAGTAGTACATTGAGAGAGGTCCTCATCAAACGATACTTCTGTTTGGTACCATGATATTTTCCATAGATATGTATATATCTAATTGTTAATCTACACAAACTAGCAGTAGAATAGCTATGTAAATAAAATCTAAAATTCTAATAGGCATAATATCTATGTCAAGAAATACAGACTTCAAATGGAATGAAACATCACTTCCCTTAAGAAAATATCTTTTCAGTTTGCATTTGCACATATATGACCTCTTATTTCTTGCTTTCCTTAGGAAAAATTACGGTGAGGGCAAACTACAAACATGTAGTATCTGTTTAATGGTGGTGATTTTCTGTCTGAGACAATGAAAGCTTTTAATGCAGTAATATTTATGCTTTAAATTAATTGGACGTTGGTTGACTCTCAAGGGTATTACTTCCCTCATTAATTAAAGACCACTGCAAAGACTGGCAATGTAGAGTTTCTGCAAAGATAGTTTCTTTCTTATTTTGTTCTATATTATAATGTGGAATTCTAAAATCACGACTCTGAAGTACAGGCAGTTTTAAAAAGTGTTAACAAAGAGAGAAGGTTGATACATTCTGGTACGTGTGTTTCTGGAGGACATTTTCTACATGAATTTAGCCTTCTGGAAGAGGGTTACCTCACCAAGAAATGATGAGGTGAGACACATAGCAGGGCACCCCAAATTCTGTCTTGCCAAGTTGCCCCAGTAAATACACCTATGCCATGCCTTTGGGTGGTATTTTAAAGTAAAAAATTAATTCTTTGTCAAGAGTAAAAGCTTTCAGACTTCTGCAGTGCAAGGGTGATGAAGAAGGGCACTTTGCTTTCTGACTGACACTAAAAAATCCTGTCAAATCATTCAGAATTCTAATTGGAGCCTTGCTGGTCCTCTGTTACTCTGAAAAGGTGAATATATAGGGGAAGTGTGTAGATAACGCTGGTTTCCTATTTCCAGCACCAGAGAAAGCCTGACACTGGTCCCATGGGCTTTTATGGGAAATGTTTGCATCTTCCTTCAGGAGGCTGGTGCTGCCTTGTATTGTCTTGACTCTTTTCATATAATAAATTTCAACTTTTGCATTAAATTGTATGTCGTTTTCCATTGGTTTGGTTTTTTTGGTTGTTTTGTTTTTGGTTTTTTTTGAGACGAGTGTTTCTTCTAGGAATTCATAGCAATTTAGGCAGTTGTTATTGCATAGGGCACTCTTTAAATCTGGGGCGAGGTAAAATATAGTGCAGGGTTCCTGGAAGCTGCTCTGTTCCTTTGAAAGAACAAGTGGGATTATAGAGTCTGATCATCAGGATATTTCCCTCTCTCCTTTCCCCTCCATTTTAATTAGTTCAAGGGATGATTGCCTTCAATTTCAATTTAACCCTATTAGCTCTTGATTTGGGGTTCTTGATTGTTCCCCTTGTGGGATGAAATGCCAAGGATGTGACAGGCAGTGTTATTAATATTAACACAGTTCTGTAACTGAGTTTCAATTAATGTGCCCTTTTGTATGTGTGTAGTGTTTTATGGCACTATTAAGAAATCAGCATCTTTGGGATTAACAGCCTAAATGGGCTGGTCGTACTGTATTTCAAATTCAAATAGAGTTATTCAGTGTGCAGTCTGATTGTCTTGTCAGACCTGGCTGATTTATTTTGTATTTCAGATCGCAGGTTACTTTTGCAAATATATTTCTTATAGATATTGCAGCTGAGCAAAATGATCATTATTTTTGACATTGATTGTAATACTCATGACTAATTTGAGTAAAATCTTGCAATTCTTGGCAGTTATCAAAAAATAGGTATTGAGAAAGGAAACTAGCAAAATCCATTGTCTACGCATATATGGATACAATTATATTGAGTACATAAACAGATATGCTTGTATTGTAGAAATGTCAGTATTGTAGTCATATGATTAATCAGTTATGAGATTGTCTTCATAGTTTTGAATTGAGCAATGAAAAATACCCAAAAAGCCTCAATAGACACAGACTTGCATGGGTTATAATAAGGGAAAGTAAAATAGCTATTTGGCAAAAAATATAAAACACTTTCTCTGTGCAATATGAAATTATATTGGAATTTGTCAGTTCCTGTAACTGACAATATAATGTGATACAAATGTTTGCATTAATTTAAGGAATTCAAGTTGATGTGAATTTCATTCCCCCACCCCTCCAAGAATATATATCCTTGTTGTTAATGTGCATCAACGCAATGTGCTGGCAAATAAGAAAATAAGTAAAAATAGCTAGTGACAAACTGGAGAGACAAATGAAATACGTTTCTTAAAAGTGATGAGGCACCTTGGAGAGTAACATAAGAAAGCAAGAGCATCTACTACTTAATTTTTTTAACTGTTTTCTGAGTAGTTGAGTCTGAACAGTTGTATTGTTCTATAGAATGAAAAATATGTTGATACCAATTCAGATACTTTGAAATAGAATTAACGTTAATAACCAGCAAATGAAAGTAAAGGAAAAAAAATTAGAAATAGTAAGCTGAAAAATAATCTGCATGAAGGAAAATTGTTAAAGCCTGGTTTTATGGAACAGGTTTTTCTTTTTTTAAAAAAGATATACAAAATCATAGTTGAACTTTTTTGTTCCTGGAGCTTCAGTATCAACAGACTCGAAGTTGATACATCCATCCCGTTGAGGGGCTGCATATGCAAGAGTGTACATACCTAAATACAGGCAGATAATTTTAATGACATCCTTGTAAGTGGTATGTCTGGTTTCCTTCTGACATCTAATTCAAATGAATTTAATACAGACACGATTAATGGTGATGAGAAATTGAATTTATTAAGTTGTGTTTATAAAGTAGCCTGAAGAACAGAACTGTACTACAAAGGCATTTAATGTTTTAATTTAAATGTACAAAAGGACACAAAATAACAGTTTATTTCAGCTGTTTTTTCTTAGACCATGATTAAGCTTGCCATTTAACTGACTTACTTGGTTTTAAAATCTGGTTTAAAATGAGTTTTCAGGGGTAAGTAAAGTCTCTCTTTTGCCTGACATTGCTGAGATAGCATGTTCGCATTGTTGGTGAGCTTTGGAAACAGACCAACCTCACTCTGTTATCAGCACAGCTGGGAACGAAGGCATGGCTATTAACTCTATCTTATTAGTTAGAGGTTATTTATATTAGTTGTTCTGGGACTACTTGCACAGTTTTTAAGAATGTCCTTACTTTGCAAGGCATGTTTCTCTGGGTACAGTTTTTGCAGAGATAAGAATAATGGACACTTTACAGTGCTCGCCTTTGAAAAATATATTCAAAAGCCCAGTCATTAAAAGGATATTGAATTATGACAACACTGATCTACTCATTTATAGTATTTCTTGAATAAGAAAGTAACAATGTTTATTTTGTGAACACTGGTAATATAAACATAATATTTAAACTTTGGAATTAACAGATGACACTTGCATCCTACATTTTGTGGTGTATGGTTTGAGTAAATATTGTTTCTTATATTGGAATGTCTTTAACATCAAACCTTTTACCTGTTCAACAGCCGAATACCATTCTACCCTGTTAAAATCTTTACACAGGTCTTCCTAAGTATTCTTAAACGGCTTGGATTGAAATTAATTAAAAGACTTATTTCACTCTAATGTAAAATAGTGCCAGTTTTCTTAACCACAAAATAATTGTAAATGATTCCACAGATCTTATTACATGCACAATAAGGTCCCTGTTTAAGAGGGCACACAATACACTAGATGAACTAAATTTGCACATTTCAATTGTATTTTCAAATAGCATCATAAAAATTTTCTGAAGAGTAATGTGACAGTACTGCAGTTCATACTTGCAAGGCAAAAAATCCTTTTATTGTCAATAGAATCAAAGTAAAAGAAATTGTTTTCACTAGTGGTTTTTAGAAATTCCTGATCAGCCATGATTTATGGAGGCAGATGCACTGTTTAAGTGTCCTTAGTCTCCTTAGTCCAAATTATCTTGCTGCATAAATTAAAAACTCCTTCCAGTGTGGAACCCTTCTTTTGTTTGGTGTTTACCAAATATATATAATGCAGTACGTGGAATAATATAATTCAGACTAATAGATTAAGCAGTTTTTAAAGGTAGAAATCAAGGCAGTTTCACTGAAACTTCCCTTTGAGGGAAAAACCCTCGTATGGAATAAGCATATGTATCATTTATACTGATATTTTAAAATATTATTATTTCAGTTTTGTGTCTGTGTGTAAAACTACATCTCATGATTTAAGTTAAGACTTCTGAAAGACTGAGGGTAATATCTTCTCAGAATTAAGAATTAGACCGCTCCAGTTCAATACAAAACAAAATTACAGTTCATGTCCTTCACAAATTACTGTTTTCTAATCTTGCACAACTCTTAATATTTGTCTGTCCGTAAATTTCTAATGTATTATTTAGCATTGACATTCCATGTGTGAACTGCAGTATCATACAATCACAGAAGAATTAAGTGGTGAGGGTCCTCTCAAGGTCAGCTGGTCCGATGTCCTGCTCAAAGCAGTGCTGCCTTGAAAGTTGGATCAGGTTGCTCTGTGCCTCCTCCAGTTCAGTTTGAAAGTCTCCCAAGCTGGAGTTCAGCAGCCTATGTGACAGCCTGCCCCGATGCCCAGTCACTGTGAAACCTCTTTCTTCCTCTGTCTGTAACTTTGATTGTCACTCTTGTCCTTTTGCTGTGCATCTTGGAGCAATGTCTGCTTTGTTCATCGCAGTGTCCCACTCAAGACAGCTGAATGGGTGTCTGAAATTGCAATGCATCCTGCTTTCTTCTCCTGGCTGGCTGGGCGAGCCTGGCACCCTCACCCATCCCATGAATGCTGGGTGCTGCAACCCCACAGTGGTCTTACTGGCGTTCCTCCAGTAAAATGACACTTATGCCTGTTTGTCAAAACCTTTTCTTGTGCTGGCGAGCCCGAAGTGGCTGCGCTGCTCCTGGTGTGGTTTCACAAGTGCTCTATAAAAGGCTAAATCGCTTCTCTATCCTTCTGGCCACACTCCTGTGTGGCACAGTATGGAATTAACTTCAATCATTGCAAGGTCTCTCACCACTGACCCATATCCAACTTGCTCTGCAGGGCACCAAAGTCTCTTCTTTTTTCTTTCTTCTGTCTTTATTCCCATTGCGGAACTGCCAACTTCAACTGGCATCCAACCTTTTCTGTTGCAGGCAGTTGAACTCTCCCAGGGCAGGACATTATATCTCTCTTGGACAAACTTCATGAGGGTCTTTTGGCTCGTTTTTCCAACATGTCCAAGTCCCTCTGAATGGTGTTCCTGTCCTCTAGTGTAGTAACAGTTCCCCCAAATTTGGTATCATCCACAAATTAGAGGAAGATGCATTCCATTTCTTCATCTGGGCAATTGATGAAGCTGCTGAAATGTGTTATTCCCTTTGGTTTTAAAGGGATAAAATTCAGATGACCAAATAAAATATTTAATGTTCTAAAAGATTCAGCAACTGTTTTTCAGTAAAATGTGAGAAATAGTAGAAGCAGAAGTTTAACAGTCCACCAAACCCCAAAATTACATCCTTCACAGTGGTGGCAACAATTTTTTAATAACACTCATGTTCTCCTGTATTCCCATTATCAGGATTTTGCCATTTTAAGGCAGTGAAATTCACATCTTTATGTTGCATTCAACACTGGGGGTAATGCAGAGACCTGTTGTCTCTGAAAATTCCAGAGCAGAGAAAGAGTTGGCTGTTGTTAGGGGCACTCCCTGACCCTTCACTGGCCTGAGGAGAAGGGTGGAGCCTGGCTTTTCTCACTTGACTGACACGTACCCATGAGTTTTGATTCCTAAGAAAAGTCTCGAATTTTGAGACTGGAAAGCTGAGCTTTGAATCACCCGGTGCAGCCGTAGTGGTTGGGTAGAACCTGCTGTAGCTGCTCTTCTCAACCACTTCAACCCGTGTGTGTGTCACACACAGCTGCTGCTATCAAATAGTCAGCCGCTTCCCTCGATTTTGCCATCTGTTTGAGATGCATGTTTCAGCTGCATTCCAAGGCTGAGCTAATCCCTTTCAAAGACCCTTCCACCATCTCCAGCATTGTAGGACTGCAAGTAATACTTGGCTTTCTGTCCTCTGAAGATTTATGCTTGTCCTCTCAGGAGCTAACAGGGCGGTATTCCAGCCAGACCTTGTTTTAGCCTGAACCAAGCAGATCTAATGAAACCTTTTTTATAGTGCATGCTCAGCATTTTGTGTTTGTTCTTAGTGTTTTCTAAAAAAATCTGTTGTGGTAGGTAGGTCACAGATTTCACTTTTATGTCTCCTTAAAAAATATGGAACAGTATTAAAAACCCCACAAAAGTTACATATGGTGTGGCACCTGGACAAAAGTATTCTAAAGTTTGCATTACTTAGTTCTGCTACGTTTTTCTTGGTTTTGACTACTTGTTCATTATAGATATGTCAGTGAGCACTTGGGATAGGTAACAGCAGAAATCCGGTAGTACAGGTTGTTACTACCTACGAAAATGGCATTTGAGAAAGATGTGAGAAACCTCCTATCAGTAAGTTCTGGAATTTTCTGCCTATGTGGCATTTCTTGTATAATTTTTCAAAACTTTTAATATATGCCTTGTCTATGAGATTTGCACACTTTAAAAAAATATGTGGGAAAAGCTACTGGAAGAAAATATTGACTGTTGGTTTAGAAAACCAACAAAACCATGTCTGTGACCCTTACTACTCCACTACTCCACTGAATGGCTGTCATCTTTTGTCCCATTTCCCCCTAAGGTTCCTAAATAAGTAGCAAACATTTATTTAAATAGCTGACCATGGCTGGTGTGGAAAGTGTATTTGTATGCACAAGACTGGAAGATTTGTGTTCCTCCCTCCAGGTGGGCTTATAGCTTGGGATATTGCTGTCAGGTTCTAGTCTCCTTTTATAAATGTAAAGGTGTTAATTCCATTTGATTCAATCCTTGCCTGTTTTTTTGAGTAGCATCTCCTTTTCACTCTTCGTAGTAACCAGCAATCCTTCTGTCGAGATAGTCCAATTTTCAGTGTCAGGCATTTAGTATAAAGATTAGTTAAATTTCTTCTGGAGAAGAGCACTGTAGAATTTTTTTTCTGCAGTTGGCTGGGAGATAACTTTGACGAGGATGGGTAAAGTGAAAGGTCTTACACTTGGCCATGCACCAGCTGGCTTTTTCCATTTGGAAACTGAATATGTCACTGCCTTGATAGATGTGGCTTTAAATTCCCTGGGAATTTCTCTTTCAACTTTGTGAGGGTCTAAAGTTCCCCCAGAAGTCTCTGACTTTCCCTCCCTGCAGCTATTGAAGTGTGGGTTAATTGGCAGGAGATACTTTTTCCAATGACTGGCCTGGTTCTCTTTCATGGTTGATAAATCTATTAAAAGACTTGTTTCTGCCCATTTCTTTTCGCTGTTAGGAGGCAGTTAGATACCTGCTCTTAGGAACCTGGGTAATTTTGACTCAGACTATAAATGCTAGCTCCTCGTTGACATAATACAGGTAGTGTCTGTGTTTGGGACCTAACATTTGACAGCACAAAACCCATTAAAAAATGGTACTTTAAAAAGCTCTAATTTTAACCAAGAGCTCCAGAGTTACTTACGCTGTTTAAGGTGATTTTTCAGTAATTTCCCTCTGCAGGTGCTTGCAAACGATCTTATTTTTTGTAAAATAGTCTTTTAGAGGGTATTTCTGCTACTTTTCTTCTCAAGGCACGTAATTGAAAATGTGTTCTAACCTCATGTTACTCCAGTGCCTTTCTATCACAGACTTTTTGTATTGCATCGTACCATGCTTAATTGCAAAAAAAATTCTAAAGTGCTTTAAAATCCACTCAAAACAGAATGTAAAAGCGTTCATGTGACCCTGTTTTACTTCGTAGCTGCAAAAAATGTGCGAATTTATTTTAAACCGAGAACAAATTTGAAACCAAATCAGCCAGTTGGAAGGAATTTCTGGGATAATAGATCTGATTTAACACAATACCTGTGAGCCAAGTGCATGGACTGGGATCTTATTGTGCTAAGTACATTGGAAGAAAAGATGGGATCCTAGGGAGAGGTCTCAGATGAGTTGTAGCACAGGCAGGAACGCACAAAAGCAGTGGTAGGAGATAGTGCAGTCAGGTGCCTATTGCCTCATGTAGTTTCTTTGAGTAGGAGCAGTGCCATAGAGGAAAACATGAAAATGCTTCTTAATCTGATCTGCTGAAGAGCTTCTGTGCCTGAAAGCTTTTCTTCCAGCTCTGTCACTTAGTCTAATAAAAAATACTCCTTCTCTTTTAGACCATGTAGATTCTTAGACAATCTTGGCTATGATAGTGTTGCTTCCACAATATGTGCTTGATCAAAATAGCAAGCAGCAGGGAACCTGGATTAATCCATTTTGATTTTCATTTGCTTAATGGAAGATACTCTTCTCCCCTCTAAAACAGACCTTAATACATGGTGTAATATACATACCTAATTCATACCTGATTACATTAAGTTGTTTTGCTTTATACTGCAAGCTTTTTTCTTTCATGCAACATAATGTGGCTCTAGCGGTTCTCTAGTGGGACAGAATTGGCACAGAGACTTTGAGATTTTACAACTGTTAAAATATGTAAGACTAGGTTAAACTAAAGTCTTTTCTGAGTGGTTGACCTTTCTGCTATGGCAGCTTATGTTCAGTTTAAACCTAAACCATCTCTGTCTTTTTCCTAGTCTTGTACCTCCTCTTTCATTGCCTCCTGGGTCCTTGACCTGCCATCTCTCCCACATGGAAATGAGGGATATTGCCTTGCTGTAAAACATTTCTCTTCCTTTTTTTCCTGACTCTGGAGTCATTTTTGCTCTCTGTTGAGGAAGCAGGCAGGGAGGACGAACAAATTTGCTCTGTACTGTGCAGATCTGAAAAGATAGCAAGTCTTTAGGTCAGGCATTGGGGTAAATTTAAGAAAATTGAGGCATTAACTAGGTTGAGGCTGTAGCGTTGGATAAATAAAGGATGTAACTGTTCCCTTGAAGAGAGGAGAATTGTTTTGAGCCCCAGACTTCTGAAACAGAACTTAGAGGTGTTCTTTCTGCAGTTCTACTCATCTTTATCAGTTTGTGGTAAGTTACTTGCTTAAAAATTCTTTGTGCTGTTGCAAAGTTCTGTGTATTTGTGTATGTGCGCACATGTATATGTTTGCATGAGTGAGAGGTTCTCTAGTGTTTATGTGCAACTTAAAAGGGAATACATCTGCAGTCATTGCAATTCTATTGCTATTTTAAATTATTTCCAGCATCTCAAAGATTTTTCTGCTTGACTGAAACATGGGGCATTTGGTTCATTTTTCTGAAAGTTTCATCGCATGTAGATTTTATGGCGGGGGGAAAAAAGAGTAGTAAGAAGAGTGGAGGAGAATTCTGTATTCGTTCCTGCATTCCCTGAACTCCCACCCCAAAGCCGTGCTGTTTCATGGCATTTCTCTCTTAATTTGTGTGAGCTTGTGTGATCAATGGCAGTGTGTGAGGAGGGGGACATGGGCATGACTGCACCGGTCACATCTGTTTCAAAAGATCAGTTCAGCAAGTAGCAGACATACCAAGGTTGTTGTCTCCTTTTTCCTTCCAATTTAAAACATATGTCATTGCATCAACCATTTAAGTTGCAAGAATAGGAAGAGTATGAAATATGCTACTAATTGGGTAACTGAAATTAGGGCTGCCTATGTAACCCTGGGTCTTCTTATTAAATGTGTGCCTTGCATGGACAAATTCCTGTGTCAGTTAAATGGATGTTCAATGTGAACACCTGTGTAACTGAAAGCGAAACTGTCCACAGTATTTAGTTACATGACATTTTTTCCTCCCAAGGGCTCCCTGATAGATCAGTGTGCATGACAGATAGCATTCAGTAAATGAGGCAGCTGCTTAATTTTTGTCATTGTTGTTCACTGCACAGGCCCTCTGAAACCCTGCGTTGCAAATTCTTCCATTAATAAAAACTGCATTCTTTTCCTGCAAGTCTGTTTTGGCATACTTGAAAGTGTCAAAAATGAGAATTGACTTACTGGGAAGTATTGTTTTTATTTACTGTATGAGGAGTTGGAACCCAGCAATTTTTCCAAATCAGGAGAGAAATTTCCATCAGAACCAATCTTCATCAGTTCCAGTTAGGACTAGAAAGTAGTCTACATCAGATTATTCACTTCAAATCTGACCTTTTTATCTTTGATCATGGTTCAGCCAGGCCATCTCCTGCCACTCACGTTCTTTAAACAACCTAATTTCATGTGCTTTGTGGACTGTGAAAGGATTAAGGCAAGTCCTGAAGAAGAAAATTGCATCCAATCATGTAATCTCATTGTGTTAATCCTGTACTTCACTTAGATTGAACTATAAATTACTTCTAACACTTCCTTTTTTTTTTTTTTCTTTTTCTTCTTTTTTCTCTTGGTGTAACTTTACATAAAGGACTTCTGTGGATATAGGAATATAATAGACAACACATGTATGATTTAACAAGTTCATGATTTTATTTTGTGTTTTCAGATAATATTAGAATAGTCTAATTTTCAAAATTCCGTTGGTTTGTGTTGGCCAAGAAAACAGTTTTGTAAGGTGAAGGAGATACAGCACAGTTCCAACAAATATATTGTGAACGGTTAACATTCTTGTTAAGAAATCTGTTTCTGTAGTAACTGCTTCAGATTGTCACTTCCTTCCTGGAATAGAACCAAAGTGAATTTAACACTGATGCTGCGAGGGACAAATCCTATGAGAGCTGCAGTAGATCACTGCAAGCAGTGTGCTTTATTTGGTATGGAGATGTATGAACAGTTCGGTAACCAGAGAGGGTGTTTAAGAACTCTTTCTTCCTACCCTTTATTCTAATGCTCTATGTGCATTTACTTTTTTCCTTCTACACAAAGACTAGTCCTCATTTGAATCTTGTAACAAGGGCACATAACGTACGTAGGTATGCTTAAGATTTTAAGTTTAAATATTGCGCATGTATATGCTACTAATTTTTAAATGTCTGTAAGGAGATCCACCACATGTGATTTTCACTAATAAAGAGGGAGTCAACATGGGGCAAATGTTTATGGATCAAGGTTTGAAACCAAGCCCAGGTAAGTTCTAAAAGGTGTATGTTTTATCTTATATTAGTCCTGTTTCTTCTGAAGCATAGTGAAGGGAGATTTTTCTTCTTTTAAAAGTGTATATCCCCAGAGGAAGGAGGTGTTTTCAGTGCTTATGTATTCTGTTTCATTGTATCTTTGCTTCTGGTTTTGTTTATCCCTTGAGTTGAGACTGTACCAAGCAAACTCATGGTCAAGTGAGAGCTAAAACTTTTTAAGGAGGGAGGAAAAGGCTTCAGAGGAGATGGATTAACTTTTTTTTTTTGAAACCACATTTTTGTATTAGTGTAATTCTGACAGAAACTGAACTTTGTTTTTGTGAGTTTCCGGGTATGCATGCCGTGAGCAGTTTGGGGATGTTACAGAAACTTCCTTCTTGCATTATTTCTTTCCAGATGGACGAGATAAAAGGCAAAGACAGGGTAATTCTGGCTCTGGAGAAAGACCTTGGTGTCCAGGCAGGCCATACACAGAAACTGCTCCTTCAGAAAGAAGCTTTGGATGAACAGCTTGTCCAAGTGAAGGAGGCAGAACGATACCACAGCAGTCCTAAGAGAGAGCTTCCTGCAGGAGTAGGGGATATCACTGAACTGATGGGAAGTCCGGTAAGAAAATTGTTTTTCCTTCAGCTGTTCAACACACGATAATTGCTGTCTGGCTGTTCACATCGGGTTTGTGGTTACTTTTAAAATCCTGCAAGGACCCATTGATGGTCAACGACCCTGCACTGTATTGTGCTGTTTCAATGATAATTTAGAAACTCCTTGGACCTCTTAAATTGCAAAGAATGTTGGAAAATATGAGGATATAGAACTTTGTGATCTTCAGCTGTGAAACGCAGTATTTTCTCACCGTCTCATTACTTTAAGAATATTTTAACCATTGGCAAATGGGTGCTCTATTTCTCAAAAACTGACCCATGTAGTTTTAACCTAGTGGTTTAATCTGGTCCTATGAACTAGAATGTTTTAGCTGAGAGTAAGAAATCTGGTGAGAAGTAACCTGTTATACATGAAATATTATTTATCTAGCTGCTTTTTCGGGGATTTTTGGTTTTTTTTTTAAAAATTATTAGACCTTTACATACATTTCACTAGTAGACACTGTTTGTGTAGGATTTTCACAGGATGTTATTATTTAGTGTTTCAGTTGATGAAAGTAAGTCTGTTTTAAATTTGCACAATCCACTTGCTAAACCATGCTATTAAATTAAGGCTAGTAAAATATTTTTTTAAAAGTAATTTTATATATCCATATGTTTTTGATGTCAAGGAGCAGCATTTGGATGAACGAGATGTGCGGAGATTTCAGTTAAAAATCGCTGAACTGAATGCTGTAATAAGGAAGCTGGAAGACAGAAATACTCTCTTAGCAGATGAAAGAAATGAACTGGTAAATTAATTAGTAATAACACAGGTGGTGACTGGGAGGGCGTCTTTGTGGCTAAAGCTTTAATGTTGGAAAGTCAGTGTTGCAAATAATTTATGAATTAGTCTTGGTTGGCCTCAATCAATTATATCTAAAGATAAAAGAAATTTCTATAGAAATTCATTTTGTGATCATAGAAGACATGGATGGAATCTTTCTCATTCAACAAAAATAAAAATGTATATGTTTTGGGGTCATTGTAATCAAATTGACTGGTATCTTGCCTGTGGCACAGTGTAATGGTGCTGTGTAAAACATGCATAATCTATGCACTTAAGTTACTGTATTAATATTTTTGAAATTTGGCTTTGTTTTTGTGACATACGTGTGCTAGCTAGGAGTTAAAAAAGCTTTCTTGTGCTAGTGATGAAAAATTGTCTTCAGTTCTCAAGGGAAATCTCTTAAGTAGGTGAAATTATCCTAGGAGAGGGATAGTAACTTACAAAAGAAAGGAAATTATATGAATTTTAAGAATGAATTTTAGTAGCTTGCATCACTGCTTAATTGCTTGTACTGAGGTTAATGGTAAAGCCCCCATTGTCTGCAATGGGAGATGAGTTTCACAGTAGGAATTTTTGCACATGTCCTGTAAAGCCTGAATTCTAGTGGCAGTAGAAAAGACTTTTCATTCTAAACAGATGGAACCTACGTATCTGATTCTAAAATAATGCTATCATGTGTGTTGAGGGCTGAAGTGGTGCCATGTGTCGCACCTACATCTTTGTGAAACATTGACATCTTCCTCCTTGCTTTGTCAGACTTAGCTCTTCATGTTGAGATGAGAAGGCTTTGCTTTATGAAAAAGAGACTTGATTTAGCTATATCATCTCAATGATTAACAGAAGCTCTAATTTTTGAAATTTTCTTGTCTGACCTCCTGCCTGAATCTATATAAATAAAGGTTGAACAATTGAACAATGGTAGACAATATTTGATGAATTTAGAACATATTTATGTCTTTTTCATTAAAACTTTCTCTTTAAATAGTTGTATAGTCTAAATGGCCTATCCACAGAAAAAAAATTGATTTCTCATTAACAATTTAAGTTTCTTTGCATGTGTTTTGCCATTTTTCCTATTTTGCCTTGGTGTTTGGTGTTTTGGGTTTTTTCCTCTCGCTTTTACTGGTACAGTTGCTTTTCTCTGCTCTGTACTCTCAAGAACATCTTGCCTTTTTTCCAAGGTAGTTCAGCCTTCTGATCCTTTCTGTGGGCATAAGTAATTCAAAATATCCCTGAAGAATGCTGAAGTATTGCAGCATGTATCCTTCAAATAGTGTCCCTATAGATGGAGAGCTTGTATGGCTCAGTCAAGTGCTCTTCTTGATTCTTGATTTAGAGGCATAAGAAATATATTTTGGAAGAGATATGGAGTAGGTTTTATCATATTGTGAGACGATATTATGTAAAACCAGTAATATCAGCACTGTGAAAAATAATTTTCTCTTGAGAACGAAACAGACAAGCGAGTACTCAGTGAAATTACCTTAGGAAAAAGATTATCTTTTTCTCTTTTCCAGTTAAAACTCAGTAAATTTAAAAATCTTTTGATTGGAAAAAAAATAGATTTTTTCTCCCAAACAAAACTGCTCATGAAATAAAAAGAGTGAAATACTGAATACACACAAATAAAAGAAAGAGCAGCAATTTGCTTCATGTAATTGTCTAACATTGTAAAACCACAGGAACAAAACTGAGCAGCTTGAAAATGTCAGCAGAATGCTGAGATTGAATCTGTGCCCTGTGGCTGACTTTCTCATTGCTCTAATTACACATTAGGTGAAGGGTTTTTTAAAGTAGAGGAGGAGGAAGAGTGTCCTCCTACTAAGAAATAATTGCTGAGAGCAACAAGCTTGGAGACCTAGTTGGTCACAAGAAGCTTATATACATTGAGATGAGTTTGTAAAGAAATCACTATTATGGATCATCATGATTATTTGCCAAGAGAAAAATCTAGTGACCAGATCTAGTGTTTTGGTAGACTGTAAAAAAAAAGCCATGTCTCTTTTGGACTCCTGTAGTTCTTAATTCAACAGTAATCTGTACCAGATGCCACTTAACAAAAGAGCTAAACTTTCTGAATGAAGAAAGACAAGTGAAAACACACCTTTTTCTTCTTTCCAACAATGGTAAACTAAAGCACAGCTAACTTTGTTCCTTTGCCATTTGCAGCTGAAACGTTCCCGGGAGACAGAAAGTCAGCTGAAGCCTTTGGTAGAGAAAAATAAGAGGTTGAGCAAAAAAAATGATGATATGTTGCAATGTATTCAGAGAATGGAAGAAAAAATAAAAAATCTGTCAAGGGAAAATGTAGAACTGGTGAGTAACCATCTCTGACATCATGTTACAAGAACACATTGCACACATCTACTTTGAGGTGGAAGTACCTGTGAGGTTTTTACTCCAGCACAGACAGATCAGTCTCCACAGTGGGATGGTGCAACTGCCAAATCCAGACAATGCAGCTGAATATTCATATTCTAAATTCCAAGTGGCATGTGCTTTGTGTTGTATCAATTCACAATAAGGGAAAGGATCACAGATAGATATAATACTTCTGCAGGCTATAAAAAGGTATGACTAAAAATCAGCTTTAATAAATACTGCTTTTATGATTAGAAGTCAGAACTGAATTTGAGTGCATGTACTATGCTACATCATTGAGTTCACTTGTCGGCTATGTTTTCCCCAGACTGTGTTCTTTGGTTCTGTTTTAAAATGCCTTATGTGAGAGATTAATACTGAGGCATACATAATGTGTACTTTTTTTCTTGTTGAAAGAGGCCTTGTGTTGTAGTGGAGTATGCACTGATGAATCCAGAGAAGGCTTGATTGCTAAATCACACATGAAAATTTACCTCCAGTTACAGCAAGACACTTCAAAATGTTCTTTAATTTCTCCTTTTATTTTTGTAGAGAGAGAAGTTATCTGCACAACCAGCGCTGAAGAGGCACACATCTTTAAATGATCTCAGCAGCACACGAGAGGAACAAGAACTTGAATTCCTTAGACTGCAAGTCAAAGAACAGCAGCATGTTATTGATGATCTCACAGTGGTAATGTTTATGACTGGTATACACATGTGCATGCACACACATCTATAGGCAAGCTAAAGATTTGAGAGGAATGCTTTAAGTCCAGTTGTAGTAGTGATACAGAAATAATTCTTTGGTGTCAAAGGGTTCTTGTTATTTCTCAGGTAGTGAATGAATTTCTTTGGAATGTGTATGAATCTTTGTATTAAAAAATATTTGCCTATTATGAGCTGCTTGTGAAGAAAGTGCATCATTAGTCCTTTATTTACTTACAAAACTTACAAAACTTAGGTGCCAACAACTAAGGAACTTGAGGAAAGAACACTTTCCAAACCTTAATTACTAAAATCTGTTGAATGTAAATCCTGATGCAAAGCCAAGCACTAGAAGGTCTCCTGAAAGAAAGGAGCATGCATGATGGCATTAATTTCACCTGGCTAAGCATTTCTTGATGACTGAGCTGGTCACACTAGGTGTCCTTATAACAAATGGGGAGAAATACTTGCGGTTCATCAAACCAAATGTAGCAGCATGGTTTAGGATCAGAATTACACAGCTGCTGCCCTCTGACTGTGGGGGCTTCTTCAGGTGTTGCTTACAGATGTTTGCACTATTTGATCAGGAAGCTTTCAAGTTGTGTTAGAGGCATTTGGTGCTATTAAGTGCAATTTATGATACTCCCTTCTGGTGCTAGCAGAAACTCTATATCATCTCTGAGAGACCCTTGCCCTTCTGGAGCAGCATCTGGAACTCAGGCACACTCAGACATCTCAAATGGCACTACTGACGGCTACAAAATGATAAAAAGAATTAAGAGCTTTCTGTCCGCATAGAAAGTTAAACAATTGGATCCAGCTTTGAAAATCAAAATAGAGGATCCAAAAAGATAAAACAAAAAGGTGTGTTATTGCTGTATCTGGAACTCTGTCTCTCTTCTTGGCAGTTCCTCTGAGAGTTTGACCCAGGATTTTAATCTGAAATCAGTGCCAAAGGTTGATGTCTGAGTGTGCTCCCCAGTGCCACAATGTTACAAGTAGGAGGATGTAATCAGACACTATGATGTAGGGTCTGGTTCACAAAGCAGTGCTGCTGTACCTTCCAAATACAAATGTACAGGCAGGGACAGCTATACTATATTAAATGTGTAGTATATGGGAGATATAACCTCTTATATTTCAGTGTAGAGTGGATCTGAAAGGATTCTCTTTTTACTGTCTCAGCTAGTGATGTGAGGAAATATAATGTATCCTGACTTTGATCAAATAGTATTAACTTGTGTTTAGTGTGAAATTAAAATAAACAAATATTTTAAAATATGGTTTCATTTTTGCTTTGTTTCCTATTTACAGATACTATTCCACTTGCAGAAATAAGTTAAATTGTTAAGTAGGATACTGCTTTGGTTGGCAGTACAAACTTACTGAGGCTTTGCCTTCAGTGTGAATGCAGTGGAATTCTGCACTTCATTATGCTTTTGAGTTATCTTTCCTGGCCCAAACCACATCTCTACAGAATATAAATGTATCATAGTTATCAAGAATCACCCAAATGTCCCATACCTGATTAATATAAAAATCATCAGCTTAACTCCAGCTGAGATCAATATGATACACAGTAATAAGAACATTAGTCTCAGGCAGTAATGTCTGAACTCATTAACAGTGTCCTCTGTAGGATATCTTTGATGCTGTTGAAATCATGTCAACTTGAGTTCTCCCACAACAGTGGTGTTCTGGTTAATTGTTAAAAGGAAAACTGTCAAGGTAAACTCAGGTGATTGTAAAAGATGCTAGTGATTTTTAATTGGCATTATTATTTTTCTGGTAACTTGATGTATTATTGAGAAAGTAAATTAAGCAGTCTTCTTACAGACAAGATCAGAAATAGGAAGGACTGGGTTTTTGGAACTATTTGTTCATTCTGCACTGGAGTAAGATGAGAGGAAAGTCCATCTGTTTGGACACCTGTTTGGGAGGCAAGAGCCCCCACTTAATGCAGGGACTGTGCCTTAATTAGGTACCTGAGAAGACAGCATTCTTCTTCAACAGTGTAAAATTCAACTATCTGGTTTTGACCTTAGCTTACAATATTATGTTATTCTGCAGCTTGAAATACCTATACAATTCTACCTTGGCAGTCATTACTTTTCCTGTTTTACAAATCACATGTATTCAAGGTGTTATTTAAGTTGTTGTGCTTTTCTGAATTATTTTGTATTTTCCAAAACTTCATTCCTGGAACGATGTGCTGATAACTAATTTTATTGTGATTTCCACTGGGAGCTTCCTATTTGTCCAGTTTCTGAAGTGAATGTAAAGCAAATAACTCTGAATAGAATACTACCATGCAGTGAGTAATAACTGCTAGAGAAGCACTTGGAACTGCAATCAGTCTTTTAAAAATAGAGTTGCTACAAACAAAGATGCAGAGCTAAGGAAAGAATCAGGAAAAAAACCAAGAAGACAGAGCACCTGCCTCCTGTGTTGTTGGGGTTTTTCTGCTTGCTCCTTTGCATTTTTTACCTTCTCTTCCTCCTCTTCCCTGGAAATCAAGAGAATATTCTTGGATTTAGATGTACATAAATCTTGCATTTCCAATCATAACCTCCTTGTTTATGGTATAGTTAATTGTGAACTTGTACCTAAGTCTCAGTAGAAAAAGACATCGAGTAAGTTGACACAGACGGAGAGTGCCTTTGGATTTGAGACTTTTGCCCTACAAGGATAAGTCACATGAAAACTCTGTCTGCATATGTAAGCTTGTACATCAGAGTATACCTGATGCAATAACTCATAATTACTGAGGCTGGACTAATTTTTGGCTACCAACCTGCTTCCTCAGGACGGTTGAACACTTCAGTGAGACTGTGAATTCTGTTTCCATAGTGAGCTTCTTGGTAAGAGTCAGAAGAACTGTCAGAAATCTGTGCCCAGTATTTAACAAAGCCTTTTCTTGCCAACTTCCCATCAGACACGTGAAGTATATGGCTGAAGGTTTGTTTGCTAAAGGAATAGAGCTGCAGCACAGGGTGGTGTTCTATCAACACGGCATTATTCAAAAGGATAAAGACATCGTGTTAGCTTTACCATAGGCTTTAAAAAAACGTTAATGATATTTCTCTGTGTTAGACATATCTAAGTATAGTTTTAAAACAAACCCATACCAAAATGTTCTCTTTCCTTCTAGGAAAGAGAACGGTTATTGCGGTCTAAAAAACAGAGGAGGAAAAGTCTGAAGCCTCCAAAGGTGAGCAAACCTTCAGTTTTTCATGCATTTCTGCTGTTGTGAAAAGCACCTGTTTCAAATACTGCCTGAATTTAAAGCTCTACTTAATGGGAAAAATCCATTCTGTTTTCTCTGGTGAGTGCTCAATTTTTTTAGAATAATTCAGGAGCTGCAAGTTTTCTACTGCACACAAGTGGTGTTGGTTTGGGGTTTGTTTTAAACAAACAATAAAATTACACTTTTAGCCACTGTGGCCTAGATATTCAAGTGGCTTAAGGCCTGAATGATGTAATGACCTGAAACAGCTATCATTTCAAAGGAAAAACATTCAGTCCTTTTTAAAAAACATGCACTCTTTAAACTACTTGTACCAACACAGTGCTTAATCACAGTTGAAAACTTTGACTCATGCTAGGGTTGTTACTGAAATCATATTTGTGTATGTGATGTATAAATAGTAAGAAGATCCTGACTATTCTGCTCTAGAATACAAAGTACAAGACAAAAATTTAGATTGAAGAAACAGAAAAGTTTTGCTTTGGAATGTGCCTTTAATGTTCTTTGCAACATGTGCTTAATGTAATTAATTTGCTGAATAGTGTTTTTTGTGAAGTTGAACATTAGAACATTAGCAGCCTGAAGCATGTAAGGGGAGGGAAATGGGGTGAGATGATAAAAATGGAAGTGAAGAGGGGAGATACCATTATCATCTACATGGTAGCTTAAGATACATGTGCTAATGGGTGCCTGTTGTCGATGCATTCTGCACAGTCTGGTGACCTCCAGGTGGTGCTTTTTTATTGCTCTGCACTCTCTTAATGCCTGTATTCTGAAAAATGTTTCCTTTGGGATTCTCTGTTTCACTGGTAGTTTCTTCAAATTCTACTGCTAAGGATGTGTCTTTTGCATGGTTAAAAAAGAAAAATTCAGAAGTAACAACAGATCTTAGCAAATATATTTGCAGCAACTGTAAACCATTCTTTCTTGATGTAGTATAACTGGAAGGTTGTATGTTGAACAATTTAAAAAACAGGATGTTAAATCATGTATATATGTATGTAACTTATACTGTACTTTTTATAGTCCTCTCTAATTACTGGCCTTTATCTGATTTTAAGTTAAACATGTAAGATCTTTTGCTAAATTGAAAAGTTCTTAGTGAAACCAAAATAGTTTAATTTTTAGGAATTGATAACTGGTGGTGCTAATTTCTGTAGGATGAAAACTTCAATAAATATGCATTTATGTCTTAAAAGTATTCTGTGTTAATAGAACTTCAGCTGACGTAGACTCTGCATCCTTTCCTTTTATCTATTTTGTCTTGAGCAACCTGATGCTTTTGTTGTATCTTCTTTTTCTTATTGAACAAAGCAAGAGTTGTACAACATGAGGATGGGAGGGAATGTGCATGATACCATTAAAAAATTTGTGGCAGTGCTGTTCTTTGTGTGCTCAGAGTACTATAATTGGGGGAATTCTGCAGAGTTTAGTGCAGAATGAGAAGCAGAGTTAGTGGGGGTGTGCTTCTTATATAGGATATGATAGATACATGAGGAAGAACAAATTAATCGGTGGCCCAGTTTTCCAAGAGTTTCCTATTTAAACGATCTATGTAAAATGTAGTGCTTACTCATATGAGCTGTTGGAATTGTACCATCTTCATCTTCTCCATTTTTACAGCCTATCTAGGAATCGAGATGAAAATGACAGAATTCATTTAATCAAGCGTTGCAAACGTTGGTTAGATGTCATTAATGGGTGTGAGATACAGGCATCTCACCCTGGATGCAATGGTAACATTTAATGGTTGGAAGTAGCTATGCAAATAGGCTGTATGAGTTTTGTCCAAAAATTGCCTATTTCTCTCCAGAAAAGCAGTCTAAGATGAGTTGCTTTATCTATAGACATTCACAGCATAAGTGTATTTCTGTCTATGATCTGTGCAATATTTTTATACCATACAGGTGACCTAACTTGTATAGAATAGTAGTGAAATTATGTGTGTATCTGTCCTAATCCAACACTTGGAAAAAGAAATTACTGATCTAAATCTTTGGCTTTGCTTTTCTAAAAAATTTTACATTTGTTAAATTTTAAATTTGTTAAGTGTAAAATTGGCATTTACACAGTGAATTATCAAGCTTGGCTGTGGAGTTGTGTCTATTTCCAGATAGATCCCAGTTCCTTTGGCAAACTGAAAGAGGAAATAGCTCATGAGAATAAGGTTTCATGAAAGTGGTCAGAGAAGCTCAGACTGGAAGGTATAGAAAGATTCCTTTTTTGTTCTAATAACCACGAACTTGGTGCACAGGGTGGAGATTTGCAGTCGTCTACTGTTCCAGCTTCTCCTAAATGGATACTTCTACACTCCAGCTTCCTTCACTTCTGAGGTGCTCTGGCCGCAGTGTATGTGGTTGTTTTCTAATCATGAGTATTCTCCTGGCAGTGACTCCTGTGATCTGAACAGAATCCATGACGTGCCTTTCTCCATCTTTGAGACAGCTTGTGTGAACAATCTGCCAGGCCAGTCCAGTAGCCTTTACAGCCCTGAACAGCAGTTCAGTTGAGATGCTTTTGGAAATTTGAATTTTATGCTTTTGTTTTGTATTTTTCTCATGTAATTAGATGCCTGTGTTATTTCTGGAGCTCTGTAGACGCACTAGGTTACTGTTGCTAGTGTAGCTTTGCCTGGCACTCTTTTAATTCCCAAGGAGCATGAGAGTCCATGGAGCGGTGCCGGCAACAGGCTCGGGTTCCCAGAGGAAAAGAGCAGCCAAGTGGGATGAGCTTTATAACCTCTGTGGTTGCAAGGTGTTTGGAGGAGTAATGTAGTGACTCTGTACAGTCAGGTACTGAAGGATGGTTTTCTCTGAGGTGAAGCAGCCTAAACTGGTAGAGGTTTGCTTTGTTTTTTTATATTAATGTGCCATTGGACTTGCTAGGAAAAAGATTGTGATTCACCGGGTGAATCTTTTGCTGTTTAAAGCATGATTTTTTTCAAGGTGCCTTTTTAAAATTTTTTTTCCCCAGTTTTTTTAATGAAATAGCGAAGAAACTTCAGAAACAATGTTTTTGATCTTTCATTTATTTTTGACATGTAGAATGCAGTTGCAGAAATCCCATGACTAATGGAGTCATGCATTTGAAAGCAAAACATATTTGCCCAGCTTGTTTCAAAACTGCAGGATTCTACAGAGTTGTGTCTTTATTTAAACTTTTCAAATAAACTGTATTCATGATAGTGGAAAGGCTGCACACTGGTGTGATGGAGTTCATATTTCTTGTTTTATATTTTTCTTTTTTTCTCTGCCTCTGTACTTTGGTTTGCCTGTATTTTTCTGGCTGCCAAGAAATGACATATAAGCATGAAGGTAAGAAGTTGCTGATTAACACAACTGATTGCATTACAAAGAAATACATCTTGGATCATTTTCATCATGTTCGATTAAGTACTTGAAAATGAGATATTTAAATTTAAAATGAAACTATTTTAGCAGCAGAGAAATCAGATTATATTGAAATTTGCATATAATGTAGTCTGTATGTCACTGTTAATTTATAGCGTTCTAAACTTTGATGTTTACTGAGCACCATACTTCAGTAGAAGCATTGATACTTGAGTTATAAAAACCTAATGCATAATTTCACTTTAAATTTATGTGAAAACATTGAAATAAATCTGCATGAAAAATATTTGCTACTGAATGTATGGCAGTAGTCAGTGGAAATTAGAATTCAAATCAGAATTTTTCAGCAATTTACGTGACTATATTCTCAGTTAAGAAGTTGTGATTTAGAAATAACAAATGTACAAATCAACATAAAAGAATATCAAAGTTGTTGAGAATGTTCTCATTTCTAAGAAAAGTTTGAATGAGGCTTGAATTTACATAGTGTATAGTTACAAAAGTCCAGTGGATATTTTGTGTTTCTGTAGACTTTTTGAAAACTATTGTGATTCAGCTTTTGAGCTGTGTGTGGAATCTCCCTTGGAGTTGGTGTATTTATTGATGCCGCCTTATTTATTACAGTGTCTATCAACAACTGTATGACTCAGATGTCTTTTTTTTCCCCAGTACTTTTCTCTCTATATAGCTGTTTCCTTGCCAGTTAACTTGTTCTGCTTTTGCTGTAAATCAGTTCTTGTCACTTGTTGCTTCAGGTACTAGATGATCAACTCTACACACAGCTATTTTGTAATTATGTCATGAAGGAATTCATACATGTGCAAGTAATATACAGTTGTTAAATACTTTGTCTTTAATGCCATGGAAAATGTCTGCTCCACAAAGTGATAAATGTAGAGCTTCTCTAAAGGGGAAGGAGTCATTAATAAAAAAAAGTGATTCACTCTTAACTCCAAATATTATAGTCAGTCTGTATAGCATTTAACAGGTTTTGACTTTTAACTCTCCTTTAAGCATTGAGGGTTTTTTTAGTGTGATGGGAAATACTAATTTTCTTTCAGAATTCTGTCACATCTAATAAACAAGTGATTTATTTACTTGTACATGCAAATTATTTCGCCTCCTTATGCTACTAGTGAAATGAATTTAAAGGGAGGTAGTATCTTTTGTCACAGTAATGTCATTACTTTAAGCATCTTCTCAAACCTATATACCTTTGTGTAAAATCAAACCCACCATTGTTTTGCTATTTTATTTTCCCTCCCTGAAATGGTGTGTGTGGGTGTGTGCCTGCAAGGTGAAAGGAAGGCACATACTCGACCTGAGTTATCTAAGTGACTGTACAGCAGAGGCACAGCAAAAAAAAAACCCCATAGGTAGACCTTATTGTCAATTTTAACTGAACTGCTGCTGACCATCATGGTACTGGGTTCTCTGTGCCATATATGTGACAGTAAATTGGAGTTTTGTTCTCCATCTTTTAGAATTCCCTTCTACCAGCCTTTTCAAAGTCAAGAATTGACACTTCATTCATCTTCAAGACAATAGTCTGTTGTGGGTTTTGTTTAAGTTTTGCTCAAGTGTGTATGTTTGTTATTTTTGAGGCCAAACACCCTTGAAGCAGGAGGTGTGAGCAGGGTCAGCTTTCCTTGGCTCAGCTCCTCCAAGGCACGTGGTGGTTCTGAGCCCATCCGCAGGCAAGCCGGTGTGGGCAGAAGAGCAGGATGTAGAAGTATCAGCATAAGAGTCTATAAGAAGCTTTGTCCTGGGTTTGCTCCCGGCATCTTTGGCTAAAGCATATCTGCACTGCAAAGTGAGGACGTAGTTTTCATTAAAATGTCTGGGGTTTTGTTTACTTGCCACCATCTTCTTTTCCTTCATAAAGTCTACCTTCATCTTTAGGAAACATTGAGAAATGCTGGATGGACCATCTCCCAAGGACTAATTACACCTTTGTACTTATGAAAGAGAAGTCTGAAATGTTTGTAATCCAAGTGTGAGAGAACACATTAGCTTTATGGATAAGTATTTATATTTTTAGAATACAGCTTAAACCCATGCTCTGTGTCCTTTGTTTTGTTAAGTAGGACAGAAAGGTGAACTGATGAATGCTGGAGGAAAGGATTGGATTATCCCAGGGAACTATTTGTCTTAAGCATCTTAGACATAGCCTGTGGAAAGGATCACAGTGCTTCCTAAACAACTGAGAAAAAGTCATGTGTCTTTGCAGCACTGTAGTGCTATAACTATGATCCTTTTCTTCCGAATACACAAAGTAGAGGTCTGTAGTTTGCAAAAGGAAAGCTGTTTCTAAAGGTTGTTTAGAAACTCTTTGCCTTTTGTGCTGCTTACTATTTATCTGCATGCATATGGATAAGCACAGTCTGCTTAGAAAAGGTGTGGCTTTCTGAGTTTTCCATGCTCTGTTTGAGCGCATAACATCTTTTCAAAAGGAGATTTTATTAGAACTAGTTATTCTAAATATGCCATCCTAATGACATTTTTAAAGTACTGATTGAAGGACTCGTCTTAAGTGAAGCAATTAAGTGATTCAGGATGGGCCGTGGAGCTGTCTTTGCAGTTGGAGTGGAATTAGCTGTGCTGCGAAACCATTCCGGGATTGTTCAGCTTAGGAGGAACGAAGCTGTGACCTGGTGGGCCCTGGTGACCAGGGCTGTGGGCTGTAAAGGGAGCACATGGGGTCATGCATGCAGGTGCAAAGTCACACCTACAAGCTTGGCTTTATGCTACCGCTTAAATCATGAGACAGTGTTCCGGCTGTTGATGAGAGCTGTGCTGAGCCAAAAGAATATAGTAAGCATTAGAGGGCTTTGTGAGAAAGTGAAGGCAGTACTTAGGAAGACATACTAGAGTAGTCTCTAAAGTAAGATGAGTCTAGAAGATGGCAGGGTAAGGTAAATATTTGGAATTTATTGTGAGATAGGGCATTATAGATAAAACCTTGAATTAAATTGATAGCTCGGGATTTCACTTAACAAGTTTGGCATTGCTGAAGTGTAGGATTCATGATGTTTGGAATTAATAACAACTGATTACTTTTTTAATCCTTTAGACTTTTTTAATGAACAAACTATTATCTTCTCACATATAACCTCTGATTTATGTTTCTTAAAACACTGAACAACAAGCTGAGACATCCAGATGTGATTCAGCATCAAGCAGTGGCAAAAATTACAGAGATGTATAGACAGATCTTTCTTCATCTTCTTACAGCCACTTCTCTCCACTATTCTCCCTGTCTGGGACGCTTCATAACCTGACTCCATTTTTTCAGCACCACTCTCTTAAAATTTTTTCTTAATTTTCTTGCTTCTCTGAAATTGTGTTGGATCATTAGAATACTTGTGTGGTGTAAGGTGGTATACTTTCTAATAACAGTTAATGTTTGCTATTTTGGAAGGAAAATACTTGAAAAACTGTTTTTGCTAATTAAATTTATAAGCAAAATTTTTTGAACAGTGCAATTTCCATGAAAGTTTTCTGCTTTCTGAGCATATGTTAGGAAATTGATTGCAAGGGCATCTCTTAAAATATTGATGTTTTATATAAAATATCACATTTTCACAATTAACATTTTGCTATTCACTTGCATTGACTAATCATTTTCTCTAATTTTCCATAAGCATGCATGTAATTGATAACATTGTGTAAAATTTTTAAAATTTGCAGTGAAATGCTAGTTTTCCCCAGGCATGTCTTTTTGATTAGTCTTAATATTGGAGCAAATTCTCTGAAAAAATTCAGACTGATGGTATTGAAAAAGTAAATAGTAAGCAGTTGTTTGTACTTTTAAGTAGTGTTTTGCAAAATAGGTATTATAAATTAATCCTTCTTCTTTTTTTACAGTTAGTATGAAAAATTAAATTTGCTCCACATTGGTCCACAGAATATTTTTTCCTTTTGATTGCACATCTTGTATAGTACATCCTACCAGCTTACTTTCTTCTGGATAGATACTACATTCTTCTGCTGTGAATTTTGTAAGACCTGTGTGATTTTGATGGTTAGCTTATATAGTTTTGCTAAAGCATTATTCCATTGGCTATTACCCCGTGCTATGTGCAGTTCAGTTCTTGGAGATCCTTACACAAATTGTATTGAAAAAATAGCTCGTTCAACCAGAGAACAAGAGTTTACAATGCAACCTTTTTTTTTCCTGAATACTAAGATGGTCAGAGAAGACCTTGGCTGCTGCTCACTGGGTCATTGGGGTTTACCAACTGTTTTGCTAGTGACTAAAAAAACCTAATTTTTCAGAGGCATGTTGTGGAGACATTTTTTGGATTTGATGAAGAATCTGTTGATTCAGAAACATCATCTGTAACTTCATACAACACAGATAAAACAGACAGGACACCAGCAACACCAGAAGAAGATTTGGAAGATGTAAGTAGAACTGATTTGTTCTTAAGTTCTGTCAAAAATTGACATTGAAGTATAAATGTGAACTTTTCTTTCAAGTTGTTGTTCCACAGGAACTGTGAAAGATTTGTCAGAGAACTCCTTTGTTTTTCTTCAAGTCCCTTAACATATACACTTCACAACAGAATTAATAAGATAATATTCTGCCTGACAGATTTGGCAGATATTAGGCTGAGAAATAAAATTGTTTTTCTCAAACTCCTTGTTATGAGTCAAAAGAAAATGAATAGGCACGCTGCTTTGCCAAGAGCCAATAGTTCTTAGACAACAGTTTTCCTTTCAACCTTATAATTTACTTGACTGTTTTGATACAACCAGGATTTTCTTCCTTTACTCACAATACTCAGAGAGGCTTTTGAAATTCATGAAGGCTTAAATGATCATAGGTAGTAAATACCCACTGACATGTTTTGTCTCGGCTCTGTGATATACGGTGCTGCTGGCCTACTTTAGAAGATTGTGAGCATGAGGATGAACCATGAATTAGATGCTCTTTTCCATCTTTCTTTCTTGTTCACTAACTTATGAACCTAACTTGTGTGCGAAATACTCCTCAGTCAAAAGAAGCTTCCTTTTTTCCTAGGTTTAATATCTAATAGTATTGTAATCTGTTTGCCTTGGAACTCAAGTTCCCGGAGCAAAAATTAATTAACAGGAAGGACATTTCTTGTCCTCAGCAGCCTAGGAAAGACTTTGTTAAAGTCAGTTGCTCAAAATTCAAAGAAAATAAAGATTTTATAAATACTTCATGTTAAAAAAATAAATTTAAGAAAACATCTTATGACTTTTGAAATGTAACTTTTGTATTAATGTCCTTTACCCTGGCATTGTAGTGAAGTGTAGGGAGGGAGGGATGGACTGCATGACAAATAGAATGAACCCCTTCTGAAGTCCTATGGCTCTGGAGTTGCTGAAGAGAGTGCAGCATAAAACTGCTTCGTCTCATCTTTTCCTAGACAGTTTTTTTCCCATTTCTACACATTTCTGCCTTATATAGTAATGTACAGTGTTCTGAAATTGTATGGTAGACAGTTACTCATCATCCTTCCTTCCTGTCCTTTCCACTTGTTTCAGGATTTTAAGCTTTTATTAAACCTTGAGTCAGTATGAGTTATATTGCTTGTTATGTTTGTGAGTCTGTATAGACAAACCCATCATTATATATATTTATACAAAACCACTTTTTTTCCCTCTTCATTAAGAGCACGCCTAAAGAAGAAGCTGAACTAAGGTTCTGCCAGCTAACAAGAGAGTACCAGGCTTTGCAAAGAGCATATGCATTGCTTCAAGAACAAGTTGGTGGAACCCTGGATGCAGAGAGAGAAGCAAGGGTAATTTTTTAACTGAAATGCCTTTAACTCTGACATAATTGTAAAAGCTGAAACAACTTGTAATAGCAGGAGGTATCTTTGCAGGTCAGTGAAATGCACAGTGTTTTTGAGGATTAGAGGATATCATCACTAAGGCAACAATTTAGATTAATCTGGTGCAATCAGAACAAAGATGTTATATTTTATTCTAGTGTGGATAATACATTGAAGATTTTGGTGGTAAGACTTATTGAGAGTGATGTCCCAGTTGAACCTGCAATTTGGATAGTGACATGATGGATTTTAAATGAATCTCAGGATAGCTTGTTATAAGTACTAAGGTACTTTCATCATATGAGTATATTAAAAATCTGACCCAAATCTGAAAAAGGTAGTTTTTATTGTAGTGTTTTGTTGAATGTATGAAATCATAATTTGTTTTTTAAAATCTCAGATTGAGAGTATTCTTTCACTAGAAGTACCTAAAAAAGGTGTGTTTACTCACACACTCTGAAATAAATGTTCCTACCTTCACGCAGTAATCTCTGTACTATGGGTGTTTTAGGTGTGAGAGAGTATTTGCTGTTCTGCCACCACTGTTTTATCGTTTAGTGGTGTGGAGATGAGGTCAGCAGAAGTTATCTTCCATTCTGTCTTTTCCAAACTGGGGAGGAATGAAATAACTTCATAATGAGCTGGTGAGCTCTGACTCAGTCCTGAGATCTATTCTGTGAATAGCAATGGCATCAAAAAAAGAACTGAGTTAACTGGCAGCACTTGGCAAGGTCTTGAGCAATGTATTCTTCCCTGCTTTGGGCGTAGGAGTTGGGCAGGTGATCCAACCTCAATGAGACTGTCATTCTAAAATGTGTTTAAGTCTTAAGAAAACCCTAAGTTCCTTCCTGCTACAACTTCCTCGAACCCCAAAATGGAGAAACGTATTAAATACTGTGAATTATTGCATGTTACTGCCTTGCTGCACGGGGCCTTCACTGTACTGTGCCACTGCAACATGTTGCTAATAATGCAGAAAGACAAAGATTTTAATGTGGTTTAAAAATTACTGGTGGAAAAGGACTCTATTTATTTGTAGGACCTGCCACTAGCTTAATTGTTCCACTATTTAGAACAATTAATAAAATAGTCACAAAATTCTATTTTGGTGGTTATTAGCCTTACATGTGCAATGTGTCATCCACATCCTTTTCTATGACAAACATTTTAAAATCCACTTACTGAGTACTTTCATATGTAGAAACAGTGTGCTTGTGGGAACAGAATTTCTATGTGTCGATAAGCAAAGCTTTCCAGATAAAAGTTACAGACATTATCTGGAATTGTTTACAGGTAAAAATGTTAGTCTCTTACCCTCAGAGCCCATATTTAGAAGATTGAGGGTTTACTTTAAAATGTGTCAACTTTTCTATGGGTTTTTTCCAAGGTTCTTTGTAGTGGCTCTAAACTTCTTTCCTTTTTTTTTTTTTTTTGTTTTTCTGCAAAATACAGTTCTTATAATAGTGGAATTATTGCTTTATTGTTTTATTTGTTAGAGTTCTTGGCATCTAACAAAAGCCTAGTCACTTCTGACACTTTTTTTAAATATGACACTTAGCCAAGGAAAGCAATAAGGACTTTGGAGATCACTTCTCAAGATAGGATTGGGACAGAGGGTATAATTCTATTTACTATTAAAGTGTGATTTCAGAGGCAGTTATGTATTTCACACTTACAGGAGACCATTATGTATTTCCTTTGCCTTCATTGGCTTTTTAAAATTTTATTTTGTAGGCATTTGCAAATTGTCCCTTTTGTAGACTTGGAAATTGTTGCTATTTCTTTTTAATGATGTTTTGGTATTTTTTTGTTGCATCCCTGCAAATCCATCTTTTGAGTGAGTCAGAAAGTAGTTTTTTGCATGGTTTATTTTGTAGGGCCCAATGTTCTGATGGGGTGAACACTTCCTATTCTTTTTAGATGAGCTTTAAAGTAAACAACAAGCACCCAAAGACGCAAAGATGCAGAAGGAAATCCTTGTAGGAATTTTTAAATTGTTTGGGTGAAGTACTTGAAGTGGGGTGGGAAAAGTACTTGCAGTAGCTCAAGGAGCCTCAGTGACTAAGAGTCTCCAGAAATGTACTTTGTTTTACACCCTTTTTGTCTAGTACCTTGTATGATGCAGTTCCTTTCAGGGCATTACTGGACTCAGGGGGAGTACCTACTGTACCCCCTATATACCTACTGCAGTATAATAGTTAATGTAATAATTACGTAGAATGAGGAGAACTGAACAGTGTATGCTATTTATGGGATATTTATCTTTGGTCAGTATATTTTATTTATCTAAAGGCCTTTTTCAGTGCTTAATACAGTTCTCTTTCGCCCTTGTCCCGTTTTACCCCATTGCCTTGAATTGCTAAAGCTTATGAATAGCTTCTTAGAGCTCTTTCAGTTCCTAAATTATTGTTTTTTCCCTTGGGAAGAGATTTGTCACTGAGTATGTGATGATAACATCTTTCTAAGCTAGGAAGAAGAAATCCTATTAAACTGATGGCTTTAAATATTTTGTAACATAAACACAAAAGCAATTATTTTAATGAAAAAACAGTAAAGGCTGACTGGACAGCCCAGAAAGCAGTAGAAAGTATCTTTACTTTGATTCTGTGTGTAATTAAATCTGCCTGGTTATCTGGATGTGCCTGCATATTTTGATTTTTTTTACCCCCCAGACTCGTGAACAACTGCAAGCTGATCTTCTCAGGTGTCAGGCAAAAATTGAGGACCTGGAGAAAGCTCTAATCGAGAAAGGACAGGTAAAAGGCTCTCTTAATGTCCTCTACCACATCATTTTCTCCGCTGCATGCAGTGGTGCTCTTGCCATCTTCATTGCGTACTGGTGTGTTAGTGTGAATGATGTGGCTTAATTGTGACTGCTGCAAGAGGTTGCTTAAATAAAGGGAAGTATTTTACAGTCTAAGAAAATGTCATTACAGATTCATCTTCTAACACATAATACACTAAAGCATAGAACCAAAATAACCTTGTCCTCATGCATTGTAAATTCTGTTCCCATTGTCATTTGGTGAAGGCCTTTCTCCTGTTTTACATTTTGTTAATATTTGTTGTAAAATCCCATGAAATAAGTACTCTATATTTGTACTGGGGAATATTTTTGGTGTGTAGCATGGAAAAATTAAAAAAACCCAATTTCTAGACATGCTGGAGAACTGAGCCACTGAGTGTGTCAAGTTACTGGAAGCCACTTGTGGTGTTACTCTCCTGGGTTTAAATGACAGGGGGGCCCAACTGCTTTCAAATTCCCAAACCATCACACAAAGTAAAAGCAGGCCTTATGCTTCAGTATATATAATATATGTAAATACTTGACAAAGATGTGACTACTGATGCATATTTAATAATATCTAGAGTCTTCAGAAAGTCTCATTAAGAGTTGTGAGCGTACATTTGAGAATTGCTCAGTTGCATAACCGCTAGAACCCACTGAAGAAATTGGGGAGATATTATTTTATGCTTTGCTGTTTGAAATGAGAATGTTAAAATTGCAGGTAGCTTATGATAATAAGATATAGCTCTCTACAGATATGCATTTCAAAAACCCATGATCCTGTAACATGGAACAAAACCAACCTACGAATCATGCCAAGTGAATGATGTCACTATTTGTATGGTTTGGTCTTTGTAAAAAAATTTTCTGTAAGATTCTGTTTAGGGAACATATTCAAATTAAGGACAAAAGTAATTTATGCTGCCTTCCACAAAAATTGCATTTTGCTTAGTGAATTCCATGTAAATACAATATTACTAAATATAGGGAATATGTTATCAATCTGAAAACGATGGCTCACTGAGCTTTTTGAAGAATAAATGAAACCAAAGAATTCTCGAGGATCTACTGCTGATATTTCAGTGTGTTCATGAGAAAGGTGCTGTGGGCCAAGTGCTGCGTAGTCTAAAACAGTAACAAAATAGTTGACTAATACAGTGTATGTAAATAAGATGAATGAACTCGGATGCACATGTAAGGAATTACTTCTGTGATTTTTTTCTTCAAGAATGTTATGTCAGAAAAGTGTATCTGGAAATTAGAACTTAATTAGTTATCACTTTGATATTCAGCTCCACATTTCAACCTTGTATCTCAGTAATCCTGAGAAGGTGAACAGGGATGTGACAAGGAGCAGTATGGTGTTGTGGCCTGGTTTGTACACTGAGCTTTAGCTTTCCACAGAGGGGGTCACAGTGTCTTCCTGGGAGCTCTAGCACTGCTTGGTTCTCCTAACCTGTTAGCGTTTGCATTCAACGAAATAAATGGTTGTGATGATCAACTGAATTCTTTGTGCACTATGTGATTTTTTAAATTTATTTTATTATTATTTTGTAATTTAGGTGGTCATGGTAATGATAATGATTTAGTGGTAACTGTGGAGTTATCATTTAGGAAGCCAGTCCCTAAAGTGCTTTTGTGAAGGAAACAATGAATCAAAACCTCCAAGTGTATTATGCCAGAAAACTTTAGTCTTGCTTCACTGCTTTAGGAAAGAGAAGCAACAAAAAGCTTCACAATTTCCCTGAAGTAAAATTCAGAGCAGGAGATTAGAATCTTACTGTTAAAAAATTATGTGGAGCTTAGTTTATAACAATTCATGTGTAATTTCAAAATAGCTGTCAATTGCCCTTGTTAATGCCTCTTCTGTTGGATCTGTCAGAATTCCCCCAGAAGTAAAACAAAACTAACAATCCATTTCTGCAAGATAAATTGTGGTGCATGAATAGGAAAATTTATATTAAGTGAAAAAATTCTTATAAAATATTAATAATGGTAAATAATAAATCTAAGACTACTAGAGTATGTAATGTGCCAGATGGATGAATGCTCTACTCTCTGTGATCTGGTGTGTAAATACAATTCCCCTGGAGTTCAAGTTTTTTCAAAAAGGCATGTTGGACTTCATCAAGAAAGACACTTCAGTTAATTATCAAGAGGGCAAATTAATCTGTTTTTTCTACTTGTGTGAGCTGGAGCAGTTGGACCTGTGGGTGTGATGCAACTGTTGAACTTTTCCTTTATCATATTCGTGCTTTGGGATATCCACCCTAAGCCTGTGTGTGCAACTCTGTTCATCCCTTGGCCTCAATAAAATACTAATTAAATGTTAAGCTAGACATTGGATTTTATTCTCAACATTTCTTTCATTGGCTTCAAGAATTCTTGACAAATGTAATGCCTTTTTAGTACCCATTTTAGTATGTTATCCTTACACTATCACAACCCTGAAGAGGTTGTTTGTTCTATGAAGGTTAAAATACACTTGTGCATTCTTGCTTATGAGCGGGAAAAGGAATAAA
The DNA here is from genome assembly GCA_013396735.1 of Grallaria varia. NCBI lineage: Eukaryota > Metazoa > Chordata > Aves > Passeriformes > Formicariidae > Grallaria > Grallaria varia. Next base: position 1,815,855 of record VWZG01006760.1, on the reverse strand, counting down.
AATGGTAGAATATGGAACTGAAGCAGACAGTAGGTAGAAAAAGTAACATAAGTTTAAAAAAAAAAAAAAAGCTAATTGGAGTAAATACCATGTCATAGTGTTTCAGATTTTTTCGTTGACTTTTCAAGGCTATTTCATGGGTTGGGATGTCCAGATTTCACTGATTGCTTGTGCAGCATCAGTGTGCTGACCTTGCTGGCAAAGAATGTGTCATCCTTAATACTTTTATGAACACATTTAGATTTTAAATAAATTGTCCCTTGAACCTAGAAGATAATTCAATCTAGAGATAGTATGGCATATTAAGTGTTGGATAATATTTTATTAAGCTCCTTAGAGCAGCATGAGCAAGGTTATGTAAATAGTTTTCTCTAGAGGCAGAATAGAGCCAGTCTGGCTGTTGCAATCCATTAAATCTGAATGTCCAGCTACAGCTGCTAGTGAGGTTTTGTAGCTTGGATCTTTAAAGGGGTATTTGATGAGGTGTTTTGAAGCCATGGGAAAACCTAAAAGGAAAGATCAGCTTTGGAACAAGTGGTCAATTAGAAATACGGTCTGCAAATAGAGTACAGAATATCTCATATCACTTCCCTTCTTCCACAGCTCTGAATTCCTTGTCACAAACACTGTGTATTAGCCAGACTCTCACATTTTTAGGAGAGGGGAATTAACTGTATATTACTGAAGCTTATTTTCATTCATTTGGGATAATTAAATGTTTTTCTTTCCTTTCTCCCTTGGGATTTGCATTACACCACTCAAAATGGGATGATTTTGCAAGAAAGTTCCCAAACCTTTGCAATGGAAAGAAATAGTTTAGAGTTCAGCTGAGTACATTAATTTTTTTAAAATTACATAAAATATGATATAACTGTGGTCACCCACAATTGCTACATGTAAAGATTTTAAAGTATATACTTCGCTGGAACATACTAGGAAAAAAGAGACTCTACAACAGGAAATGAACTTTTATTTTCACTGTAGTATAAAATGCTGTATATTGAAATATTTGTGATAGCTTTATGTTTCAATGTGTGACCATTTTATACTCGAATGTCCAGTGATGTCTGAAATCTTCTAATTATTGTGGTCATTCATTTGTCTTGTTTAACATACATATATATTTTTTTTTTTTTAATCCTCTTCTTCCTCATAGGATTCAAAATGGATAGAAGAAAAGCAGCTGTTAATTAGAACAAATCAGGAGTTGCTAGAGAAGGTATGTGGGAATATTTTCACCATTGCTACCCTTTATCATAAAAGACATTGAATGTACTAAGTACTGGAACATCAACATGAAATTGCTTACTTTATTTCTTACCAGAAAGAGAAATCTAAATACAGGCCTCTGATTAAAGTAACAATATACCTTTATACTCTTCAGGAACTGAAGCTGCTCTTTATTGTGGACTTACATGTGTAGCCAACATTAGATCCCAGGCTGATCTTTCTAGTCTTGCAAAACACACAGTTACACAAATATTATTATTGTCCTGATCACTAAAAAAAAATCTCCTGCTCCCTTCAACCTTCCTCTTTTTACAGTTTTTCTACACACTGAGTAGTTCTGATTGATTTAAGACTCCTTGTATTTACTATCTGGGGTACTCAGAGCTAAGCATCTGCATTGTTCTTCATTGATATTGTGGGAAAGTTATCTAGTGCTCAGGAAGTAAAGAATTAATTTTGCTAATGAGTAGCTTAATACAAAAGATAACCAAAGAAAAAATTGTGTCTAAAAGCTAGAGGCAGATTTAATTTATTCAGACACTTACATGGGCATTATAAATGTTATAGTACATTATGCCAGATGTTACACTTCTGTTTAGTTTCTTACAAAGGAAAGGTCACCCATTTAAACTGGAGAGTAAACCAAAGCTATTAGTTGGCATAATTAGTAGTTAGTTTTGAATTTCTGTTTTGTCATTCCTAGTGCCCCAAAGCACAGTTCTGAAAAATTAAAAGTGGGCGTTAAAACCCCTCCACTTTGATAAAGAGCAGATGTCTAGTTAGGCAAAGACAATGAGGACAGCCTACCCAAATGTTAGTGTAATTCAGATTCAGTTGTTTGATTTTAAAAGAAAGCTTGTATTGCTTAACTTATTCAGGCGTAATATTCATACCATTTGTCATGCTACTTCCAGATTACTATTCTAAGAGGACATTGACCATTTTGTGCTGAAAGTTCTTAAAAATACTTTCTGATGTGGTGGTCCTTCTTTTTTTGCAAGCCATGGCCCAACATGTAACAAAAAACTGAAATTAAGTTTTGTCTAAACCCTGTGCAGTATCTTTTCTAGTGCTTGCAGGGTTTTACCATGTTGTGTTTGTCTCACAGATTTACAAAATGGAACAAGAAGAGCATCAGCTGAAGAATGAGATGCAAGATGCAAAAGACCAGAATGAGCTGTTAGAATTCAGAGTGCTAGAGCTTGAAGTAAGAGATTCTCTCTGTTGCAAACTCTCAAATGGAGCAGAAATTATGTTTGAACCCAAGCTGAAATACCTGTAAAGATTACTGATGTCTGGTGCATGTTTAAGGGAAGTCACTTAGGTATCTATTTTTTAAATGTTGTATCTTGGGATAATGAAATTGATGCCGCTGCCTTAATGTGTTTTGGAGAGAATGCTCACTAATGTTTATAAAGATGTAATATATAGCTAATATAAATTGCATATAGTTTGGTTTTCATCTAATAAAATATTTTGTTTTGCAATATTTTGCCTTTTTTATTTGTTTCATTTCCATAACTGCTCCTTTCCTGCATGTAAAATCACTTGGTATGTATCCTCCAGCCTTGTTTGGCATTGATTAAATTAACACACCTTCTCACACCTTGCATGCAGTGATCTGACTAAAGATCTGATACATCCATCACATCAATGTATAATTGCTTTGAATTACATTGATTTAAGATTGACCAAATTCATACGAAATAAATTTATCTGAAAAAGAACACATTTTGATAGCAGCTTTGAAAGAATTCCTCTTACCTGGAATAATTTTCTGATGAATTAAACTGGTCATTAACTGGAAATAATTGGCCTCAGTCAATGAAAAATTAAAAAAAAACCCTCTGACAAAGTCAAAGAAAAATGTTGAAGCAAAAGTACACCTTCAGTATGTGAAACCAATATGTTGCCTATAGCAAATGAACTCTATACTTTGATAAATGAAATAAGCAAAATTATTTGTTAATAACAATTTGAACACACAGGCTGTGATTACAGTAGAAAGCAGTGGTTCTCATCACCTCGTAAATTGGGCTCATGGCAAATTCAGTGACACTAAACCAGTTGTGTGTGATGCACAGTTGTCACACGGTTGTATTGCCTGATGACACACTGTTCACTTTCAAAGACCATCAGCATTCTTTACACTGCTTAGAATAACCTCTCCAAGAAAGCTGTCATTGTCACTCCTCCATAATTTTTATCACCCAGCACGTTTCACCAAAAATCTTGGCATGTGTAACTTCTCCGATAAAGATGAAAATGTCATGTCTTCCTGTTATGTGGACATTCTTCTTGTCTTTGACATTACTTAATCTTTTTTTTCATCCCTTTTCAACCATATGTTTTGATATTGCAGACCATTATATTCAAAATTACTAATTTAGGTTATTAGAATTTCAGTGATGCTCAGAAAAATAAATATGCTTTCTAATACATATCTTTATATTTTATTAAAGAACTGTAAAGTAAAATACAGAACAATTTAGCATTTGATTTGGCAGCTACACTAAAAACTGCTTGCTAAAGTGTAAGTGTTCTTAGAAGTAAAACAATTTGAAAAAATTTCTTAGAAAAAGAACAAATGTTCTTCAGTACATCCTTCATTAGTGTATTTTTCACATGGAAGAATCATGTCAAAAAAAGCTCAGTGTGACATGTTGAATTTTGTCATCTGCCGAAGGTTTAAAAACTTGTTTCACAGAATAACCATGGAAGCACTTTTATGTAATTACAAAAAAAGATTTTTTTCCCTAGTAGGCAAGCATGTCGACATAAATGTGACTGACAAAGCAAAGCTTTAGGAAAAGCATCAGTGCTTCTGGCAATCAGGATAATCTTTCTTAGAGCAATTAAATTATTTCAGATGAAAATTAGGCTAAACTAGAAAACACAATCATTTGTTTATCATTTAATGCAAGCAAATTTAGGTGAGTTTAATGCAATTTCAAATGATTAATTTTTAACAATATATAAAATGATAACTGAATTTGGACAAGAATTAAGCTAAGTCATTTAAGCTCATTTCAGAATTAGACTGTTAATGTAAATGTTATTTAAAATAAAGCCTGTGAGGGGGAAAAATGCATAGACTGTGGAGACTTTGCTCTCTACATTGTGGTTTCAAATTAATGGGCAAGATTTGCCATGCTTTGTAACTTGCTTAAGTGAATGGATGCAGCCTGCCTGCCGTATCAATTAAAGCACTTCATTCTGTGATTTAGAAAATGGAGCAACACACGGATGGTTATAGGAACTAAAATATTTGCAGTAGCACTCTCTCTTAGAAAATGAAGCTGTTGTTGCCAAAGCCTCCTCTTGTAATATGGAGATGAGATTTGGTTTTCCGTGCTTGTGTTCCCATGGCCAGAGAGAATTCAGAGTAAGACCCAGTGCCTTGGTTGCCCAGTGCCTTCAGTCCAGTCATTTTCACAAGCACATTAAAATTTAATTTAAGTATAATTGCTTGTCTGTTTTACTATATCTCTGCCTTTGAAGAAATAATAGATAGGTAGTTCAAAGAAATGCATAAAAGTCGAGTAGGTGGACTGGATAAGTTTTAGAAATACCGTAGTTTTAAATAAACAGGAATTTACATTTTTTAGTTTTGGCATAAAGAACATCATAATTAGAATGGTGCTGCTTTTCAACATATTCTGATGTCCTGGGTTGTGCATTAAATACGAATAGAGATTTTAAATGCTCTAATAGGAAGGCTGACTGCAGAATAAACAGGGAGCTGCTGATACACAGATTAATGTTCGTGAGAAAATCATCAATGATAATGCCATTTCATGATGGAGTTAATTTTTTTTTTCTGCAGTTTCTTCTTTCCTAAATTGTTTTTTTTTTGTTCCATGCCATGAAAGAAAGTGATAATTAAATAAGGTCCTAATCAACATAAAAACCTGTGGAGTATTTTAGGGCCCCAGTCAATTAGTGTCACTGTAGCAAGGGTTCCTGCAGCTGAGGACTGTTGGGTAACTTTGTAGAAATTCTGTGAATGGAATCAGTTGGAAGCTAACACCATTTTTGTGTTCGGCTAAAGCCAAAATCTCCAAATATGGTAAAAGTAGGAGGAAATACCATATATTTGGATTGTGTACAGGAATCTGCCTTTTTAATGTATGTTTTGTAAAGGTGGGGAATAAATGTTTATGTATAATCACACGTGTTGTTTTTAAACAAATCTTTCCTCAGGAGAGAGAGCGAAGGTCGCCAGCATTTAATCTTCATATAACCACCTTCCCTGAAAACAATGGAAGTGCACTTCAACTGTTCTGTCATCAGGAAGGAATAAAGGTATATGCAGAGCATTAGAAACACTTGGATGGCTAGGAGCTTTTTTGGAATGGCCAACCTAATATCCAAACAAATTGTTTGGCATTTGCCAGGGAAGAAAAGGTAAAAAAATAAGTTTAGTAAGAATAGATGTTTTTAACTGGGGAAAGGATTTAATAAGAGTATGTTCTGGTAGTCTGTCAGGAGTTCCTCAATGAAAACGAAGGCTGGTCAAACAAAATAATTTACATTTGGTCTAGAGAAGAATGTGGATGTTGATACGATTCATTGTCTGGCTTGCTGTAGTACATTGTTCTTGATGTTCAGTGTTGTCATCTAAGTTCAGAAATATGACAGTCAGCTGTTATTTTACATTCAGTTTAGTGAGGCATTTTGTTTGTTGAATGGATATGCTTAATTTACTTGCCTAGGCCAGGGACTTGAAGCATGAGGTGCCTGATCCAAAACTCATTCAGACGGGTGAAACTCTGTCATTTTAGATCAAGCACATGCTAAACATCATGATCTCCCTTGGTTAGCTTTTGCCATGAGGAAGCAAGAATTACTCTTTTCACTTCTATTCCCCCACAAACAGGCTAGCTGTGATACTTAATTTGCATGCTGGTTCAGCTAAAGTTGGATTCAGATTTGTGTTGTCAGTAACGTTGCACAACAGACCAGGGTAACTTTTCTACAAGTAACTGAAGTGTAATCTTAGTGCCACTTGCCAGTGATTTATGCTAATGTTTTTAATTGTTTTTACAAGTCCTCTTATAAGAGGCTTGTTGCTATTCAGTGCCTTAATGAGCACAGTACAATCTCTAGAGGAAATAAACGGAAATTGTAAGCTGCATATTATTAGGAAGCTGAGTAGTCTAAAAGAAAAAAGTTAAACCTCATTCTTACCTACTGGTTTGCTTGAATCTCATCTCCCAAACCACACTGAGTCATCAGTTAGCATATTGCCTTTCAAATAGAGCCTCCATGGGATGCCAGATTTGCTTTTAGCTTATCTCTTACTCTAACTGGCATGTTGGCTGTAAGCAGGTACAGTGTACCAAGATCCAGAATTCCTGGTTTTTTCCCATGCTCTACTGTGACACTCCTTAACAGCGATGTTCTTTTCAATCTGCCTTTCAATTAACTTACCTGGAAAGAGAGGCAGTCACCTAATACGGGCGTACTGAAATTGGCAATATTCTGTCTTTTTTCAATGGTTTTCAAAATGTTTAGCCATCAGTATCAAAGTAGATTCCATAATGATGCAAAACCTGATTTGGTTTCTAAGCCTTCTTTTATACTCCATATGGAAATAAATGAATTAGAATGATTATTTCTGGCTTGATCGGTGCAAGAAGTTGCATGCCTTAGTGAATTCAGTTCTTCACTAGCATTGCTGTTCAGCTAAAGAAGTTTCCATTCATCATTGTCAATGCTGATCATATTCAATAGTTTTGCTTTTAACATCAATCCAAACACAAGTGTATAACGATGTGCAGCATTCTAGAATTATTGGTATGCAATGTTAAACAGCTAATGCAACATTTGGGAACACCACTGAAGTGTTTGGGAAGAGAGGGAGGGGACTTCTCAGGATAGAACAACTTGGACACAACACATTACTCGGCTAATTTGTAGATTCTCTTCCATATCTGTGTCTGGTCTTTAGGAAATCTTTCATTCCTTATTGAGCCTTCCTCACTGGAGTTTGTTGAGTATAGAATCATGAGCTAATATATTCTGATGTAGTTATGTCGTTTGCAAGCATCGCTAGTTTAGCTTTAAAAAAGTTTAAAGATCAATAATCCTGACTACTGACGTAATGCAGTTGTCCAAAATGTAGGTGCAAAGCAGCAAGTTACGTACTGGAAGCAATGAAACCAGTGAGGCAAGAGCCTTGTGAAATGTTGGCCTCTTCTAAGCAGTGCTAAATATGAGTAGAAATTGAGGGTGGCAGTGTTTAACAAGGCTGGTTTGCTTTGTGTATGTATATTAAACATTTTGGGTAACATGAGCTGGTCTTTTCCCGTGTTCTCAAGCCCTCCTACTTTCGAATAGCATAACTGCATACACTTTGTCAGTTGAAATGATTCCTGGTCCACGTTAACTTGTGGACCATGATTGGAACAGTTCAGGAGAATGTGATTAGGGCAGCTTAGACAGTTCCATGTCCCTTTTCAACAACTTTTTAAAGTAGAAAATGGAGTTCTGAGGCCTTGGAATGGACCCTGGCACGGTGCAAAATATAGACATCATGAGAATTTATTCTTTTTTTTTTCTTTCTTTTTGATCAGAGCAGTGTTTTTCTTTATTTCAGTGTCTAGGCCTTAAGCAGTGGGGATTTGTTCAGGTCTTTTTGTAGATCTGAGAGCTGACTGGCAGAGAAACATACCTTTCTACTGAAAAAGGTTATGAGCTGATGGTGTTTGGAGGAGTGTGTTCAGCCCTTTGTGCACATTCACTTCTGCCACTGTAAGGCTGATATGAAACTCCATACTGTTGTTTAACAAAGGAAACAAAAAGCCAACAGCAAATCACCCAGGAAACCGTCTTAGCAATTATTTTGTTCATGCTTTCTGTCCTTTTGACTTCTGTAGGTTGATGTGGTTGATGCTCCACTCCAAACCAACAAAAAAAGTCTTTTTTAAGCCTGTTTATCAGTTCTGATCTTTCCTCTGCACCCACTAGCAGGATGATAAATGGGAATTGTGCAGGAACATTCTGCCCTCATGCACAGACATCCAGGTTTCTTGCTATAATCAAGAGGGACATTTTCTTTTGTCTTTGAAAGTATCAATAACACTTTCGTAATTCTGATGCAAAACTAGTGTTTCACTTATTTACATTTGTAGTCTTTTTGCATGCAAAGTGAATAAAGGGTACATAAAATGCAGCATATAAAAACTGTTTCTCACGTACTTTATAAAAAATAAATATTGAACATCTTTTTCAGGATGTGAATATATCTGAACTTATGAAGAAACTAGATATTCTTGGAGATAATGGGGTAAAAAAATTAATTTTAAATATACCTCCAGTTTTACGGTTAATTTAAAGCATTTTTTTTTCCCTACAGCAGATAATGACATCCAAGAAAATGCACAGGATGATTTTTATATGCCTATATATATGTAAAGACTATGAATGGTTAGGTATTGCTTTTACAAACTTGAAATTAAGCTGATGCTAGTGAAAAGTTGGCCTTTTTAGCCATCAGCGCGCTTGCAGCAAGCGTGGGTAGAGCCCTTCCCAAATCTTCGTTCGCGAAGCCCAGCCATGATGATGAGTGAAAAGTGTATTTTTTTTTAAGCCAGGACTTAGTCTTGACTGAATAACATGGGAAAAGGCACTGTAGTTGGTAGAGGGAAAAGATAAAAACCAGACTAGATATAAAAGGAAATAAAAAAACATATTTAAAACAGAAATGAAAGCCAGACCAAGTTGTTTGTGAATTTTCCCTCTTGAGTAGTAATAATAGCACCTACTACTGTGAAGGCTGTTTCTGCCAGGAGTGGATTTTCTGGGAGAAAGGCAAGGATAAGTATTGCCCTTTCTTCCTCTATGTTGGCAAATACAGAATAAAATTGTGGTCATGCAGTTGTGGCAGAAACATCTGGCTGCTGGGTCCAGTTTATAGGTAGCTTTAACAGATGGCAGTATTTATAATACTAGTTTTATGTTCTAGATTTACATATTATGTTGTAAGTTCTATGGTACTTGATCTTCGCATTGTTTTCAATCCTGGGAAGTCTAGCTCTGAAGCACATGAAAAGAGGGAGATTCACTTGCTGTAGGGCCATAGTCAAATTAACAGGTATTTTTCTGCCTAGGGAAAAAAAAATTTAAAATCCCTGACAGAAACCACTTAGTTTTCATCAAATAATAAACTGTTGCAAAAGTGTTGGTGAGGCGGTGTACTGAAATAGAGTGGAAACTAAGCACTCGTGGTTTAATTTCTAATACTTTCATTAATGGGATACTTTTTCATTTTGTCTATAATTCTAAATGTTATATATTATTTATTTTTTGAAGTGCAGTTAAAATTTATTTATTGTGTTAAAGGATGAATTTTTGACCCAATTTAAAATTAATCTTTTTGTATTTTAGAATTTGAGAAATGAAGAGCAGGTTGCAATAATCCAGGCTGGGACTGTGCTTTCCCTCTGTGAAAAGGTAGAACTCAGTAAATATATTTCTCTGCTAAAAGCTGACCATGCCTTCTAAGGGATCACATAACTTTGTCAGGGAAGCATGGCTTTTCTGTTTGGGTCATCTGGATTGGAGCATGTATTCATCCTTACATGAATGTTGGGATTGTGATGTCTTGAGGGAAAACCACTTTTACAAAACAAACCCAATTTAAAAATAAAGACATGTTTTGGAGATATTCCCTTAGCATAAAGTACTAAAAAGCCACTTAACACAAGAGACTTCATTCTCAGAGGTGCCGGTGTCCTCAGCGCTCGGGGAACACGATGCTGTGACGTCCTTGGTGAGGTGCCCGTGGTCCTTCTCAGGCTCATTTCTGTGGATGGCTGGAAAAGTTCAGAGCAGGCAGTTCCTCTGTAAAGCAATGGACATAGAGAAGAAGTAGCTTGTACAAGATAAGTAGTCAGTCAGGTCACTCATTTCTGCATGACTAGTTCTTTTCTTCTCAGTTACGGAGGGAATATAATCTCTATATGAGTAAGGGGGATATTTAGAACTAAGCAAGACTTGCATATTTCTCTGAAAAAAACTCCATCCATCCTTTTCATATGTTTCTGTTTAATCTTTCCTGGATGCATTCTTGAAACTCAGAATCAGAACTTTGAAATTAAAATTTAATTAATTAATTAAAAATTAAAATTAATTCATTTTGCAATATTTGACATAATTTTGATAATATACTGATCTAAATATCTTTAAGTAGATAATCTATTTTAGCATTTGAAAGTCATTAATCTGAGTGAGTAATTGCTATATGCAAAGTTAAAATGAGGAAAAGTGCTAAAAGTGATATGTTTTTCATTGTGTTGTAGCATTAAAAGAAAGGGTGATGATTTTAGTCCTTTACGTCAAAAAATGAGCAGGAAGAACCCCAGTGTAAAAGGCTAAGATAGAAACTCCTAAAGACGTGGCTGTCTCTTCTGTGCCCCTTGGTTCCAGAAAGGCTTACAGGCATAGGAAGATCAGAATCAACATTTAGCTTTCATATAATTCATACCTACCAAAAAATTTGACCTGCAATTTTGGCAAATAGCCCTTCACTTGGTTGAGGGTAGCTGTGAGAGATGCCCATTTCTATTGATTTCAAGGGTTCAGAATGCTTACGGTCTTGCTGAGCATCAGTGGTGAATCTTTCCTTAGGAATATCTTCAGCTTGTCACCTTCAAAATGAAGAAAACAAAGATGGTGAAAATAGAATCCCTGGGGAATATGGGGTTCCTGTTTTTTTTGTTTGTTTGGTTTTTTTTTTCCCCCTAGAGAAAACTAACCTGCTAAGTAGGTAAAACAAATTTCCATTTTTATTCACCAGTCTCTTAAACAATGAAAGGTCCAAAATGAAGAAGTAATTAATTCACATTTTGCTTATTTGTAAATTTATTGTTGAAATTTCCTATCTAAACCTTTGGGGAAAAAACCTAGTATGTCATCAATTCCTTTGAGTCTGCGCTCTGATGAATTCACCAAAACTCTAAATTAAAAAAGTCGACGTGCAATGCTGACCAAAAGAATTAAAGCAAATATGAAAAGCCCAATGTTAGTAAACAAGGCATTTGAGGAAAGTGATAATTGTCAGTGGCAAAGCTGCAGCTTGTTTTAATGGGTGCTGGTGCTGCAAAAAGAAGCCTTAGCGTAAACTGTAGTCTTTGTAAGGCAGTCATTGATACTGTAGACCAGTAGGGAAATGAAATAAAACAATTCAGAACTGAGCATTTCCATCCATTCCAATAAATTTTAATGTGAAATACTAATATAATTCTGATGATGTTTAGCAGTTAAGCAAGAACCTTGTATCTGTGCATTTAGCTATTGCGATACTTGGTTTTTCCTTTGGAAAGCAAAGAATGTCATTCTTCTTCATTTTGATTGGTTTTTCCATCACTGGAACAGTGGAGGGATTCATTGCAGCAACAAGAACATCCATCTGTCTGTCTGTCTATCTGTTTTGTTTTTCCCCCTACATTACTGATGTTTTAGAAGTGAGATTCTTCCCACAAAGAGTACAGTAAACTGTGCAAAATCAAGGATTGAGCTTTCCACCTTGTCTTTTGTTTAAATTGCCTTTGAGAAATGCAGGACTGAAGGCCTAAAGTCAGATGATGGCTTCACAAATCAGGCCAAGAAGCATTGAGTATATCAAGTAAGAAACAATCAGGTTGATTTTGCATTCTTGACCCAAGTCTATTTTGCGTCTTGAACTTTACAGGGGAAAACCCATTTAATTTAGTGTTGGAAAGCAATGTCCACTTGTTAATCTTTAGCATGTCTCTGCAATACTCCATTCTGCCTGTGTTCTCACAACCTGTTTATTCTTGTGGAATTTCAAAGTGAATATGCCTGGAAGTGTTGGCAACAAACTTGCAAAATGTTTGGTACAAATTTTTTCAAAATCTCTGGGCTTTTTGATTTTCTGTTTTTTCCTCTTCACACTGCCATGTTCCTGTAGTGGTTGAAACAAATAGAGGGAACAGAAGCTGCACTGACACAGAAGATGTTAGACCTGGAGAATGAAAAGGTAAGGAACAATAGCTAAAAGTATAATTCATTTAGCTAAAACTCATCTGGAGGGAATGTGTATAACCTTTATCCCAGATTGATTTGCTGCCTTTCTCTGCTTAACAGAGTTTGCTTCATGGTAAAATAGGCAAGAAGTTTCTAGAAAAATCTATTGCTTGCATGCTTTGGGGTGAGAGGGAACTGTCAAATCTATATAGAACAAAAGTAGGAAAATATATATAAATTAGTACACAAAGGCATGACTACAGAGCACATGGACCAAACTGTGGAGTTGCGTGTGCTTTCTCTGTGTATTAATTTGTCTGGCAACAGCATTGTCTTTTTAATCTTGAGGTCACGTTAGTAGAATTGTCAGGGGTGTTTCTTTGCTCTCTGGTACTCAGCATCTGGACCTTTCCACACTCCAGATGACCTTTCCTGTCCCATGGTCTTCATGCCTAAAGACAGAATGTTTTCTCAAAAGCAGTTCTGTCTTGCAGAACAAACCGACCTTATTTTTCCATATGTTGAACAAAGAGTTTTAGAATTAGCATTCATTTTTATTGGTTTACCATGCATGCTTTGCTTCACATCTTCAAATGATTTTCCAAATACTGATTAATCCTCACCACACCTTTTACAGGTAGATATATAATCAGCATTGCATTCATCCTAAAGAATGGGACAATGAAACAGGGGGATTAAGTGATTTGCCCAGGGCCACTGAAGAAGTGTGTGTTTGAGCCAAAAGCAAAAAAAGAAGTGCTCAGACTGTTTTATGTTGTGTGTAGCCTGTCATACTGATTGTAATACAACAGAGATACGATCCTTCCCAGTTTTAGTATTTCTTTATTTTTAACTCTTTTTCTGGACAAATGCAAAAGTTTTGGGAAGGAAAAGTGCCCACAAACACTAAATTCTTCTGTAAAAAAATTGGAAAAAATAATTTCTTTATAACTTGGTTTTTTATCTTCCCACTTACTATCTGTGATGTTTTCAACTCTTACTCTGGATAGCCCTTGCATCTATTTGTGTAGCAGAGCAATCTGAGAATCTGCATCACTAATGATTGACTCAATCATGAAATTAGTTGAGAAATAATATTCTAGCATGACTCTTTCAGAAGGACTGAGCACTGATTTAGTCATCCTTGAAACCCGTGTTAAGGGTTTGAGGTCCTCTTCTTGTTTTCTTCCCTTTTGCTTTTTGTGGGCAGCTTTTACTATACTTTCTGGAGAAGTAATAACATGATTGGGGCAACTGCATTGCTTTTCTGGGATCTGGTGGGGAACTCAACTGAGCTGATCTGACCCTCTCTATAGTCCCAGGCAAGTCAGTCTAGTTCTCTGGTGTCAGACACCTGTAAGCATGTAAGGACCAGGCCTGTCCTTCACTATGCAGCGCATGGTGGTGTTGCATCTGGTACAACAGCCTCCAGCTGTTGCTGTAATCCATCCACACCAAGAAAAGATGCCACCTGGCCAGTCAGATTCAGTTGCATAAGCATGGTGCCTAATGCCATAGTACATTGTTCAGAGTTCTGGAGATGCCTGCAAAGGGCAAAGAAATACATCCTATGGGGCTTGTTGGAGACCCCTGCCCTTCTGGGCCAGTAGCTGGAGCATCATACTCTAAATTAGGTATCATAGCAATAGATGCCCACCTATGGGTAACCGAATTCCAGCCCCGAGAACAAGGCAAGATTTAGATTTTGGCTTTACCTTCAATATTTATTAATAGGTAATTAAAAGAACTCCAAGTATACAAAACAAAGTAATACTAAATATTATGCTTCTTATACAGAGAACAAATAGCACCTTATTCCTGAGTCCTCTAGTGTTGGTCTTATATGTTGGTACTGTCACCAATTCTGGGCTGTTGTAGCAAGTAGGAGGTCCTCTGTGGTCATTTTATCCTCTGAGCCAATCCAAAGCATTAATTTGGTGATCAGAACGGATTTGTTTTAAAGGAGGTGGTTGGACTGAGAAATCATCATGGTTCATGCTTAGGCAAACTCCTTGTCAGTACTACACTGGTAGCTGACATAAAAGTTTTCAGAAGTCCACATAGACGTCTAAAGGCAAAATTTCGCCAAGTAAGTGACGTTGGGGTGATCTCATGGCTAATAAAACTAACCAGGACAGAAATACTTGATTGATTTTTTGTTAGTGTTAATAAAGGCTGCAATTAATCATCTTAAGAACCCTATGTTTTTAAATTGACATTTATTCTATATGAGGAAATGCAAAAATTTGTTGAATAGAAAAAAGAACTATGGAAAATATTAAATTCAATGAAAGGACTTCACTGCTTCTATGATCCAAAAAACACTCTAAAGGCTTGACTATTCAGGCAACCATTTGACTGTCCACAACTTGCTTGCAACATCATGCTTTTGGATGTTCCACTGAAATCCCAGCGGTGAAAGTTGATGAGTCTAATTTTTAAAAACAAAGGTAAAAATTCCCTGTAAATCCTAGGCATCTTGAAAACTTCTTCAGCTCTCCAGCTAGTCACTCAGCCTCTCTGGGCATCACTTTACCCATTACCTAGAACAGACTAGACAACAGAAAATTAGAGTTTGCCCCATGATTTCCTTACACATGGGACATTTTTGAAAAGCTGTAAAGAGCCCTCATTTATGTTTCTCTTTTCCCTCCCTTGTCTTGCCCTGTGCAAGTTACAGCTATTGGCCCACGTGCATGCACATCCCCATTCACCTCTTGCTGCTCTGTGCACTTCTGTCAGGTCCAGGCAGGTTTGTACACTGGTGTAGAGTTCTGTGCTTTCTAGGTACAACTTGTTAATTTATAATACACATATTTGAAGTGCTAATACTGTAAATTTGATATTCCAAATATCCTTAGGATGAATGTGGTCATTTGCTGTAGGTTTTCTTTTGCTTTCAAATGGAAAGCTTGTGTAAATATGATGGGATTTATGATTCTTCATGACTTAGAACAAAGAACAAACACTCCCTTGTTTTTATTATTGCTCAGGACCTGTTCAGTAAACAGAAGGGTTATTTAGAGGAAGAACTCGACTACAGGAAGCAAGCTCTGGACCAGGCTTACATGGTAGGAAAAGAACAGTCATTAAATTTTTTTGTTTGAACAGACTTGATAAAATGCAGGTCGCTTTTTTTTTTTCTTGTAAGTATAAATAGGGTTCTTTTTTACTTTATATCTTTTTTTCTTCCACACTAGAAATCAACTATTACTTAAACAAAAACTTAGGAAATGGGTTATAGTACTTACAAGTGTAACATTTTTGCATTGTATTTTTTATTCTATGGTATGCAAACACCTTGTTAGTACTTCTGGAATGGGAAGACCTCATTTATATATGCACAAAACCGTAACTAGTAGAATACACCAGAAATTACTTTAGAACTTTTCCAGTATTTCTTTTCCTGAAGCATTTGTAAGTATTACTGCTACTAACTTATCCTAAATCAGGAATGCCTGTTCTTCCTATGCAATTCCTTTCTGTGCCCCTATCCAACCTTACCCTTCCTAGCTTTCAAAAGGGAAGCTGCAACCTTATTTTTCTCAGGCTAAGCAAGAATTAGGAATCAGCTAAGAATTGATAAAACTGCACACCCAACTTTGTTAATAGTGAGATGTCAGGAAATCAAAATATGATGGCCTGAAGCATTATTTATACATTGTAAATGTGTTTTATGGGGAAAATGTTTTCAAAAGAGGAACAAGGTCTAGTGCTCAGAGCAGATAACAGAGATAAAAGCAAGCAGGCTCTATTTCTAGCACTGTGACCTTGGGCAAGCCATTTAACCTCTCTGTGCAGCTGTTTATGCATCACTAATATGGATGGAATTACCTACCTCACAAAGGTGTTATGAGGGCTAAAGGGATGTGATCAGATGCTCTTGATCCAAATATTGTCAGTCTGGATGATGGTTTTTAATAGGATCATGCTAACCCCAGTAATCAGGGAAACACTGCCATGATTCCTTTCTTTTCTCTTGGGAATAGAGTTCTCCATGCGAACGCGAAGTTCTCCTGTGTTCTCTGCTTTGCAAAGTACGGCAGTTTTGGCCAGTGCATGAAAATTGTGTTAGGAATCTGGCAAACAGCAAGAGATGGATGAGGGATTAGTGTATGCAAGTATGCAAGTGTTCCCCGCTCCATTGCTTATGGCAACTTGGAACCAAGCCAGTGACACAGACTTGGGGCCATGGATATCAGGATAGTAGGGTCAGAGGGAGAGAGAGAGTAAGATTTCTGTTCACAGTTTTTCCTGTGGTCTTTTGATTTTGTAGGATGGCTTAATTCAGTTGCAGTTGAAGGAAATCTGTTAGTTTGCATTAAATTTGTTATGTTCAGCATCAGGATTTGAAGTTCTACCAGGTACTGAGTGCAGACCTATCATCTGAATCTTTCTTAAGCAGAAGAACCAATCACTTACTAGAATGAGAACCGTGGCTTGGGTGTGTAAATCATTGCCAGGAGGCTGCGTGCACTCTGTGTGGAATGCTCCTCACTGCTCACGACCGCCGCTTTCCGTCCACCTGTCTGTGTCCGTCCTTCCCTCCCGCCTAAGGCTTCACTTGCCAGCCTGCTCCTCTAGCTGTTGGTAGCTGTTGGTGGGTCGTTTGCTTGCTGGATTCAAATGTCAGCCTGTCTGTGTGTGATTTGGGTTGCATTAGAAAATCCAGGAGCTGGAAGCCACGCTGTATAATGCCCTGCAGCAGGATCCAGGAAGGCGGGCGAGCGAGTCGCTGACGGAAGCGCAGAGGGAGGATTTGCGAGCTGCAGTGGAGAAGGTGCGGCGGCAGATCCTGCGGCAGAGCCGTGAGTTTGACAGCCAGATCTTGCACGAGCGAATGGAGCTGCTGCAGCAGGCACAGCAGGTAATCCCGGGTCTCTCTCCTCCCCGTCGCTGGTGTTACCTCTGTGGTTGCCGCCACTGCCCATACAACAGCATCGCTTCACCCTCACCTTGTGGAGTTCTGTTTAGTCTATTCTTTGTGCAGCTCCCGTGCCAAGGAGCCATGTGGTGTTAGGACCTGGTTGAGCTGGGCATGGTGCACACACAAAACAAGTCACTGTCTCACCGCAAGGTCCTGTTGCACAACCTGTTCCGTTGTGTGTACAACCACACAGTCTTCCACAGGACTTCAAGGAGAGCTTGTTGCAGGTTTGAGGCCTAAATTAGAGAAAGTCAGAATGGAGGGTTGCAAGAGTGTAATGCTTGGAAAAGAGGAAAGGCATAAGCACAGTTACAGGAACACAAGTTTTTTATCTTTTCCCCCTTTTCATTTCTTTTGGCTGCTTGTGAATTTTTTTAAATAAAATGAAATAAAAAAGAGAAAGTCATAGGAAGTCTTTTAAGAGGCCATTTATGAGCTTTCACACCTTTAAATTAGTTTAGAAAAGCCTTGTCTGTCTAAACTGCTTCATTAAGGACAAGTATTGACAACATGTATTCAGTAGAGCCCTGGCCTATGGAAGTGTGGTAATTATTTACTGTTGGTAGGATTGCTAGTTTTTGTGTGCAAGTATTCAGAGTCAGAAGAGACCTGCATGTCTCAGAGTGTTAATTGCTACAGCAGGAATAATTACTCCCAAGGATTTTGGTTCCTCTCTATAGTAACCTCTGGAAGTTGCAGGCAGATATCTTAGATCCTGAGGACTGCTCTCCAGTTGCTCGGCTACTTTTTGTGCAAATCTGAATCACATACTGTAAATGCTAAATTGTGCTGTGCAGATGTGTCCAGAACACTGTTGCTATGGCAGGTGCTGGGGCAAGAACTGCTTTTAGTTTAGTCCAAGCCTCTCTGTGTTCAGGTTGGCTTTGTAGACGAATATAGATGAAAATGATGTAATGTGATCCAGCACCGTTGTGATCATGTCCTGTCATCCTGCAGTGATGAGAAGTGCTTATAGTGGCAGTGTTAGACCTGAGCTCTGACTTCCTAGAAGTCTTACTCCTTGATGAACGCGTATCACTGATACCAGGAGATGAACTTGTTTAATGGGTGTCATCTATTTTCAGTCATCAGTGATGGTGCAGAGAAAGCTGGAGAAGGTAGGTACCAGCTGGCACTAAGAGCATCAGAAAGAAAGAGTGGAGTAAACCTATTAAATTTCGTAAATATGGGTGGAGCCAGAAGTTACAAGCATGATGTTATTAGTGTTGCTGAAAATTAGTGAGAATAGGGGGTTTTGCCAGTCTCTTAGGCAGTCCAACTTCCTAGCCAGACTGTTGGTGTTTTATTCACCACAATGGAGTGATGCTTTTCAGTTGGATAAATATTTGTCAATGGCACTTACTGGGTATGAACGGCATTGTGTGTTGAGTAATGCCTCCACACTAAATAATACATAACTTCAGATTTTAACATCAGAGTACATATAGTTTGGTCTTTGCTTTCACCAGGCATGTAGTTTGACACTCTTTGAAGGACTGCTATTAGCTAGGGCCTTTTTTATTGGGATCTTTGATGGAGTGTATTTTTGGGGAACTTGGACAGATTTAAGTTAAGCTCCTATCATATTGGCAAATAGAAAGGAAAAAGTAGAATTGGATTTGTAGAGTGAAACAGTTGTTCCTGAGGACTCAAAATCCATGCTATGTGCATATCGGGGGTGTAGCAGACCCTACACCCAGGGCCTGCTCACTGTCAATCAGAGCACTTTATGTGCCCATCTGGAGCACATCTTCTGTTTGAGTCCAGTTCATGTATTCACAGATTGCTTCACAACATAATGTTAAATATGATGAGTGTAGAAGAAAAAAAAAAAAGGTAGCATAACCATGTATTTTTATGTACTTGTCTCCAGATCCATTTTATAGCGTGTGTCAGAGTTCC
Source organism: Grallaria varia (assembly GCA_013396735.1). Taxonomy (NCBI): domain Eukaryota; kingdom Metazoa; phylum Chordata; class Aves; order Passeriformes; family Formicariidae; genus Grallaria; species Grallaria varia. The sequence goes on along the minus strand of VWZG01006760.1, from coordinate 1,796,804 downwards.
GTGTTGTGCCCATCTCATTAGACATGCTAATGTTACAGCCTTGCAGGGCACATTGAACGGAACTCTACTGCTTACTAGGGAGCTAACTCTTTGAGTTGTCTTCTTTTAACACACACACCCCCATGGACACACACACACCCCCTCTATTAAACAAGAAAAAGAAAGACAAAGATGCTGGTTAATTTCCCTGGGGTGTGGGTGGGCTGATTCTCACAGGATTACTTTCATCTACCCCAGCAAATGACAGAAACTGAATGTGACACAAATACACCCATACTTGTGTTGGCAGAATGCTAATGAATGGATGAAGCTACACTAAGTATAGTACATCCCTGATGCTCTGTTAGATGAATCCTCTCCTTTCCTCAAATATTTATGGCCATGAGGAGTTTTGCTGACGCTGTGACATCACCAAACATCCATCGCACTTTATTCTGGCAAAACTGTAGTCTAGAACTGGTCATATTTTACAGTCTGCAGTGCCTCTACAGTGCATGCCACAGTTACTGTGCTGAAGTGGAGGTTGCAGAGGGTGATTGGACAGCATGATGGAACTGCAAAGCTTAATACAGAATGTTTGTGGTGCAAACACTCTCAAACTTTACCTGAAATAGAAAACATGTATGAAAGACTCCAAATTCTCTGAAACTTTGGAAGTTTGAGCACTTCCAGAAGGCCTTTTTACTTTGATTCCATTACCTTCTGGTCTGCCTGGTAGAAGGGTTTAAAAAGAATGACTCTGCTTATTCTGGCAGGCTGGCAACAACCTTCTCTGAGTCAGTTTATGTGTCAGACCTATAGTGGGGGTTCAAGAAATTCTGATGATGGAGAGGGAAGAGCTCCCACCTTCTGTCTTTAAATGATCCTTGACCATACTTGCAGGGTGCAGAAATGGTAAGACATGTGATGAATACTGTAGGTTGGTCTGCAGGGTTTATTATAGATTAGTTGCTTCATGCAGGGACTTGGAGGACTTAGCGTGTGAGATGCTGGTTTTACAGAACTGGTAAATGTTCTTCCTGGGGAGTGTACTGTCTTAAAGGGGCAGGGATGTGCATAAAAAAATGGGTGAATGGTTGCCCAAGTGTGAGCCTGTGCTGCTTTATGTGTGCTTCTTTGTCCAAATAGAAAGCCAGAGTTCTTAGCCATCATGTATTGACTTTGTTCCAGTGAAATAAATGCATTTTAGGATGTAAGGCTCTGTATTTCATTGGTAGGTGTGTTCATCTGGGGTGCACGTATGGCCCCACATTATTACTGTTCATTAGTATATAAATGGAACCATTTGTGTATATCCATTGTGTATTAAGGAAACCAGGCCTCTGTGGAGCCAAATTAGGCAGACTGTGTGATTAAATCTGCTTGCTAAGGCACAAAATACTTTTATTAAACCCAGAGTGCAGCATGCAGGTCTGGGGGACAGATCCTCAGCTGAACCATATTGGCAGCACTCACTCTAAGTCAGAGAAGGTGTTTTGATTTACACCATCCTCTCTATTTGGAGGAGGTAATATATGTTAATTAAAAATCTGTCATGAGCAGCTTGTGATATTTGCTTCTAGCAATAGGGTATGTGCAGTTCAACCTCCGTTCCTGCATATATTGCCATCAAAAAATGTCTCATTGTTCTACACTGTTATTATAAGCTTTTATAAATCAGCGTCTGGTTTATTTTTAGCAGGACTTCATTTAAAAGTAACATTTGTGCTCCACTCAGTGCAGTGTCATGACTTTTGTGCTTTTTGGAAAATATGAATGTCATTATTAGGAGGCTCTGTTAAGAAGAGTAATCTTTCATGTATATATAGAATGCTAAGTCATTTCTAGAGGGAGAAAAAAATGTGTTGCGTAGCTATAAAATTCATCTGTGAGAGAAGATATTTCAAGTGGAGCATGTTTCTGAAGTAGTGGTATCAACTTCCTGATTAAGCCAACTCAAATATAAAAACAAAACAAAAAACAACTGCCAAAAAAACTCAGCACAAAAACCCCACACAGTGTCATGTTAGTTCACCTGAAAAATATATTGCAGTTGTCTTATCTACTGGAACTAGTAAATATTTAAAGGTCAAATTATGCTTTATATAAGCCAAATAAAGTAAAAACCAAAATATATTCCTGCTGTTTTTACTGCTGCTGCTTCTGGAGTATGAAACTGTGGGAAATCATCAGAACCAGACTTTAAATTAGGATAGATTAATTCTAATTGTACTATCGGCAGTATTCAAACATGAAGAAAATTTATAGGAGAAGTATAATTTTTTCTGATTTCATCTGAAGTTATTTTAAATCCAAAGAGAAGCTGAAAAATTCCTTGAAGAGCAGCAGATTGACACACACTCAGTTCCAAAAATGGTTGCTGCCAGTCAGAAAGGATATGAGAGACAGATTTTATTAATGTAATCCAGTAATTTCCCACAGCAGCCTTATCTTTGTCTAAAATTGTAAGAAAGAAAGATCGAGATAATATATATTAGTTCATTGTGTCATCAAAAAGTATGAACCTTTTTTCCTCTGAGTTGCACTGTAGTACTATACTAAGATGAGGGTGTTTTATTCTAATTTGAGTTAGCACATTCTTGGGTGCAGCTCAGTTTTACAAATAAAAGAAGCCATTGCTTCAGTTCTAGACCTGACTATAATACATCTCTGGACTGATGTTATCCAAATTCCAGCTTTAAATAGGTGAAATGTAGCTGTAAATGTAACTATGTTTTCTTTAAACTAGAGCACTCCCATGAACAGATTGGTTTATTCATCAATAGTAAAAGCATAAATTACCACTTTATTTGCATGTTTTACTAGAAAAAGACATACCTTTAGGACAGAGCAGGTATAGATGAGAACTGACCTCTCTGTGTCACTGTCATAGAGAAGGATTCACTGCTGATGTTATGCCTCGGGCGCTGCTTTTCATGGACGTTAAGGAAAAGTCAGAAGCAGCAATGTCTTTTTTCATCCTGAAATGTCAAAATATAGCTTGATATTGAGAAACTAATTTTCTTCCCTAAGTTTCTTAGTTCCTTTTTTTCTGACCTGAAGAGCGAAGCACTTACTGCTTAAAGATTAAACAAAACTGCAGTGCATCACATTCCGCCATGAGTTTTTCCTGCTGTCTTGTAGGCAGGACAACTTTTTCACACTGGGATAGTAGTTTGTGTACAAATTAATAGGGTTGGACATTGTTATATCTATTGTCTATCATATTGGCCCAGAGATTTAGAATACATACTTGATTTGGGCAGGGGAGTGGGGTGTTTTCAGGGGGTTTTTTAAATCTTCATTGCAAAAAATGTAATTGTTAATATGGTGATTTCCAGAGTGAAGTAGGAATCTGAGATTTGCCTCTTGATATACTACAGATATTTTGGTAGATCTTGGATAAATCCAGCAGTTGTTCTGCTCCCCTTTGCTGTGTAGTCTGTTATGGTTGACAGACCATCTATTTTTCACCCAAGGTTTAATGTTTGACTGGGAAGGCTCTTGGGGGAGGGAGAGAACGAGGGAGGATGTGCTGCTCAGAGTACCTTATTGATAGCCATGAGGATGTGTTGTCTTGAATTTGTCCTCTTTGGCACAACGCTTTGTGATAGAGGGGACAAATTAAAGACAACCCCTCCTCTGGTGAGTTGCCCTGTGAGAGGCTGCCTTGGTAAAAAATCCACAGCTGTGTCACAGAATTTAGAAAGTAGGTAGAAGTACTACTACTAAGCTTACTTACATGATAGTAACTGAGGGCTCTCAGATCATTTCACTTCCAAACCTACAAAGATCTAATGGTTTAATGTTTTTATTTTAAACCTGAAGTGTTACAGTACTAGGAAAGTTCATTCCCAGCTATTTGCATCTAACTATACATATGTAGAAGGGGATTACATAGGACAACCACTGATTTTTTTTAGAATTACTAATGCTTGCTTGGTATTAATGCTCTGTGTTTCGCTGTTCAATATGTAATAGATTATTGTTGTTAATGCATTTTTTATATTCATGAATTGCTTTTAAAGCATCTGATATCACAGCTATATTACTGTCATCAATATTCATCAAGCACATCATGACTGGGCTAATCTTAGTTGACCTGTGGTATTGACTTGTCATGCAGGAGTGAACACGGAGTCTTTCAGGGCATCATTGCTGCTATAATGACAATATCACAGGAAACAGTCATTTCTCACAGATTTGCATGGCAGATGAGAGTTAACTTTAGTAATTTCTATATGTTTATCTTGCAGTGTTTCCTTGTGCATGTTTTCTGTATATAGCCTTCAACCTTGTCTGCTTTGCCAACTGCCTTAGTGATGCTGCTGGATAAGTGATGATAGCAGGACTGGTGTGATACCTACAAAATATATCTGAAAGGTCTGCTCCCTTTGTCCCAAACAGGGGGTGATTGAGGTTCTACTCAAAGTAAGAGCTACTTTATGCCTTGCAATAATATTAGTGTCAAGAAAACTCTTATCTGAAATTTGAATGCTGTAATCCTCTCATCTGAAATCCTGAATAGCCTATGTTTCTTTGGAAAGGCTAGTGGGAGCTGAGGAAAAAAATGTCTGAAAAGGAAAGTGTGCAAAGTTTGTTACAGAAGTCAAGGATGAACATATTTTCATATGCGTAATTTATACATGTATCATGATAATTACTTACATGGAGATTTTCCATTTAAATACCTGAATGTAAAATAATCTAAATTTAATGCTAAATAAATATTACATTGTGGCTTTTTTTTCCCCTCCTGCCTGATAATGTGTCTAGCCTGTTAAGGAGTTGAATGTGTTTTGTCTTCTGAGTTCACATAAACTTAGCATTGCCATTCTGTGTAAATATAAGTCTAGTATGGCTTAAATTATTGTTTTTCCCTAATGAAAAGCAATAGGACTGTAGATATTCTTCTTTTAGCTATCAGTGTATCTTCTAACATATATTAAAGGACTCTCAGTGTTAAAAAAAAATTAAGCAAGTTTACTAGTAATTATTACATACATATAGTTGTTTGGTATCAGATTATAACAGATAGTTATTTTGTACTAAACGCATTTATAAAATTCACTCGTTTACTACTAAGACCAATGTGATTGAATACATATGCTGAGAAATGCATGAGTGCAGCTGCTAAAAAGTTCATTCTCCTCAGGAATGCAAATAAAGAAACCACAAATGCATTATAAAGATTAGCGAGAACAATTCTTCTATATCAGTAACTATTAATTGGATTTTCATAGTTGAGACTACTGAACATAGGAAACAATGAAATTTTTACCTGCTTTGTAAAGAATCAGAGAGGTCCAAAATGATCTCTTATTATTGTATTCAACTGGCTGAAATTTACGATAAGTTTTCCTTCATAAAGTAAAACAAGATGGCAACAGAAATATGTTTATGCTGTTCCAGTGGGCTTTTTTGTTTCCCTATGACCACTGTGCAAAATCACATTCTTGAAATATAAGACTAAAGGGAACATTTGGATTCCAGAATCCACACCCCTTACAGCAGCAGATCCAACAGCTTGAATAAACCCATGTGACAATTACCTATGCAAATTGTATTGTTATAACAGTACAGGCTTTTAAATAGCTGTGAAAATGCATTAGATTTAAAAAAACCCAAAAAAACAAGAAAAGTATGTATTTATTTTCATTAGGGAATTTTATCCATCACTGTAGTGATTTGAATAATAACTAAAGTCAAGTCAGTTTATGTTCATCTTTGTTTAAATTTATACATGTAACATAGTTATGCTGTTCACAGTATTAAAGATGTTACATACCTGTGTCTTAATAGTGATGAGAATGCTTAAAATAAGGGTATAATGAAACAATATTGATTCTTCTCTTTGTCAGATTGATAAAATATTTCCCATGCTAAATTTTGCTGCAGAATGAGACACATTCTTGATCATAAGATGGCTTCAGAGGTTCAAAACCTGGTTCCTGTCAGATACAGTCCATCCATGGTGCCTATGCTGTGAATGTACATTAACCTGAACCTTTGCAACATTTCAGAGCCGAGGCTCTAAGCAGCTTAGCAAATCCTTCTTTGTCTGCTTTGTGCTAAAATTATCAAATTGTTTTCTTGGATTTGCTGGTGAATGTAAATCCAATAAGGGTGTGTCACAGGAACTGTTAAGGTAATTTCTAAACCCCCTGATTAGTACATTCCTGTGCTTTCACAAGTACAGTAGCTTGGCAAAGAGCATATTTTGCAGGTAGTAAATTGATCTTCTTGATGTTGCTGTCTGTCAAACATTTATACAGATGGGCTCTTTACTTATACACTTATCTAGGAAACAAGAACATCAGTTCTGCAGCTTGATGTGATGTGGTCATTGTTGTCTGAAGGATGAAATTTGTCATACAAATTTCTTTCCCAATAGATTTTTCCTCATTTGACAAAGCTCCTTGAGGATTTGAGGCATGCAAGATGTTGGTTCAGGCCTGTGAATGGCTGGCTAGTGCTATGAGTGAATTAGAGAGGACAGAAGGCTTGGATGAAGAAGTCCACTTCATCTCGCCTGCATCACTGTCCAATAAACAGAAAACACAGAAATTCTCAAGAGTCAGTGATTGCTGCTAAAAAGAGCTGGGAGATCAGGTCAAAAAAAAACCCAGAATCTATGTAAGGCACCATGTAATTGCAGAGTGACACAGTGCATTTCTCATTAGAATTTGTGGTAGCATGAAAGACAAGCTTAACCAAATGAGGAAATGCACACATTTTGGCTGCTCGGTGGAGGAAATCCCGTCCTAGCATTTTAAAGTAGTGGGGCACTTCAGCATACATCTCAGATCAATTTTCTTCCTTTGTAATGCTGAAGTTCCTGCCATGTCTAACTCTCAAAATGATGACAAATCATTACTGGGATGATTTATTGCCTCCAGCATAAAAATGATAGCTCTGAGACTGCAACCCAGGGCTCACTGAGCTCAGGAGAAAGATTTCCACATATTCCAGCTCTGCTTTACAACGGACACTATATTAATGGGAGTGGTACTTAATGTAGATGGATTGCTATTATAACACAAATTGGGCACACATACTTCATGTGTTCCATCTGGGAACGCCATTAACCTTTTCTTTTTTTTTTTTTTTAAATGGAGCAGTGTTTTCATTTTGCCTTAACTGCAAGCTGAGTTTCCTAAGGCTGTGTTACTGAAATTTCTCTTTTAGTGAAAGTAGAGTAATATTTCCAGGCACACATCTGCCATCATACTGCTTGGATCTCCCCTTAACTTTGGTTCCTCAGATCTCCCAGATACGTGGCTTGCAACCTTGAGGTTGCAGTATAGCCACAGGAGCCAAACCATGCAAAAATTACAGAAATTTCCCTTTTGAAATTTGTACTTGTCTGGTTCTCTGCAGGCAATGTATTAATATGATTTCATTGGACTCTTTGCCTTTAATTCAGTTTTAAAATCTGAATTTTTCCTCTTTTTTTTTGCACCTTGTACAAAGGAGTCATGAAAATAATGAATCTGCATCTAGCCTTCTGCTGAGTTTGGATGTACTTGGAAAACAAAAATCTATAGGGAAATTTTCCAGGTGTCAGGAAAACGGAGCTGTAGGTGCAGAGACACCTGAATTGGTCCCACCAAGGCCATGCTTCAGGTAAACTTAGAGACTCACACCCTGTAGGAAGGGCAGAACTGCTGGAAGTAGGAATTTGTAATCCCATCTTGGGGTGTCAGCCCTCTGCTACTTGAGAAAAGAAGAGCTGACTTGTCTTAATTTCCCTGACAGTAATGGAAGGAACTTGCCAGCCAAGGTTACCAAAGAGAATTACTTATGTCAATAATTGCACTGCAAGAAGAGTATTTTGTTTCCCAGAAAGACAAACTTCCCATCATGAGGTGAAAGGAAATGGAGGGTTATGAGCATTTAGGAGGACTCATCTGCACGTTGGGATTCTTCTGCTGAGAAAAATGTCTTATTTCTCACTTTTGGGTCAGTTTGGCCATCCTTTGTGTTTGGGTTCTCTCCAAGAATTAAGAGATTAGAGAGGACTGCAGTCAGAGAACGTGTAATTGTCACAACTGTGATTGACTGGTGGTAAACATCCCTTTTACGACTCTATTCAGTAAAGTAATGCCATTTGTAGTGCCACGTTAGGGACAGTCTTTGCCTGACTTTGCATTACAGACTTCCAAAGGAAATGTGTGCTATAGCTGCCTGAATTTGCTGGATGTGCTCTCTCTTACCTAATTGTTACAGTTTTTAGGCGGTCCTTCAGGATTATAGCTGTGCCACCTACCTTTGTGTATGTGCTACACATGTAACTACTATTGAGAAAAGTTTAATAATGGAACTTAAAAGTCTGTCCAAATACAATTAAGTAAAAAGTAAGGCATCTTTGTTCTGTGGCTGGCTGGCAGTGCAAGTGGGTCTCTGAGCTGAGCCCAGAGCTGATGTTCAGCCTGGCCAGCAGAGCCATCTGCTGATAGCTCTGCACAGGGAACAGCCCTCAGCCCCTGCTGCGCTCTGGCTGCTTGTGAGCACCCCCTCAGAAGTGGCAGCAAAATTCATTGCTAGTAGAGGAATGATTTATTTGCCAAGCAGGTGCTCACCATACTGAAGTGGATGCTTGTCCAGCTCTCTTTTGAAGCTCGGGGAAGCTCCACGTGGTGAAGGCAGTTAAAGGGACTATTTGCAAATGTACAATTCATCTTCCGGAAGTTTTATGTTGAGTTTTTATTTGCTATTTTAATAATATTTGATTGATAAAATCAATGACAAATCAGTATTCATTGTTTTGTCAGGTTGGTTCTGAATGCAGGTGAGGTGGAGTGTTGGGAATCCGTCCCTTCTGTTTGCACTGCTCTCTTCCACGGTTGCCTTCCCATTGCCCTGTTTTTGCCTGACTGTGGCACTTTGTTTGCCTACAGTGATTCCACTGTGTGGCCCCAGGATCTGACAACACAGGGTTATTCTCATGCACCCTGTGAGTCCCATGGAGGTGACCTCGTGTGACTGAGGGGCAGCTATTAACAGTAGGAACACCAGAACTGCTGGAACCCAGCAGAGCACTGTCCTACATTGTCCCTATTCCTTGCTCTGACTGTAACCACTATTCACATATTCTATTCCTCTATTTTTAAAAAGAGAAAGAAATAGAACAACAGCCTGTGGCTTTCTTTTCAACTGAAAGTCATCAAAGTTTTGAGAGCAAAATAGAGTCCATTTTGTTGCTTCCTCATATTTTTTTTGTGCTGTTGAAAAGGTACTGGATTTACACTGCAAGGTTCCTGTGAGCCATGTCATGGGCAGAGCTGAATGCATCTTTATAGCAATATTGTTATGACTGTATATGACATAGCAGGAAAAACTTACTGATCATCAACTTATACCCTGAAGCTTGAAAGTAGGTAGAATTTCTTGATAACAATGAAATACTTCTACATGATTTGTTGTCACAGTTGTGCTTTGGCAAATATAAACAAATCATAATTCACTGAAAGCATCTAATCAAGTGTTGAAAATATGAGAGTGAGTTCACAGCTTCTTGATTGGTAATTACTGCAAATGAAAGGAACAGTAGATAAAGTTGTAAAAGCTTATACTGAGTCTCAAGCAGTTCTGCCTTTGGTCTTAATCAGTATCTGTAAATTTTGTGTAATTTCCTTCTCAGTAGTTTTATAGAGCCTTTGATTCATAAACATTGCTTGCTACTTCTAGAAGATACTTTTTTGTTACAGCTGTGATTATTGCATGTGTCTTACATGTATTCTTTAAAGTCATATTTTGAAAATCATTATCTTTGTAATTAACATAATGCTGTAAATGCAGATAGGAACAGTAGGGGAAAAGAATTATTTTTATGTGTTAAATAGTTTATGCAGGTGTAAATCTGGGGGTTTTTTCCCCCACCGTTATATTACACATACATACATACATTTATTTTTAAGGCCATCTCTGCAGTAAAATGGAAATAAATTAGGTAAATCAGTTTTTTCAGGATGTATAAATAGCTGTACTAGGCTGGTTATCTTCCAGTGCTGTCCCTGAGCCATCAGAGGATACTGATGGGAAAAGCTACGCCCACTTCATCCTCCTGGATAATCCTCCAGGGAAAAGCAAGTAAACAACTAGGAGCAAACAACCCCAAGCATTAATACCTGCTGAAAAATTCCAGCCCAAAGTTGTGTTTTAGAACAAATTTTGACCTGTCTAGATTTGAATTTTTAATTTCTGTAGCAAAGAAGTTAGTTACAATATCTTACCATTTGCAGCATAAGTATTCTGTCACCGTGATTTCCACTCATGTAAGAGGAATACAAGCCATCTAAATACCAGTCACCTGCCTTCAACATTTTATCCTTGGCAGCAAATCCGGAGCAGTTGTACACACATACACGTGTATGCGTGTAAATGTCTGCCCTACTGGCTCCATCCTCCCAGTCTGGTACGGCAGCACAGAACAGCAGCAATGCCCTGGCCACCTGCCAGGCCAGGCCCATGGCCATGGCTGGTATCAGAATGCAGTTCGGTGAGGTGAGAAGCAGTACAGCATTACAGCAAGCAGAGAAAGCAAAAAGTGGCCACTAACAGCAGTGGGCTCTAATAGACAGTCAGGAAAGCAAACGCAGGAGCCTGCTGGTTACTGGCTAAACAGCACTAACATCTGCAAATTCCATCCAGTACATCCCAATCAAACTTCTGTCGTGGTTTAACCCCAGCCAGCAACCAAGCCCTGTGCACTCACCCACTCACTCCCCCAAGAGTGGAATCAGAGAGAGAATTGGGGGGGTAAGTGCTGGAAAACTCGTGGGTTGAGATACAGACAGTGTAATAGGAAAAGCAAAGCCGTGCACACAAGCGAAACAAAACAAGGAATTAATTCACCACTTCCCATGGGCAGGCAGGTGTTCAGCCGTCTCCAGGAGAGCAGGGCCCCAGCATGTGGAACAGTGACTTGGGAAGACAAACACCATCACTCCAAACTTCCCTCCTTTCCTCTGTCGTCTCCCCCCTCTATATACTGAGCATGATGTCATACAGTCTGGAATATCCCTTTGGTCAACTGGGGTCACCTGTCCCAGCTGTGTCTCCTCCCACCATCCCATGCACTCCTAATGTCCTTGCAGCGTGGCAGTAAAAAAAGCAGAAAAGGCCTTGGCTCTGTGTAAGCCCTGCTCAGCAATAGCAAAAACATCTCTGTATTATCAACCCTGTGCTCAGCACAAACCCAAAACACAGCCCCATACTAGTCACTACGAAGGAAATTAACTCTACCCCAGCCAAAACCAGCACAATCTACCTTACTGATATCAATCTAGTTGTTGTGAGGTTTTTTTATAGATTTTCACTGCTAAGAAATTCAACCCTTTGCATTTTTCCTTTTAGCTGACAGTCTTTGTATTTAAACTGATTTTTAGGAAAGTGTATATTTCTTCACCTTAAAACTATTAGAGAATAGTTCCATCTCCCAATATTTAATTATTTTTATAGGTTATGGGTAGAAATCAGAAAATGGAAGCCTCAGCCCATTTTTTAGAGCTGTTCTGAATAGTTGTAGACAATAGCTGAATAGCTGTAATCTTCTGAAAAGATTAAAAACTCACAGGGGAATAATAGCATCTCAATTCTTACTTAATTAACAGAATTCCCAAATCTTAAAAATATAATCTTATCCTAATTAACTTGTTCTTTTATAAAGGAATCCTTGTTGTAAACCCTGGGGTGAGAAAGCCACCACATGTTTCGAGGCTTTTTTTTTTTTTTTTTTTGAAGGCAAACTCTCAGCAGCTACTGAAAAAATATTTCACATGATAAATCCTAAAGATGAAAATAGTATTTAAAACTATTGCTTCTCTCCACTTACCTCACTGTGGTCAAATTTTACCACAGAGCATAGCACAGCCCCCAGAGAACTGAAGTCTGTCACTCAGCTTTGAGATGTGCTTATAAGAAGAAATCAGCATAACTGGAATGAGCAGGAGAGAAACAGGAGTCTAACGTGATGGGCTAGAGATCTCAGAGGTGATTACATCTGCCTGCTTCTCATCCCATGGTTTTTTACAGGGATTGTAACATTCCTGGTGCATACCATGTATGAAAATGATCACTTGAGGGACAGGCTTGCCTTGAGCAGTGTGTAGATGAAGTATAAATCAACTCAAATGTAACAGGAAAAAGTGAAATTAATACAGCTGTGCTTGGGGCATTTGATACTGTCAGCAAACCTTCATGCACTTTTGTCACGAGGGTAATCTAGTTAGTGCTGGTTTGTGTATTAACTGAGGAAATCATTAAGCCTTGCAGTATGATATGGTGGAAATTCTGATTGACACTGACTATATAATATTCAAATCAGTCATTTAAGCAAAATCTTTCTTTTTGAAGCAGCAGCAGCAATAACAAAGCTTTTTTGCTCGTGGCCTGTCTTCAATATTTGTGTGGAGGAGTATGCCCTAGGAAAAGTGAACTGCACGGTTGTGTGTACCTCATTTTAGAGTAGTTCCAGGTTAGATGTGCAGTTTTCAAGCCAAACTCTGTCATTCCCAAAACCAGTCTGGTCCTGGGTTACCACAAGTGTGGGGCATTTTCCACTCCTTGAGGTCTCTGAACTGAATGCAGGTAAGCAACTACCAACATCAGCTGATATGCACATACAAATATGGCTGGATATTGTTTTGAAAGAGATACAAATTGTTCACATCAAGTTGTGAATCATAGAATAACTTGGGAGTGGTGCAGCAGCAGCTACATTAATTTTACTGGCCTATGCCATTCATATTAGTGGAGATGATAATTTGTCTTTCCAAGTTCAGGAACGGTTAACAACCTTAGCTGTTGTAGGCCAGGCTGAGATTGGATAGTTAATCCTGAAAAAAAGCTGATTGTATGAAGTTGCTCCTTGATTACCAGTGTCTGTTAGTAGGAGATTCCGGGTTTCTGCCTGCAGGAAAGATTACTTGTAACCTACTTTATCTGTAACGAGTACAACATATTAAAAGTGTAGTAAAATGCATCTAAATTGTAGAGGTCACACAAAATAAAAAGAAAAACAAAAAATACGTCTAACTTTTAGAAAGGAAACAAGGAGATATGTGATATAGAAAGGAAATAAGATACATGGACCCAGCAGGGGTCATACTATTGAAGAATCTTTGTGAAATTGAACAAGAAAAAATCCTTAAAAATACGGGGAGCTACACTGAAGGAAACATTCCCTCTGGTTCTGGTGGGAGGTAAATGGTAATAGGACAGAGCTGAATCTCTGGATGGTGTCTTGGTGATGAACTGAGAGTCTGGGTGTTCTGTTTTTTCCTGGCATAGCATGACTATGCCAGAAGCACAGTTATGTTTTATAGTAAAGGAAAATAGAGAGTTGAAAGGAAATGTAATGGTGTAATTGACTGGCTGTCTAGGTAAGTAGAAAAATTTCTGGCAGTTGAAGAGAAAGTAATGTTGTATTTCTAAAAATTTTAGTGCTGATTGGAATTGTGTGTATATGTTGAAATTATGATTAATGACTAGTGATGGGTAGACTTGCTGGTGGTAAACATGGTTTCATGGAAACATGGAGCCATCCTGCCATGGACATGCCTAATATAACTGTATAAGTAATGTTAAATTAATAATGGGCATTTGTTCTCTTTATTTTTAACCTATTTCTTGTCTTTTTTATTCATATATGTTTCAAATTAGATATAATAATGTCTATTTTGCTTTTTCTGTTCCAGCGAATTCGAGATCTAGAAGATAAAATAGAACTTCAAAAGAGGCAACTCAAAGAAATTGAGGAAAAGGTAAATAAATATCTGGGCAGTACCAATGGATTTTTTTCCCTACAAATTTATTTTTCTCTGTTGCATTGACATTAGTAGAACTTAACTTAATATCATGAAATCTACTTTAAAGCAAGATAAAATTGGCGTTCAAATCATTGCTACATGAAATGAAACTCTGTCCCCAGTCTGCTCAAAATTATTCCTATCCAGATTTCCTATTGATTACAGGAAGGCCTCAAGGAATCTGGAGAGACACTGGATTAGCAGAGGGAGGGTTTGCTGTAGCAGAGATCAAGAAAGAACATAAAGATTTGTCTCTGACAGAATTGGTTAGCTCAGCCCTGTTCTTTGGATAGCATAGCTTTGTGAAACTTTCAAGTACTGAAATTAAAACAAAATTAATAAGGTGCCTGTGACAAACACTACAATCAAAGAATATTTCTTGATTTAAAATAGAAACAAGTTAATATCCTGGATCTAAGTTTTCTTGTCTTTTGAAGAAGCTCTGATCAAATCTTGAGACAACAAATATATTTGTGTCACTGTGGTTCCCAGGCAGGGGATGGCACAAGGTTTATGGACTGTGAGCTCCAGTGTTTTCCAGGTCTGTGGAGTTTAGGCTGCTTTGCAGGGCACGGGCTGACCGTGGGTCTTTTTCTAGGCCCTACCAAAGTGTTTGGTTTTGTTACATTTGCTGAACGAGTGCCTAGAGCCCAACACAAGTTACATCATCTCAGATTCATTTTTTCCAGCATTTATGGCTGCCTAATCCTACATAAACCCACTGCTGGGCTGAATGGAGAAGTCAGTGGAATTTTCAGTTGTTTTTTTCTTTTGGGATGGGAATGGAGTGAAAGATGAGAGTAGAAAGAGGTCAGTGGGGTTTGCAAAACCGAGAGAGTCGCTGAGGACCAGATCACTGGATGTTGAAAGGTTTCTTCCTCACCCTTCACTAATCGCAGTGTCCCATCATCTGCTCTCAGGACGCGGAAGTCCTCCCAGTGTCACCCTCTGGCTTTATTGCACTTCTGGCAACTGCTCCAATTCCCTCAGCATCTTCCTTGGCCCTTTCTGCTCCCACATTAGTTGTCTCCCCTCGGCTGTACTTTATCCTGCACCTTTCAAACTGTGATATCCAGCTGGGTTGGAGAAAGAGCATGAGAAACTGTGCTCTCTGCTGCTGTTGCTAATTATTGCTTTACGTCACCCCCAGTACAACCTGCCTGGGCCTGGTCTGTCTTCCTCCATTGGGAAGGCAGTGGTCCATATTTTCACTAGGAGAGAAACATGGGTGTTATCCACTCCTAAAAGGGCCCTTTGGCTGCTTTTGCCGTCTTCTGTGTGGACCACTTCTATAGCTGAAGCTGTTTCTGCCTAGAAGGCAGACATGTCTAAGATCAAAGGAGAGAAATGTTGAGGGGTAGGTGATGCTTCTACATGTTAATTATTTCAAATATTAGTGTTTAATCACCTATTCTAAAACATCAACTTTTCTAGATGTTGCTATTGCCAAATATAAGCCTTTAAGGCATTGCCATTACAGTTTACAAAGTAGGTATTGGATTAGACAGACTGATAATTTTGAAAATGGAAGATACATTATCTCTGCTGATTCATCAGCTGGATGGATGGAGAAAAGCATTGGAAAAGAAACAGCTTAATCACAAGCTTAGCAGAAAGCTGGTAATGAGTTAAAATGATTAACGTCCTCTTTGCCTTAATGTTGCATTAGCAAGAGACCTCAAAAAAGCTCCATCTTTTTCTATTAACCTTCAACTTTTGGAGGGGTGGACGACTTCTTTCTGTCTGTATTACATTTGAGTTTGTTTTTTTTTACCTTGGGATTAAATCCCATTCTGAATTTGATCGACCAAAAGAAGATTGTAAATCAATGGATTATATACTTCTGCTTCATTGTTCTTCTGAAGGTTTAATGCCTCAATGGGCACAGACACGCCTACATGCTACTGATACTGAGCACAATAATTTCTTGTGGAGAGAAATCTTATGCTTTTCAAGGAATAGCAGCGTTTACAGCTGAGCCCCATCGCTGGTGGTAGCTAAGGGCAATGCACCACTTATAGTTACTGTGTCATGAGTATGACTTTTTATTTTCCTTTAGGAATTACTTCAAGTTTTAAATTTTATGTCAAATCAGAACACAAGGATGACATTATTTCTTCCCTGTAGATTCTTCAGTAAAGTATCCTGTTTCTAAAAGATATACAAAAGAATAATGTAAAATCTCAATTTTAGTCCATGTGTTGATACGTGAAGAGCAGGAACTGTTTAAAACCATCATACTTTTGTCATAAGTGATTCTTTACAATTTCAGCTGCATTTAGTTTGTTTTCTGAGCTTGGTAAGTCTTGGTTCAGGAAAGTTTTCACAAGTGTAATTATAAGTACTTCCTGAAGTGATTCAAAAGTGTTTCTCATGTTAAATACTCCACAGATGTAAAACACACATTGGAAAGCTGCCCTCAAATACAGAATTTTATGCCTCCTTTTAGAGTAAGATTGGTATACTTTATCTTTCTTGCAGATCAACTTAATTAATTATGTGACTGCTGTGATATCATTGGATTTCATATTACATAGCTTACATCTTTTTTCTTTTCTTTTTTTCCTCATTTTCTTTTGATCTTATGTTATAGTTTTTGTTCCTTTTTTTGTTTTTTTCACTAGCATTCATTCTGTGGCCTTGATGACACAACTGAGCCAAGACGTGTGGTTGGTATTCTTTATATTTCTTCATAGTCAATTTTTAACTCTTAGGCTTTGCCATGTTTTGAGAAGTGTTTGTAAGACCCTGACACTGTGGGGAAGGGCATAGTGGTTTTGCTTGCACAGAGAGGAAGTCTCACCTATCAAACCCGACTTGGATGCTTTCCATCCTAGCCTTCTGCGGGAAGTCAGTGGGTTTTCAGTGAGAAATGATTTTGCTAACTTCTGTAACTGCAGTGGGTGGTTTTCATTTCTGCACAGTAGGTACGTTTTGTCTAAAAGTTCAGGCAGTGCTGAAGGCTGGATGGAGAGGCGGCAAAATATTGCCCTTCAATTATATTTCCTAAAAAGCCCTATGAACATCACCACCCATGCAAAAGAAGGAGTTCATTTTACTTCCTCAAGATCCTTGAGGCCATGAAATCACTTCCGAAATAATAACTTATTTTCCCTTTTATGAGGCAAGGTGAGGGTTGCAATGTGACTGACCCCCCATGTGATCGTGCAGCATGGAAGGGGTAGGGTAAGAAACCTCGGTGCCTCCCCTTGGCGACACGACCATCATTCTTGCTGTCCTTTCCACAGTGTCCCGATCCTTTCTGCTCAGTGCAAAGGACAGAGTGAATTTCTTCAGCTGTAGCAGGAGCCATAGTGGCAGTGCTTACTTTTCACAGAGAGCAAGAGGGAAATATGATTTAGAAAAACAGTCCCAGTCCTCTTCCCTGGAGCAATGCAAGTTGCACACTTCCTGTCAGTAAGGATGGTAACTCAACAACCTGTCAGAGGATTAAGCTGTGGTTTAAAACTATTAAATATATATGGAGTTGTTACTGTTGTTGGGGTTTTTTTGTTTCAACCTGTTAATACACAATGCTTTTGCCTTACAGTTTTTCCAAGTTTTTTCTTTTCTGTAATCTGTTGTGAATTATGTTCAAGGAATTTCCTTATAGCAGGACATGCATTTAATCACCACCTTTGGAACTGCTGTCAAGTAGTGTATGGTGAAGAAACACTATGGCAATAGTTACCCCAAAAAACTATTGTATTTACCTCACATGAAGCTTGAAACGGTGTTTTCTTCTACCCAGATCACAAGTCCTTTTGAGAAATCACACCTGTAATGTCATGGGCTCTTTTGAGGGTTTGTCCAGGCCCTAGTACATGCAGTCATCGTCTCTCTGTTGATGCTCTTTGGAATGGGCTCTGAGCTTTCATTATGAGCATTGCTGCGTATATGTTTTATTTTTCAATAAAATGGTGATAGATGGGTGTTATTGCTTTGTTTCAAGGGCAGTAGCTTTCTTTTTGGTGGTTAGATGGGTGTTGAAAAATGGTGGAAACTGAGCGATATATTTCAGCATTTTCAGCATTCCTTCTAAATTTCCTTTAATTTGTCAAAAATTGAGCATATGCTTATAGAGAGGTGTTTGAAGAAAAGTGAAGCCTTGTGGTACATCATTCACCTTTCCACAGTTTGAAATTAATATTTTATTCTGAGGAGATCAGATAGGACTATCAGGTGCTATTTTGGTTGATATAAGTTTGAAAGAGTAACGTTAGACAAGTCACCAAACTATTGTCTTTGGAGGATCATCCAACTTTTTTATACCAGTCCTGGTTGGAGGTCGTAAAATCTGGATGAATGTATTTTCTTTTCAATATTGTGAAAAGTATACTAGCCAAGCCTAGAGAAAATTTATAAACATTCTATAGACTTAGTATTTCGGGTCCCCCTTGGGAAAAAAAAGAAAAAACCCAAAGAAACCCTGAAAAAAAATTTGCAAGTATTATCACTCTCCAGGAAAAGCATTTTGCTGATATAACCTGCTGTTCTTCCTGTTAACAGTAAGTATTTGAGTGGTTAAATTCAAGCTTGGTGACAAGCATTTTGAGGGAATAACATGGGGATAATGACTGTGTAGCCACATAGCTACTCAGCTCTTGACATTTCTAGGAGTGCGCATCACATTGTAGTACTAATTAATGGGAAGGACAATGTCCTTTAATTCATTTTGCCAGAGGTGAATCCATCTGTGATTAATGTAACACAGGAAAGCCAGTTTTAAGGTACTCAGCTGTAGCTGGATTCTTGAACACTGTTAACTATTTCAAGGCCGACCAGGTGATTTACTGATAGTAATGATGGTTCTAGTTATTTTGAAGGTAATATAAAATGAATTTAGGGTTGAATGCCAAAACTTATTTCTAAAGTAATGTTATTTTTATCTAAAGCTCAGCAGATTTTTCCTTTTCTTTGTTGTTTTTGTTTTCTGTTTTGATTTTTGTTTTGTTTACAGGCTATTAAAAGAACCTATGGAGTGAACAGCTGAGTCCACTTGCAAAAATACAGAAAATATTTATTAAGCAGCTTTAAATTGGTGCATTTTTTTCATAAAGCAGTTTGCATAGTACTTGAAGCTGCAAAATGTTTGAATTTAAAATTAGAGATTTTTAAAGAGTTATAGCTTCAAGCTGGAATGATTTCATAATCAAATAAGGACCAGCACATCATAAACACTGAAAAAAAAAAAATCCAAACAGAATTTATGCTCTCACACCAACCAAACAGCATTAAAAAATACAAGTGCAATTACTGGCTGCTATGTGAACTGTTATCTACCAAATGGTTTTCTTACAGTACTGAGATTTTTGTCTCCATACTGCATGCTTTCAACAAATGTGGTTTGCATTTCACCCAGGAAACACAGAATCTCCTTTTTAATATCTATATTAAAAAAGCTAAGTGTTTGACATTAAATTGTCTATAGTAAATAGCTGACGGGAAGCAAACTGTTCAAAGTTGGAAACAAATAGAGATTTACAACCCTGCAGTGGTAAAATTCATATTAAGTTTGTAAGTTGGAAATCCACAGAGGGAGAAAGGGTTTTGGAGAAAGGCAAGATGGTAGATTGAACTAAGAGAACTTTAATGTGGGCAAGAACTGTGTGGGAGATATGATTTTTTGAATGTTTCTTGAAAAGTAAGGCTAACTTGTAAAGACAGCACTGGGAAAATGGAAGATTCTAAGGTGGCCTGAGAGGTCGGGAAAAGAGAATGTGTGATGTGCTGTGCTCAGTAACCTCTTCAAGAACTAAGAGGAGCTTGAAGAAATACACATGTAGATGGATATGATAGGCAGAGTAATTGGACATAAATATTTGGAAATCATGGCATCCTCTCAGGTGAAATAAAAAATGTTGACATTAGCTACCAGGAAGCAAAAATGGCACAACCTCAACCAGCAGAGGCAGATAAACACTGATGGACATTTGACCACCTGAACTGCAAGAAAACTTTGGGGTGAAGCACAGACTGAAATAGTGAAAGTTGAAAAGAGCTTTTGAAGAGAGAGAATGGTTAGAAAATTAGAAAAGATAGCTCTTTCAAAGAGGGAAAAGCAAATCGATGTTTCAGAGCTGGAAAGACAATATGAAGAAATAGATAATTATTTCTGAAATGCTGAGGTAAGCTGAAAATATTAAGAGCACAATATTAGAGGATAACTTTCTGCACCCTCACATTTTCTTGAAAATCATATTTGTGTAGAAAGCCAAAGAGAAACAAATCTCCTCCCATGGACACACTGAACTCCAACACGAATTAGACAGTTATGATAATACAACACATGAAGTGGCAATTATGAATGGCAAAAATAACACCAGGCAATGAACAATTAAGGAAGGACAAAGAAGGCTGAGGAAACATTTTGTCATAGCAACTGAATTTCTCACTGCTGAAGGTGCAGGAATCAGCCTCAGAAGCCACCAGTTTTCTCATAGAATTATCAGGCTTTGAAGAGCAGCAATGTACCATGTACAAAGAATCGCCAGACAGGAGCAGTTACCTGCAGAAGGAGCTGAGACACTCCACCAGATAAATTCAGTCAAATGCAGCAAACCGTGGCTGATGTGAGGGTCTGGTAGAAAGCACAATTTATCTTGGAAGCAAGGATCATGCAGAAGTCTGGAATCTTGATCTCCAGAAGAATGTCTTGCTCACAATGTGTTCTTCGAAAGGAACAAGCTTTTAGAGAACGTTTTCAAATAGAGATTTTTCATGGTTTAGTTAAGGCTTTTAGCAGTGTGATGATGGAATGTGGAAAAATGAGGTCTTTGCTGGGAAAGGCAGAGTTCTGGCATCACTCTGAAGAAAAGGACCACAACGGGAGATAATAGAGCTTGAGATAATCAAACCCGGTGATGATAAAGGAATAGAAATTGGAAAGTTTGATTCACTTGGCAAAGAAACACTCTTACAGACACAGTTTTGCTCATCACTGTTTTGGATATGAAACTATAAGCACAAACGTGGGATGGTCAGAGCATGTGGCTGCCATGGTAAGCGCACTGCACACACAGGAGAGGGTCTCCTTACAAAGCAGAAAAGGTACGAGAAATTTCATTTTCTTACTTTGTTATGTGTTCTGTTACTTTGTAATTGACCTATGATAGTTTCTTTGACAGCAGTCAAAGAATCTGGCTGATTGGGGTGACTTTTTCCATTGCATTCATGATGTTTTCTGTCTGTGCTGAGCTAGCAGGATTCATAGTTTCGCAAAACGGAGCATATCATTACAGTTTTACTATCCGTTGTATATTTGTATTTGTTACAGAGCTGGGAACAGGTACAGTGTGCTAACAGGGTGGTCAGGCTTTGGAACAGGCTGTCCAAGGATATGGTGAAAGTGTTCAAAAGCACATGGATGTGGCACTTGAGGACATGGTTAAGGACTTGGTGATCCTGACTTAATGGTTGGTCTTGATGCTTTTAGAGGTATTTTCCAACCTTAATGATTCTTTAATTCTGTCATTCAGTCCATACAAGTTACTGGGCCTGATTTTCACTTCCTGTGACACAGCTTTTAAATCATCAGTCCCAGCTGTGTATGGGAAGAAGGCAGCTGTAAGTTTCTCCCTGCTGGTGTCAGCTGTAACAGCTTTCCTGGGGTTATGCTGCAGGGCTCGGTAGTTTGCAGGATGAAGCAGCAGAAGCATAGAGAGAGCCTGATGGAGCGTAAGGTGTGAGATCAGTTTTAGAAATTGTTCTTTTAACTTCCATTATAGCAGTGAATAAAAGTGCACCTATAAACAAGAACATGTACTAGAAATAGAAGAGCAGAAATCAGTGTATTGATTTTGTCAGGTTTTTTTCCTGCCTCCATTCTCACTGCTTTTATCTGCTGGCTGTTTTCTGTGAAATATACTGCTAAGAATTTTTCTTCTTACAGCTTGTGAGTTGAGTATTAGGCAAACTCTGAGGCCGAATTCCAGTTACAGATCCAATACCAAATCAATACAGATGTAGCAAAATCCAAGGCATTTCACAGATGCCAGTTGGCTGTGGTTTAACCCAGCTGACAACTAAGCACCACGCAGCCACTCAGTCACTCCCACCAGCGGGGAGGAGAAACAGAAACAAAAGGTAAACCTCATGGGTTGAGATATAAACATTTTCATAATTGAAATACTAGTATAGTATACTAATGTTAATATAAATATTCTGAAATAATAATGGTAGTAGTAATAATAAAAATAATAATGACAGTAACTATAAGGAGAGGAAGAGAAAGTAACGGGACCCAAGAGAAACAAGTGTGCTGCACACTACAATTTCTAAGGTGTGGAATATCCCTTTGGAAAGTTCGGATCTTCTGTCCCAGCCATGATCCCTCATGGCTTCTTGTGCAGCTCCTCAGTGTCAGAGCATGAGACACTGAAAAGTCCTTGACACAGGGTAAGCACTGCTCAGCAACAGCCAAAACATCCCTGTGCTATCAACATTATTCTCATACTAAATCCAAAATACAGCACTGTGCCAGCTGCTAAGAA
The DNA here is from genome assembly GCA_013396735.1 of Grallaria varia. NCBI lineage: Eukaryota > Metazoa > Chordata > Aves > Passeriformes > Formicariidae > Grallaria > Grallaria varia. The sequence continues at coordinate 1,774,522 of VWZG01006760.1, read as the reverse complement.
GAAAACTAACTCTGTCCCAGCTGAAAGCAGGGCACAGTTGTAGGAATATGAGTTTCTGTAAATAAAGGTGAACTCAGGTTGATGAATTTTGAGATCTACGACGAGAAGAGGCAAAAGAAAAGAACCGAACTTTGCTTGCTTTTTCAGGCCTAAATTGGGACATTCCTTTTAAGCATGGTTTCAAAACCTGTCAGAAGTGAATTAGATTTAGGTAAAATACGGCGTGGAAAATTCCAAAATACCAGTTAAATATACTGAGTGTTTCCTCTGAAATAGTCATAGAATGGCTTTTCAATAGGAAATGCCGTTTTTTAAACTTCTGTCTTGAAACATTAATAATATACTTCTTTTATCCAAAATAAACATACTCAGTTTTATGAATTTAGTAGAAAATTATTCTCTTCCAAAACTTTGATGCCCAATTCCTTCATTAATTAGTCTAACAATCTTTTATGGGGATCTCATGTTGTGAACAGCAACTCCTTTCGTACGTGCTCATGGGGCTAATGAAATGAGACTTTTCCATAAATAATAGATGTATTCAGAATCAAGAAGGACTGTTCATTTGATCTTCTCAGGCTTAGACTCTGTTACTGCATGCTTACAGTGCTGTATGCTGTGAACCTGATAGTTTGGGAGTTCTTTTCATCATGGATCCTTCATCTGGAGAAGAGCAAGAATTTTGTTACTGTACTAAAATGCCCAGCAATGAAGGATTTGATAGCCTGAATTTCAATGTTAAAATTGCTACTTCCTGGATTTTCCAGGAACTAGAAGATCCAAGCACACCTGATGGAAAAGTAAACAGCACTGGAGAAGAGAATTTAAACCTCAGAATAACAGAGCTGGAAAAGTCAGAGCAAAAACTGAAAGGTGTCTTAAAGGACTACGTGGAGTCAGATTCTCTCATAAGACACAGGTAAATAAAAGGGGGTTTTGCATTCCAATTCCTTATGATGTAAAAAGTGTACTCTTCCCTTTCCCTGAGTTCTGGCTGTCAAATGTTACATGCAAAACCAGCAAAAACATAGACTTTATGTGTTTTTAGAGTGTCCAAAGATGCATGTGTGTTTTGTGTAGCTGTCAAAATAGAAATGCAATATTAATTTTTGAATTATTATTATTTAAATAAAATTTGCAGCATGGTCTAAAGTCTTGTTACAAATAACCAGACACCTTTCTCAGGTTACTGCATTCTTAAATATTCATAAGGTGTAAATTCCGTTTTTAAAGTTTAGACCATTCCTTTTCAAATAAGAGTTATTTTGGAATTTTATGCTGTAAGAAAGGTTCCTTGCTTCAGAAAATTTCATCTAGTTTAGTATGGTGCCATTAGATAGGGTGCCATTCATCCTTAATTATACCTTGGACTAGAATAATAAGGTTTTGATTGTCAGCAACAACACTGTTGTAAAGAAAGTCAAAGAGTTAAAAGGGATAAAAAATAGAAATGGCATTAAAAATAATTATTTGTATAATTTTAATTGCATTGATTCATCAAGGAATTTGGCTAGAAAAGTTTTAATAATGGGCTTTATTTTCAAACTAATAATGAATCTTTTTAAAAAACTTTCATAGGAAAAAGCCTGTTGTAACAAAGATATTGGGGAGGAGAAGATAGGGAGAACTTTATTTCAAACACGAACAAAGAAAGAATGAGAGAACAGTTGAAGGAGAGCAGATGAGCTGCTGAAACTTGACTGGAAGCCCATTTTCAGGGATCTCGGGTAACCAGTAGAAAGAAATCCCGTGCCTGAAGTTCTTGTGGCTGAAGCACAGACAGACGAGACGAGGAATGATGTACGAGGCAGAACTAGTGGAAAAACCAGAAGCAGAGTCAGCAGCTGTAACCAGGCAGAGTTCTGGGCTGATGGGGCCCTGTTTTCCTTTGGTACCAGTGTTAGATGATCCGGTGCCTGTGGTGGGGAGGACCTCTCAGGTTTGCTTTGTCACATGAATAGGCACTTATTTAATGATGTGTTTTCTATCTTGACCCTTATGCTTCAGAAACATTTCTGTTATGTGAGATTTTTGAGTGAAGGTAACATTGTGGGAATGGAAGGGGCAGGAAATTTTGGCAGGCAAGGACAGTAAGTCAAAGCTAGAAGTAAGAAATGAGCAGGGGAGCTGAGGGGAAGACTGTTGAAAGTTCAATGAAGAAATTCAAGGAAGAAATAGCAGGGCCCTGAGGGGCACTAGGGGTAGAGCATGAATCTCTGAGATGAGAAAAGAGGGGGCTCTAGTGCCTGCCTCAGGAGATGAAAGACTTCTAAACTTTTTCCTTAACAAGTAAGAGTTATTTTGGAATTCACAGCTGTTCACAGCATTGAGAAAATTTTGATGTGTAGGCTGAAAAGGGAAGGAAGGTCCTAAGGAAACCATGAAGCTTGCTCTCATAAGATTATTTTAGATTATTCCTCCTGTGTAGAGAAATGCCATCATATGACACTATGTCATCATAACTACCATTTGAACAGCAACAGCCAAAGCAAATATCTATTTTGTCAAAATCCAGCCTTTTGGTCAAAAGCAATACAGTTATGCATAAGAGGTTTCAGTACCCACTGAAGGTATGTTACAAGTAAGATGTTTTCACTTCAGTCCCTGAAACACAGGTACTACTAGGTTGCCTGTAATGATAATTTTGATGGGAAGCATTTATTATCATCATAAAATTTGAACTTGCTAACTGTGAACCTGCCAAAATCCTATGATCAGATACATGCAGAGGCTGAAGTGTTGTGGTTTTCTTTAAGCTGAATTGTTGCTTAATATAGCATGCCAAGCTCCATTGAACAAAAATCTTGTAAATGTGCTTGCCTATGGTTTTCATATTAAGCCAGCAGAGGGGGACTGAACATAGGTGTTGTCTTTAACAGTTTTGAGACTCTCCAGTGTAATGTCCAAATATCAGTAGACTTGTTAATAATGAAGTGTTACTAGTGATCAGCAATTTGCTACTATTTTATTTTTGGGAGACCGAAACATAGATACATTTATGCATTGCTGATGCCTGCTTATCCATCTGGAACTGTACTGTGGTATTTATTTAGCAAAAATCTTCATTCTCACTATCACAGGATGAAAGAGCTGGAGCTGTCACACAAAAAACTTCTTGTGATGATTGATCAGCTCAATGTGAAGTTGCACCAGGTTGAAAATGCCAACGTGCGTGTTAAAGGGAAACTGCGAGACATTCAGGAGGACCTGATCAATTTGGTGAGGAGGATACTATTTCAAATTACCTAGATTATTTTCTCTTTGTGCTAGTAATTTATAAGTCAATCTCCTCTCCAGTGACCTCTCTGTTTTTAAGCAATAAATCATCTCAGCCTTTCTCTTTTTCTACAACCACAGCAATCAGAAGAACTTCTGGATCTTTTTTCCTCCCTTTCTATTTTTCTATTTCTCTATTGTTTTTGACAACAGTGCCATTATTTCTTTCATTCTGGCCCTTGATTTTTGAAACATGTGCTCACATTTCCTTCTTTCTCCCCAGAACCCTCTCAGTGTACTCCTTCTCCTTAGGTCAGATTTTGTCTTTCCTGCCCCACAGAACAGGCATTTTTGCCTAGTTTGCACAGCTCATTGGGTGAATCCATAAAAATGGAGAAAGAATGAAAGTGTCTCAATGAAACAATGTCTTTTGATTCAGTTTATTGTAAGATATACTTTCATTTTCTCAGCATTTTAGGTCAAAGTTGAATACTCTCACAGGACAATAGTACCATGTGACAAGACTCATAAGAATGAAGAAGAGTCTTTGCTTTTTTAATTAAAAGTGACATGTATTTTTCAAGACTAAGGAAGCTTAGACATACCTGTATTCCCATCAAGAGTTAACCAAAGTATTAGCCCACATCTACCTGACTTTGCATAGCATTTCACTTTAGTGTTCCTTCTGACCAGTCCTTGCCAGTGAACACCTCAGACAGCAAAATACTGAAGATCAAAATGACTGATCTAAAGAAATCCTTGAAGAAGTAGTCATGTCTTCATGTTTCTTTGCCTTTAGTCTTGCTTCAAATTTTCTGCAGTGTTCCTGTGATACTGGTGGCTTTTACTCTGCTCAAAGCAAGGGCATCATGGGACTCATGAAATCCTCTGCCTTTCATTGACATCTTTCACCTCTGTGTGTCTCTGTGTTGAAACACACTGTAGTGCAAATGAAAATACCAAAGTCTTTCTCAAACTGTTTCAAAAGGCATCTGTTCCTTTCTCCTTTTTCAGGAGGTTCATAAGAGGAGCTGACAGATGACAGGTACAGTGAAGGGCAAAGGACAAACGCTTGGTCTCTGGGAAGTGTGTGTCCTGTTTTCTAAAACAGAGCCACGGTTTCTCTCCCAATGCTACAGTACTGTCAGCGTTAAGGATGTATGAATTCCAGTCCTAAGGTTTATTTTGGTTTAATATGTACTGTAGAACATGCCAAAAAAGTGTTTTAAAACTTCTTTTATTTCATGTAGTAGTAGATGTGGGTGAGCTTTTGTTTTTTCCCTGAAATGTTTCAGAGATGACTGAAATGACAAAAGAGGTTGGTTTTGCTCTGAAGGCAGGATTTGACTGGCTTTAGAAAAAATTGTACTTATGTTATTCCTGAGTTTTCAGAAAATAAGTGCAGAATTCTCACTAAATTAAAAATATAAGGTAAGAAAAGATCTAGTATTAATATGTTAACCATGCAACTCACTGAATGCATAGGTTGAAAACCAAAAAAACTCAGAGAAGAAGCAAAAGGAAAAATTGTGTTGGCTTCAAGAGCAGCTGAAGACAAAAGAAGAAGAAGTAAAAAGCCAATCAGAATATTTTGAGCACTACAAACAAAGGCAGAGACAACAGACAGCAGTACTGAGAAAAAAGGAATGTTGCCTTCGGGGTGAGGTATCTAGGCTGGAAAAGCAAGTCCTAGATCTTAGTGCTCATGTTGCTCTTTTGACCTGTGAGTTAGAAGAGGGAATGGTGCAGCATCTCCAGCAGGTGCTGGAATCAGCGTTCAGTGGGACTCAGGGCTATAAACACCCTGATGTGAAAGTAGTGGAATGGAAAACTCGTATTGAAGATTTGAAACATGATGTGAAAAGCCACTTCGAAGCATTTCAGCAAAATCTGAAATTCTTAAGGGAAAAAGAAGAAGACAACAGAAGAGAACAGGGAGACCTGCTGACTGAACTGCAGTGCTCTCAGGACACTGAAGACTTCCTCAGAACAAAATTGGAAGAATCTTACCATCAGGTCTATAGTTTGAAATTATCTGAAATCAAATTACAGGAAAAAGTGGAAGAGCTTTTGGATGAAAACAGAGCTTTAAAAGATCAAGGTACAGTGCAGTTGGAAAAGAAGAAAGAAAAAGACTCCCAACTGACAAGACTGGAGAATGGAGGCAACGGTGTTGACTTGGTAAGTTAACTAGTAAGTAAAAATAAGACAAAATATAATTAGTTTTCATCTTTATATCACCCTGAATTACACTTGTCATTAGATGTGCAAGTAAGATGAGAGTGTGAGGCTTTATCCTTCCTGAATTTTTTCATTTGTTTCCATTTATGCATTGGTATGTCACACTCTGTTATTCACACCCACTGGAATCAGTAGCTGGAGCTTCATTGCATCAGTGCTTTTATTAGGTGCCCATTGAGGGCACTTCACAAACCCTTTTTGCTTAAGTTTTTAAGTGATGTGTCCCTGGCAAAAGGTCTCAGTTGGTAACAGAAACAGAGCCCAGAAGAACTTCTGAGACCTCTGTCTTGCGGACACCATTCAGTGGAGGAGTACACATATGGTTGGATGAGTTTTGCACGTTATTCATGCCCAAGTGCTGAAGCAAAAAGCACAGTTGACAAAAAATCTTGTCTATGAGATTTTCTGGATAATGGTAAACAGGGGAAGATGGATACAGTGTTCATGACCAGGAGCGAGGTGAGATATTCAGGGGTTTGCAGCTCTGTAGCACTGTGATACGCCCTGAATACACTGAATAGGACTTGTTTGCTTGGAGCACTTCACCCCAGCACTGCATGGGAAAGCTCTGCAAATGCTGTAATATGGCACTGGGCTTCTGCCAATTCATTTTGCTGACGACGAACAATTCTTTTCACAGAGTGGACCCAAACAAAGTTTTATTCTTTATGTGCTGAGGTGGAGAGTATTCTTATTCTGAGAATTTGTTAAATTGAATCAGCTATGCCTCACACTCAGCTTACTTCATTCAGATTGTGCCCTGGTACCCCAATAACTTCTGATTTTAACTGAAGTTAACCAAGAGGTAATGGGCACAAACAAACCCCTTTCATGTAGAACAATCAGGCTGTGAGTAGTTCCAGAAGTGGGAGAAGCTAGAGAAGATCTTTAGTCTGTAAAAGTTAGAGGAAATAAAGACAGGTTTTTTTAACCTGATAGTTGAGCGCACCTTTGCAGGCATGGTGATTTTGTAGCATTAGTGGTTCTACAGTCCCAAAGCAGCGAGGTCCAGGAGGAGGTCTTTGTGTGAGAGGGAAAGGGTGGTAAGATCACCCTGCAGTAAACATGGTGGAGGGCTGGGAAGCTGTGCCTCACCACACCTGTCTCTGCAGCTGCCCCGACTTGGCAGGAAGACCAGCTACTTACCCTGAACCATTGCTGTAGTTAATTTAATTAGTGTATTCCGTTTTTCCTGGGAATGAAGAATCCAGTTTAAACATGTTCTGAGATACTTCTAGAGGGACTTGCACTGAGTTGTAAACAGGTACAACAAACAAATGCATGTAGAGGGAACTGCACAGCTAAAATTACGAGGAGTGAGGGCTTACAGAGCCAGAGCAGAAATTGTGAAGAATTACTACTGGTTTGAGAGAACTGAGAAAAAGAGAAATTAAGTGCGGAGATTTCTGAAGGTGTGAAAGGAAGATATATCCGCTGACTAATTGCCTGAGACTAATCCAAAAAGTCTTCAAGAAACACGATCAAATATCTTTCTTTCTATGCTGTATTCTAATAAAAGCTTATTTTTTCCTTTACACACAGTTTTCTAACTATTTCTTTGCTAAATATTAACTTACATCTCTGTTGAAATAGGAAGTTACAGTGTCTCAGTTATCCAGTCTTTGGTATAAATGAATATGCCATAATTTGCGTTTACTTTAGTCTGCTGCAGAGTAGGTAGTGTTCCTTAGGTGCTGTGTATAGCAGCATCAAATCTCATGCCTTCTGCATTTCTGGTTGTCTTTTTCTCCTCTTTTCGTGCTACTAATATACTTGTATTTTTCTAGTAGAAAATTACTTGAGACAGCAGGGAAGAAAATTCAGTATCTGATAAAAGGAGGAGGGAGACATCTGGTGTTTTTCTGTAAAACTGAAGAGGACTTTTCCCTATTGTCTGTAGTTTAATAGCACCTAATAAAATAGAATTTCTTAATCTCATCACCTTGTATTTAAGTCAAAATAGTTACCAGAAAAATCGTATTTGATCTCATCATACTCCAGCAACAACTATAAAAAAGAGAAATTTTGTGCGATACAAAAAAGATTTTCGTTGTTTTACTTTCCTAGAAAACTGGTTGTATAACATTGTTCAATGAATGAGCAAATGGGATGATTTGCCTATTTCATAGCCAGGAAAAAAGTAGTTTAGGAAGACAGGCTTATCAGACTCCTGTGAAATACACAGAGTGTGAAATTTCTCAGTAAAAACCACATCATTCAAATGCCAATCGCATCAGTTGTTCTTGAAGACTACCCTTAGTCATTACTGAATCTTGATTCAATAATATGAGATCCAATTAGACTGAGCACCAAGAGGTGAACTGCATCTCATTGAGGGGTGTCATCAGATAAATCTTGTCAAAAATTTGAATTTCCAAACTTAGTATCAGAATCCTGTCTGCAATATACCAATTGCAGCCTAAGCCTGAATGAAAAATGCACAAAACCCAACCCAAACCAACAAACAAAAAACAATTCCCCCTATGCCCCCCCAAAACCACCCCTCCCCCCCACAAAAAAACCCAAAACAAAACCCTCCAAAAAACCAAAAAAAAAGCCCACAAAAAAAAGCAGCTGGTTCCACGTGGCTGTGTCTTGACTTATCAGACAGTTTCTAGATGCCAAAGTTAGGGGTCTGTTGAAGGTGTTGGTGAAGGAAAAGTGTGAAACACCAAACAATGCACCTTCCTACGGCTTTCACTTGACCACTGAGGTCTTGATTTCACAGTGTGATGTTCAGCCATCCAAACATTGTATCTTTTACATAATTTTGTGTAGTTTTCTTTTGACAGTATCCGCATATTAATAAATAATTGATATCTCTGAAGAAATAAAGGGAAACTTGCAGGAAAGGAATGTGTTTCAGGGAATTGGCATTAGTTTCAAACAGGCTGCCCAGAGACGTTGTGGATGCCCCACCCCTGGGAGTGTTCAAGGCCAGGTTGGATGGGGCCTAAGCAACCTGGTCTAGTGGAATGTGACCCTACTCATGACAGAAGTGTTGGAACTAGATGATCTTTAAGGTACCTTTCAACCTAAACCATTCTATGATTCAATATTACTGAGAAAATAAAGGAAGAAATCTTGGAAGTGTTGTGTTTCCATTTAAGTCATGACTCCCAGTCAAGATCTCGTAACAGAGCACAATAATGAGGCAGCTGACTTGGGTTGAAATAAAAATTATTCTCACTGATGATCCTGTGGAAAATCAGTGGCCTTTTCTGACTCACTACCAAGACTTGGAAGTCATTGCCTTTCCCATCCATTTGTAATTTAAAAGCTGCAGCTCAATCCAAAGGGACCAGATTTGTTTTCTGCTGGCGTTTGATGCAGAGCAGTCCAGGGAGACAAAAGTGCCTGTGTTGGCTTGGTTTCTGTGCTGTTGCTGTTCTGGTTGCCATCTCGATTATGTGTTTTGTTGAGACAATCCAACCTGAGTGTTCTGTTCACTGAAAATGTGCACAATGCATGTGAAATGTGACCTGCTGTGTATCATCAGAAGGGCTATCTGCTTTGCATCAGGAAGCATCACAATTTCCAAATTCAATCAGGGAGTCAAATAAATGTCAAGAGCAGAATGTGAAATTTACAATTAAATTATCAATAGAAAAGGAAAATTTTGTTTGGAATGATTATTCTGCTTTGAATTCTTCCAGCCTAGGAACATTTGTCTTTGTAGTTGGGCACTGAAATATTAGCCTCATTCCCTACTTGATTGGACTTTGTTTTCTTATTGTTCATGAGCATATGAATTAGTCACTGTTCTGATAGTGTTACACCTGTGATCTGTTATATTACATGTTCATGACTCAGGTTTTCTTCCTGAAGTCTTTGTAAAGTATGAAGGAAACACTAGGGTAAAGTTTACAACCATGACATTTACTAGAAAATGTTGGAATGAGAAAGGAGTTTGAAACAAAGCAGTTGCAAAGAAATAATGGGTCTTTTGAATGTAAAATAGCAAAGGAAACTTATAGGCCTGTTTTTATATCCCAAACACCATATGGATGTAATCTGTGGGGTTTTTTTTCTTGTCCTCCTCCTTTTCCCATTAAGAATGAAGATCTAATTCAGGATGAAGTTCAAAATCTGAAACGAAGAGCAGTCTTGGATTCACTCAGAAGCAGAGCTACTCAAACTCCAGTTGTGCTGCTACATGCTAAAGAGTCTGGTATGCAAACAAATTGGCATTTTTGCTTTCATTTGTGTGCAATTAAAGCGAAGATGATTTCATTCATGGGGTGTGCATGACTTAGAAGGTGTAAAACCTTTAAAAACCCTCCTAATCTGTAACCTGTATCTTGGGAAGGTGAACAAATAACTGCTTGCTGGAATGATACTAGCGTTCAGATATGAACTTTCTTGAGAAATCCTAGAACTCTGAAGAAACTTACAGGGATGAGGGGGTACTTTGCATGTCCTGAATGAAGTTTAGTGTTTGGGAATGCTTTTCAGATCAAACAACCTGAAAACTCTAATCTTGGCAAATTCTATCTGGTAAATTCTTCCAACATAAATTAATGAGAAATTTGCAGCAAATTTCAGTGTATGCAAATGCAGACCTGCACTGAATAATTTCAACCTCAAAGTTTAACCCATAAGTTTTCACCTGCCCACAGTAAAGAGATGCATTTTCTGTTTTAAATACTTTGAGAACTGGAAAGGATAACCTCCAAATTGACCTGCTTTTAAAGCTCGATATTTATGTTTTCCTGTGAAGTGTGCTTTCTCATTTAATGTTGTGCTTAAATCTGTATCATTGGTGATGTATGCTGCTGGTAGAGAAGGTAATTTTGAGCATGCTCTCAATAAATATTTCCCTGTTCAAAATATTTGCTCAGATGTTTCTGGGTTGATTTTTTTAATGTAACTCTTTGGGAGTGACATTACATTTTTCCAGTGCTTTACCATAACAGAAACACCAGGATGTAGTTGTGATGGACTAAACCAGATGGAGGAGCTACCAGAAGAACCCGTACCGGTTTGGGAATGCAATCCCAGTGCCTTTGCAGAAGTGGCTGGTCTAGCTGAGACTGAGAAGGTGAGAAGAAAAGTTACTGCTATTCTTGCTATCTCTGTGCACAGTGAGTATGTGAAATTTGAGATAAAATGAAGAGTTGGTGCATTTAAAGGTGAATGTAAGAATAGCTTTAACCCATAGCTACTACAGATGCTATACAAGATGAATACAGGTGTGCACTAAGAAAATGTTTGGCTTACTTATTATACCTTATTTGTATCATTACTCTCATTGCAAATCTTTAAATAATTTGAAAACCCTTTGTATGGAAATATTTTTTCTCATCTGTCTGTAGTCAAATATTTTATGGATGAAGTAAAAACTAAATTATGATTAGCAAAATATGTTAGCTTGTATATTTCAGTTTGAAATATTTCTCATTTGCTATCAACAGGTGACCTTTGGAACAGAGAGGGCAGCTACTCTAGAAGGCAGTTTCACTTTGTTCAGGTGTATCCCAAGTTACCATACAGCAGGACTGCATTCCCCTTGCTCTGAGAAGTTATCTAACGATGAGACAAGTAAGGAAACCAAAGATGAAGAAACCATTTTTCTTATGAAGGAACAAGCTCTACCAGCAAACACATTCCCTGCTTCTGTGGTTGAAGCCTTGATGAGGAAGAAGCTCCAACTTACTTTGTTCAAACCTGAAAGCTGCTGCACATCAGCTCTCACCACTGTGAGGAAACTGAGTTTCTGGGAGGCAGATACTAATCTTTGGTCTGCTGGCCTCTGCATTGTTGCAGAAGGGGGATTTTATGACAAAGCCCCTGCATTTCTTCATGGGGAGTCGCCTTCCACTGTGATGGAAATTTTCACATCGTGTCTAGAAAAATACAATAGGGAAAAACATTGGGAAAAGAAGCAAATTCTACCAAAAAGCCAAAGTGAAAATAAATGTCTGGATAAAGTTGTTGATGACAAAAAGTATCAACAAAAAATCTTTAGAGGAAGAGCTAAAGGAGAAGAAATACAGAATGGGAATGCCCAGCCACAACTGGTGACCTCTGTTCTTGAGGAAAGTTCTAAAGTTTTGCACAGGGCTGAATTTGTCAAACCTGGAAAGGAAGGAATAGAAGCCAAAGAGAGACTAGGTAGCACACAGGATGTCCAAAGTTTATCTGTTGATTTGAAACACTTAAAGAAACATTTTGAAGGAAGTCCTGAACTAATGGAGAAAGAAGAAAATATCTCAGAAAACTGCATTTCTGAGGTGAATAGTGGATATAATGGAGAAGACCTAAATGAAATGGAAAAGGAAGGAGAGCAGGCTCATAAACCAGCCCACCAAACAAACCCCTCCAGCAATACTGGCCTGAAAGAAAAGAAAGACCACACCTTGGAACTATGTGAACCAAAGGAGAAGACTTTCTCATGGCAACAAATAGCTGCTGAAAACATACAATATGCATACTGTCCGAAATTTTTTAGGTCAGATGAAGAGAGGTATCCACTAAACTTGCTGTTTCCCATGCAGGACAGGGCTGTGTGCTTAAGCAAACTGTTTCTGCCAGGGAGTAGTTTTTATGAATGTTTCTGTCATCTGTCACCACTTGAAGCCTGTAAAGAAAATCATGTGAAAATATCTGTACTGGAAAAAGCACTGGCTATGTGTTCTCAGAGGATATTTCTATTGCTGCAAGAGAATGAAAATTACTCCAAAAGAGTCTGTATGTTACAGCAGGAGAATGAGAGATATGCTCACATGATGTGTGCCCTGGAAGAGGAGATGGATGCATATTTTCAATACGTTTTAGCAGAAGATGAAGCTAACATTGTTTCATCCCAAAATTTACTTAATGAGAAAGAGGTTGCTGGTGGATGTTATGATAACTTGTCAGAAGAAAACACCATGACCCCAGGAACATATTTAGTTGAAACATTCTCTAAGAACCTCCCATGTATTGAAGAGAAAAGTAGGAATTCTGAAAAAGACTCATGGGCAATTGCTTCAAATAAACTTCATGGGAGTGTTCTACCCCTGAAGGGAAGGAAAATAAGGTATTTCCAGCTGCTTTCTGACCTAAAAGAAGAAAGAAGCAGATGCTTCAAAGAAATAGCCAAATTATTACAAGACAGGGAGAACTATGTAGCAAAATATGAGGAATTAATACAGGAGAGAGAGGAAAGTTTACAAAGAGTAGCTCTTTCAGAAGGTGAAAAAGAAACTTTGTTGGAACGTTTGGCAGAGATAAAGTGTGAGCAAGACAAGTGCAGGACCTTGGTTTCAGAACTCCAAGCCTGCAAAACCAGTTGTTATCAAACAATTTCTGATTTACAGGAGGAAAAATATGTACTGAAAAAAGAGATAGACAGAATCAAGAAAGAAACTTCAAAACAGCTTGATGAATTTCAGCAAGCAAATGCAAACTTTATTTTAGAAAATAAAAAATTGAAAGAATTAGTGTCTTCCTTTGGTTTCACCTATGAGGAGCTGAGAAAAGAGAAAAGATTGGGAACAAAGAAAAAGATAACTGAACTGAAAGGAGGAAGTCAACAACATGGTCTTAAGCCAGAGAAAGTTGAAACAGCTCATAGAGTAACACAAACTGAAGAAGAAGGAGTTCTGGTGATAAATCCTTCAAGCTATTTCCCTGGGAAAGAGGTAATGGAATGTTACCAGGCAGTATCTTCTAAAGAAAGGGGGAGATAAAAAATTCATTTTGAGGACAAAGCTGAATTAATATAGTGATGCAGAAAATGTCCTAACCTCCCACATGCTGGAGATCTGAGGTGCTAAAGTTGACTCTGAAATAGAAGGCCAAATGCCAGAGAATTCTTTTCTGGAAGTTTTACTAGAGAATTTTAAAGTGACACAGAAAGCTACACAATTAAAAATAATACTTAAAAAACCATTGTTCTGGCATTTTTAAAATTATTTATCTTAATATAAGTGTAAAAGCTTTTATGAGAAGTTTTTACTTCTAACGAGAAGTTCTCTTACCAGAAGAAACTTCTATTATAATGATGAAAAAATCATGTCTTAATGAGAAGTGTGCACATGTTCGTTTAGTAACTTTTATTCTGATAGGATCTAATTTTTTTATTGTTTTGATATCTATGAAACATATGCCTAAAGACAGTATTTTCACTGATGGTGGATTTCTCATCCATGTTTTTCCTCTGTAGTCATGTGTCTTACACCACAGTGAATCTCTGTGGAGAATTATTTCTTCAGCTGAGAATAAACAACAGGGAAATACTTATGTCTAATACCTTCATTTTATGCAAACTTTTTTTTAATACTTTAGAAAGAAACCATATATTGCTCTCTAAACATCTGTGTGCCATTTGTTATGGGTGAGAGAAGTCACATCATTCTGTTGTCTCTCCAGGGCAGCACATTTGAAATTCACAGTATGATGAAAGAGCAAGTCAACAAGGCAAAAGAGGAATTAAAACTGCAGCAAAAGGAATTAGAAAAATCAAAAAAAGAGGTAACCTTCTACTCTGACGTACTTCTGAGGAGCAAAGTTATTTTCTCTCATGTTTTCTTACATGGTTGTTCTTCCTTCTGCCAGGCTTTAGCATTTTTACAGTACAGGGAAGTCTCTGATCTGCAGAACCAAAATGTACTTCTTTGATCTTTAAGTGATGTACTGCACAGTCACTCTTAGTTGGCCAGGACATTCACTTGAAGCTGCACTCCTGCAGTACACTTTGACAGAAGCTGAATGTTTGATAAATACATGCAGAACAAACTGCCCGATGTTCCCATCTCTGGGCAGGCTGCTTCCCCCCCCATCAGCAGGAACATGGAGGAGCAGGAGGCAGTAGAAGCACTGGGGATTGCTGCAAACCTGAATTCAAAGTTGTTTTTTGAATGAGAAGCGAAATCATGCAAAATCTGACACTGTCAAGGGGTTTCACTACATCCCGTGGCATTTCAAAGCACTTACACTGCTCCTTCTCTTGACAGCTGCATTGCAAACTCCGAGTCCAACCCCACCTACATGGACACTTGTTTGGATGGTTAGTCCTGTGCTTGGGTGAATTAAATCTGCAGTTTTTAACACCAACTGAGGAAGCTTTCAGTGTTGTGCCTTTCTGAATGCACTGGCTTTCACATTCCTATTTTTTATTAATCAGTCTCCACTCTATGCATATCTAAGCAGAATGTGTTGCTTTTATGGCAAGTGGATTTTTATGGGGCTGTTTCATGAAATAAAAGACATCCTCAGACTTCCTGTGGGCAAACCACTGGCAGCAAGAGGTGTGTTGAGAATGCTAAAGAGCAGTAGGGTTATCATGGTGGGTGTACAGAGTGATTTATAAGTGCTTTATAAGACCTCCCAGCTTTCAGGTGAGGCAACTGGAATGAAGGGCTGGATTTGGATGAGTGATGGATGGTTAAGGAGAGGACTTCTGACCCTGCAATTTGAACATGAAGAGATAATTTTATTTTTATTTGTTTTGTAAAATCTGATTAACTTGGGTCCTTCTAATCCTTTTGTGTACCCTTTTATTTAAGGAAATTTTGTGTTACAATACTTTCCTTAGGTTACTTAAAATAATGTGAAGCCTTTGCTTTCAGAAATGATCTATCATAGGAGGGAAAGAGCTTGGTGTCAGGGAACCAACTGAGCTGCTGAGGGATTTGTTTGTGGTTTTTGGCTTGGGTTTGGGTTGTTTTTCAGAACTACAGTTAATGTGTATAAGTTGAATAAAGGCACTTTAGAAAAAACTAAAAGGTGGCTATATGGAGGGCTTTTTTTTTTTTTTCCTTCTTTGACTTTTTCATATTTGACATTTTTGCCTTGATTCTCATGCTGAATGCAAAACGCAGGACTGTGTCGGCTACTGAGGAGAAAATTAACTCTGTACCAGCAGAAACCATTTCTCAGGAAGAGTTTTTACCCACAGCTGATAAAATCTTACTTTCCCTTTTCTTTAAGGGCTTTCAGAGATGTAAGCTCTGAAATCATGTGTGCGTACACCACTGCCTTTTTAAACTTTATTCAGAATACTCACAGTACCTTCATATTTAGAAATAAATTTAATTAATTTTTCTGCATAGCTCTAATGAGATATGATTCTATAGGACTTACTTCTAGAATCGTGTTAATTTCTTATAAGGTTGTAGTATATTGTGTAATTCCATTTATTTTGATCAATTTATAACAATTCAAATGCTATGATGTGGAGATCAGCCTCAAATCCATGGTTGTAAGCTGGTATTGAAAAATGATACCACTGCTAGAGTAATTATACTCAGTAATTTTGCTTTTTTGTTCTTCCTGTTAGGCTCAGAAGTGGTACAGAGAGCTTGGTTTTGCTGAAACAAGGTATGAAGAAATCAAAACCCGTTTGATGCAGGCTCTTGCAGAATTAGACCGCCTTAAACAAGAAGCTGGGGATAAAATGCTGGGAAAACAGCACTGGAAATCAATGGTATGTATGTAAATGGAATGGAGAAAAGAATATTCCTTGGGAGAAAGTGTTTTGGGTGCAGAAACACTTGTTATTGTTATTTGGAATAGATTTAAAGCAAGTGTAAAGCCCCTAGAGCCATTGGAGCTGTAAAGTTGAAAGTGAGCTGATATTATACAAGATAGACCATCTGTCTGCCGGGTAGTCCGGAGTCTGGGCTCTGCACGAGCATTAGAAACACCTCACATTGTCTAAGGAGGACTCTTGTTCTGCTGTCTTTAGCCAAAGTCATTTTCAGGTGGCCTTAATGAACGATATTGGAGGAGTCTCCAGTGTTTCCAGTATCTGGCCTTTCTGCTCTGCTCTCTGTATTTGGACAGGCAAAATGAATCTGTGGTGCCAGGCACTTTGTAGAGCAACTTCTACTGCCATTGAACAGATGGTGTGGATTAATGGGGAGTCAAAGTCTTTCATAGATGCGTGTGGCCCAAGTATATATCCCCAAAATCCAGGAAATCATTCTGCCACGTGGAGGAAAGTCTCATTGGAATGTGCTTATATCACAGAAATTCTGCTGTAAATGAAAGCTTTTTTAATTTTCAGGTGGTTCTCTGTCCTGGTATGGGTTTATGTTTTCCACCAAAATAAAGTGTTTTATGGAAAGACTTTTAATTACTGAGTAATCTTCTGGAAGCAGCTTTTATAAAGACTTTTCAGCTAACCCTGAAGTTATTTCTGTCCTTCTTAAGTGGAAAGCTGTGAAAAAGAAATATGCAACTTCTACCAGCTGGAAAAGCACATTTGTAGCAACCTACAATATTTGCAAATTCTGTTTGAATAGGTTAGCTAGATATAGCTTTGGGAAAAAAATAAAAACAAATTCTGGAAAGTGTAAGGACTCTGGGATCAGTTCAGTTGCCTAAATGTCACTGTTTATCCCAGTTAAAGACCTTAGGGCATCCTGGCTGAGGATGTAGTTGTCCACCTGGAAGTCCTATGCAGTTCTCTCCTGTTAGCTTGTACAGCCTGCATGGCACTGTGGGCTGATGTTTAGAATGTTGAATTCTAGATGGTAATTGAAAAGGAAGCACAGATATCATTGTGATGTATTGACATGTAACATCTTAAAAGAACAGAGTCTATTTCAAGCAAGAAGAGACTCCCAAGTAGTTTGAAAATTAAAAGAAATGTATCACAGTGTTTTGTTTAAACTAGTAGTTAAGATTTTGGGGGCATTTTTGGTCGATGTACTTTTAATCCTTTTCTTTGGTAACAGTCTGGGGAAATTACTGTTTATTCTATTGGTCAGTGAAGTAAGATGTCAATTATTTCTGTGACTCACATGGGAACAAAACTCATTAACCCTGAGAGACTGTTTTTACGCTGGAAAAAATGCAGGTCAGCCTTTCTCTGAAAAAACCTGCCACTTTTAAGTCCCTCTAATAACTGAAGTTTCCATGTTAGTGTTTGTTGATCAGTAGTATATATTTATGCACTATTGCCATGCTGTTTGATTTGGATTTGATTTCTTCATCTAGTTGAATTACTTGTCGTAGGGCTAAGGTCAAGTTGTTGAACACACGTCACATTACAGGGTCAAATGTGTACATCACAGAACTGGGGTTATCCTTCAGCTCCACTGTTTGATGGCAGAACTACATTATCTGCATATCTTGAATCCATTCTTTCTTAACCAAAAGATATTGATTTATTGGCACAATTTAGCAAATAATACAATACAAAATGGAGTACATTTATTTTAACAAAGGTGATGAGATTATTTAAATAATTCTCTTCTAAATTGAATTTTTTAATATACATCAAGGTGTTGATAGTGGGTTTGTGTGAAGTTGTTAAAATAGACCTAAGNAAAATGAAAGAAAAAAGAAAAAGACCAAGACTTTTTGGCTTAAAAAGAAGATCATGATCTACTTTTCTACCATCATTTTATTTTCTGGACGCAGTTTCATAGACTGGTGATTCTGTTTTTGTTCTCAACTGCTTGTCACCCTTGTCCAAAAGTGTTTTTCATTCCACAAAGTTATTAATAAACTCTTATACAGTAAACCACAATAATTTGTGCTTTTTCCTGTTCTAAACTTCGTATTCCTTCCCATTTCCTCTTTGAATTTTCAGGCAAACACAACGCACACAAGAAGTGGAAGATACTGTTTTTATTTTTAATGCTTAATCACCAGCTTCTAAGACCAGTGATTCAGATAGTTTTTCAAGAATGCAGTGCATTAAATGCTAGGCTTTAGTTTTCCTATTTCCCAGTCCCACCTTCTGGGTCCTTCACTTTCTGGAGCTGGACTGCACACCCCATGGTTACTGCAAACTGGGACATCTGACAGAGTGATCTTACATAAATCCTGTAAGACTCATTTGTGCTTTCAAACTGTAGAAAACTGCTAAAATGCACAGGGAAAGGGAGAGCTTTGCTCTGTCTCTAACTTTCATGCAATTTTTTTGTTTCCTCACCTTTTTTCCCCCATAAATCGCCTTCAGTTATGGAGTGTTTCCATTTTGCATCTACCGTACTGTTTGTGTGGGAGGTCAATACCATGCCACGGACTCATCTTCAGCCTTTTGTCACCGCAGCCCTGGTCTGATCCATCTTGATGGGTCCGGCCATTCCTGTTGTTCTCCTGACACAAGAGGGAGCCAAAAAGTTTGGTACAAAGCATGCTCGACCCACTGGAATGCTGTGCATAGAGGACTTGCTTCTTTGGGAGGGACAGCATGAAAATGCCGTATTTCTGCTTTTCTCTGTGCGTACAGTGACGTGTTGCAGCAGAGTGATGGGATCTATCCCTGCAGTTTGCTGTTCCCTATGGAAAGGTGCCGTCAGTGGGCTGTGGTCACCGAGGGTGTCAAAGGTGGAAAGGCTGTCAGAGAGCCAGAGAAAATTTAACTGTGGTGTTGTGCGTCAGGGCTGAGCATTAGCTTCTCTCTTGGTTGTATCAACGTTTGTAAGCATTAAAATCAAAACATCTTCCTGCATGTTATAAGGTTTTACCACAGTGTATCATAGGCCTGACTAGAATTTTTAGCTTAATCTTTTAGACTTGCTTATATGCCGTGTTATCAGAAACCTCAACCAGCTATGTGCGTGAACTCAGTATTTTTTTTAATATAAGGTTACAGTAGCATAAATGTTTGTCCGGAGACTTTCTTCACCCTCAGATTTTCTTCATTCTAAATCTATATGTTTAGTCTGGCAGGGTCACTTCTGGAAGCTGACCTTATGATGCTAACCATCAATCTAAAGCTCTCACTAATCCTTTCAATCTAAGTGCATGAAATTGGGCAGAAAAAGAATTAGAGGGTGGGGGAGGAGGAGTTAAAATCAGAAGGTTCTCTCTCCACATGTTCTGTACCACTGTGACTACATTTTAATGTAACAAATATTTTATTTTAAAATATTTTGGAAATCGGAACTTAAAATATGATTAATTTTACTAATAATCTTCCAGAACAAAAATATATTTGGAAGAGTGGAATTTGCTGAGATAAATGTCTGTAGGAAAACAAGGGGTGTGTTATGTAGCTTCTTGTTGGAGTGGGAGTCTGGGAACTTTTGGGTTCTGTTCTTACTCGCTGTGTGACCATAGGTTGGTCGTTTAATCTCTCTGTGCCCAAGTTTTCCCATGTATTATATTATTATAATACAATACTTACCTTGAAGGAATGTTGTGAAATCCCAGTCCTACACCTCCCCTCACAAGTCAAGACCTCACTGCTTATAAAGAGTTTTAAGATTAGTGGAAGGTATTTTATATATCAGCTTTCTTGTTTTTGAGGTAAAAAGGTAGATGAATATATTCATTGAGAGGTTTTGTACTCTAAAATATGATTGAGAATATTTTCTTTATTTTATACACCTAAATTGGAAGTCTGTGTATTTTCTCTCTAGCCTGTGTACACTGCGAAAGATGTCCAGGAAAAAGAGATGAATAAAATAGCCAATATGAGATTACAGCAGCAAGTGCTGACCTTGAAAGCTCAGCTCAGGGACCAGGCTGCATCACAAAATCAGTTTCATGACCTGCAGAATGAAGTGGAACTCCTTAAGGCTCAGCTATGTCAAAAGGTATCAAGAAATTGTTTTCTCTGTGCTTAAATGTGAGCTTAGGCTTCAAATTCTACCTTTCTTTCAAAGGCGAGATGCAAAATAGTCTTCCTTCCTGGGAATGAGTCTGAGGATAATTAAATGGGTTTTGGGCATATAAAAGTATGCCTGACTTCAGAGAAATAAGGAAAAAGATGTAAACTGCCTGGGTGGTCAATGTCACAGAAAGATGGTAAGCTCTCACAAAATTTCAGTCTCTGCTCTAATCCCCACAGTGGAAAGCAAGCAGTGATGCTGAAATTATTTACAGAGCTGTCTACTTGGCTTTAATTGTCAGGACTTTTAACATTCCCAGCTCTCATTGCACGGTATCAGATTATGAAACAGTGAGTCTGTACTAAAATATTAAGAGTTTTTCCTAACTTTTTTTGATCCAGCTGCTAGTGTTGCATATTAGGACTTCCATTAACATTTTCGATAGGTGAGTGGGTCGAATTTTTATTAACTGACATTATTCTGATGAGAACCCCCATGTATACACAATTACACTTACAAAAGCAGTTTTTACACTTCTGCATTGTATTTCACCTGGCAAAGCAGGGCAGGTACAGACGTTAACATTTGCAAAGCAACTGTGTTACTGTGTGACAGCAAAGCTACTGCTGTGAGTGTGACTGCAGCTACTGAACTCTTGGGTGGAAACAAATTCCCGCTAGCACTTTATTTCCTCAGATTTTCTTTCCTATTTTTTTGGAAACTATATTGTGAAAAGGAATGATAGTTACCATGTGAGCCAAAGTGGAACTCCCTATCATACTCTGAAACAGCTCATAAATGACATTTTCTCAGCAGTGTTCTTTGTTCTTCGTGCCCTGATACAATGTGTAGAGCATGCTTCTCCTCTGTCTGTACTCTGAAATACAAGAGATAATTGTCTTCTCCCTAATGGGAACAAGTTTCATCCTACTTTCTCCACAGTAAATCCCCCTGTTCTACAGTTTTGGGGTTTGTTTTGTTCTTATTTGTTTGTTTCTTGGTGCTTTGTTAGTTTTGTTTTGTTTTGTTTTTCCTAGCCTGGTCATATGCTGTGTTTTGCTTTAGACCAGCCCTGTACAGAGGGTGAGTGGCTCTCTCAGACATTGATTAGGATGCCTCTTAGAAGAACAGTGACAGTAAAATGAAATTGTTTTGTAGTGTCTGGTGCCAGTAGTGATGGATGGTGCATATCAGATGGTAGATGAGTAGAAGGTGAGATGGGCTGTTCTTGTAATCCTAATTGTGCTATTCCATGAGCAAAATGTGTTGCTCCCTGCCTCATCAAGAATATAATGTGTCCAGTGCAGGGACCTACTGCCACCTCCTTTTGGCTCCCCCAGTGCTAGTGCAATGTAAAGACATGTCCTGCCTACTCTGTTTCTTCCCAAGACCACAGGACCATGTGACCTCTTTCAGCATAACTGAGTTCTCATAAAAGAGGGTTTTTATGATACACATAATATATTTACTGTAGACTTTATAGAAATACAAATCATCAGGCAAAATGAATGCAAAAGAATCTGTGCTTTATTGTCAAATAATACTGTGCTGATTTGTAATGGAAATAGATTTTACCTGGCAAGCTACTGTGGTTTTTTTGCATAATCAGGGAGCTGATTTACCATGGATAATAAAAATTTTAATTGTAAGGTACAAACAAAGTCATCTGGCTCACCCTGTTTCACTAGAGGACTTGCATCAACTGTGTTAGAGTAGAAATTTGTTGCTGTTCACTTTTCAGAGCGGAATAAACATGTGAAAAATCCCTCATAATTTCTCTAATTTGACATCATAGTATTGGTAAGAAAAGGTAAAATTTTCCCCAAAGAGTGCTTTGAAAGAGTCACAGAGTAAATAGGAATGAGTGCCAAATGAAGGATACCAAGTCTTTAATGTGACGCTGCTTTGATGAAATAACCTCACTGATACAAGAACTTCCAAAAGCCTTTGTTAATTCATAAGAGGGATGTTAATGAGTGTAGGGCAGTGTTTGTATGCCAAAGCCTAGCTGTGTACAACCAGATCCTCACACTGCTTCATCTTGTTTGTGACACAGGGTCACACAAATACACAAAGTGTACGCCTCAGAGTCAGGTCTAAAACAAACAAAACACTGCTAAGAGTGTTTTAAACTGATTATGGAATAGATTAATGCAGGCTATTTTTCAACCTTTCAGGAAAAAGAACTTCAGAAGAGAAAGTCTGAAGTGAAGTTGACGTTAGCTCCTCTGAAGGTACTGCGTTTTCCCGAGTGCCAGTGCAGGACCTACACCAAGGTGTATCCCTCTGCTCACAGGCTTCTGTGCCTCCTTCTGCAGTTGCCCTGACTTAGCCGGGTGCTGCTGGCCTTCAGGTTTAGGCAAGGGCTTGCTGACATTGTGATGGGTGCTCTCCATCCTGTTAGAAGGGGGACCTTGCACATGGAAAAGGAACATCTCTTTTATCTGTGCACATGTATTGCTCTGGCAAGGTGCAGAGACACCTAATGGTGTAGTAATACAGGAATGCAATCTACAGTTTTCGGTCAAAATGTGTGAAATTACAGGTCAGACACAAAATATTATCTTGCAGTGTCATCAGGGAGTGAAATCATAGAATCATAGAATGTGTATGTGTTCATGCCTCACAGGCTAAGCTGGCTTGCCTCACCCGAAAGTGCCAAGAAAGGAACAGCTTCATTATGAGGATGCATGGTGAATTTCACAAGCAAGGAATTACTAACTCTGCATTTGATGAAGAGGTGAAAAACTTGGTGGATGACATGACCCTGGCAGAGTACACAGTGGCTTTTACCCCAGTGTGTGATCAAGAGGTAAGTACTTGTACTTCCTTGTAGGACCGTCAGGTTTCCACTGTCAAATTAAGTCAGTGATTTTCAAAGTGTTCAGTGAGACTCAATGTGTAGTTATAAAATATGTTTGTCATTTAATATAAATATTCCTTCAAGCAAATAGTGGAGTTGGACATTTTGCTGTTGTTTTGGCCAGGGTTTAAATTTCAGGAGCTTATACCAAAGTGCTCCATGCAAACAACTCTTCCCTGATATTTTGACAATGTCTGAGTGGATAATGCAATACATATTATTCCATGTCACTTTAAATATGAATTTTACTCTTTTTTTTTTCTGTGCAATGAATTGTCTCAGATTTCTGAAGAAATGAGGAAAAAAATTCTACAGTGAATCATTTTAAGATATAATTCAAGTCAGTGGGCTTCTGTATTCAAAAGGGAGTTAGTCACTTGAGTTTCACTGGCAAGACAAAAGTGCGATACACGCTGTTTTACACCTGGTGCTGTTCAACATTGTCATTAATAGCTTGGATGCTGGGAATATACTTCCTAATCTTGGAGGAGCACTTACTTGACATTCTTAAGGACAAGAATCTGAATACAGCAACCTGAAGAAACAGGATACTTTGTGATACTTCGGTGACCATCAACAAATTCATGTGTTTTCTTATGATTTTCTGTCTCTTAATATTTTTAAACAAAGCTTGTAAAAGTACCCAAACAATATTCAGGAATATTTGTCAGCATACTCAAGTAGAATCTTGCTGGTTAAAAGTGGTAGAGAGGGGGAAATATTGTGTGTTACACATTTGTATAATATTGGGTGCCAACCACAGCAGAACACAGAATAAGTTTATACTGTATTTGTACTTCAGCTAACACAACACACTGCAAAATAAGCACATGAAAATAGTATAAATAGATAAATATCTTAATGACACCAACCTTTTTCATCAGTGGAAATAAAGATGCTTAAAATGGGCATATAGTGTAGTAAATCTACAGGATTATTTTTCTGATTATTTTACATTTTTACACACTGAGTGGTATTCTGTATCTTATGATGTTATTAAGTGTTGCAAGCTTTCACTCTGTTATATGGATTTCTGTGGCAAGAAGTAATTGAACTGTATGTTAAGGGAAAAGATAGTTTGATTCTTGGTCAAAGGATGGGACAGAACTCTGTGTCTGTCGAGGTCTCCTTTGAGTACCTTCTGTTTGGGCCCACTGTTGTCTTATCCAAGCTCACACTGCACAGGAGTGTTTTTTGTGACGAGTTAGTAACTCCTGTGTCAGAAGGGAGCAAATACTCCACTGCCTTCAGACATTTTCTCAGACTTTGCTGTGATATGCAAGCATTAGTAAAGCTTCCCAGCACAATAAATATCAAAATACTGTGGACACTCACACTGTCTCCCTGAATGTCTAATTATCACAAAACTTAGCGGGTCCAACAGGAGAGAATTAGATTGAATCCACATTCTGATAGCCAGTGAGCTCATCTGCAACATAGGGCCCACAGTAAATTCACTGCTTCAATAGATATTTAGCTGTTCATACCAAGTGGAGCACAAACCCCTCCCCATAGTATCCAGCACCACAGTGGTCAGAGGGATTCAAGCCTGGGGTTTTTATCAGGCAGAGAACAGACTGACTCTTGCTGGGCACCTTGACACTGAGTTTCAGAGCATTCTGATCTGTGATAAGTAATTCCACATGTAGCAGGGAAAATCTTTCCTGCCAAGGAAGAGCTGTATGTTCCCATCAAAAATGTATGTTTCTGTGGATCAGGTTTTCAATGGAAAACACTTCAATGGGAAAACGTCTGAGTTTCACTACTACTAATTTAATAATGCTTAGAATAAAAAAAGAAAAAGAGAGACCATTTCTATTCATGTGATACATTCCTTTGGTTTAAAAAATCCTGTGCTGAATTCTGTAGACATATGTTTAAATTAACTGACTTTTCATCTTTGAGGTTTCATTTCTTCCCTTTAACTCTTACTCTCACTGGAATTCACATCTAAGATTCCAGAGCTATGCCCAACTTCCACTTATGTAAAATTCCTTTGAAAGCTTATCTCCTTCCTTCCCCTCAGTTTTTCACTTCTACATCATTCCTAACATTTGAATACTGGTATACAAAATCTGGTAGATTGTTGCTTTTTGGTTTTTTTCTTCTTACATTAAAGAGCTGCAATTGGTTTTTCTAATTTCTGGTCCCACTGACAAATGCAAGCCTGTATTGGCAGCAGAACTCTGTGCTTCAGCTTACTGATGAATTTCTGCTGAAAGTTTGCAGTGATGCATGAAGGGCTGATCCAGAGCCCTCTGAAGGGAAAGGGGGCTGTATTCAATTCAGTGCCTGGCCTTTCATAATTCAGTAAAAAGCTTTGAGTCTTGTTCTCAGAAAAAAAAAAAATTAAAAGTTATTAAAACCCCCCCTTTTTTTTTTCTTTTTCATCTACACATGGTATTACACATAGAGTGAATAGATCTCCCCTAGCTGAATGCCGGGACACTCCAGCTTCAGTGGAGGACTTGTGGGCATCACCATGTTACTCATACTTGAAGACAAAAGTGAACTTCAGTTCTTTGCTTATTCAGGACACAACGGATGATTGGTCATTTCCGTCTGTTTGCCAGTAGTGTTTTCTTCCTAATGTTCATCCCAATTAAAATACTGAACCAAGTAGACAGTGTTATGCAAAACCAATCAACTTTGGAGCTTCCCTTGAGATTTCACTTTTTGCACTTGATGTTCTGTCCTCAAACATGGTAAATCCCCATTGTCCCAATGGCTTTATTTTGCTGGCTAAGTCAAAACTTCCAATCACTTCAGCATTTTGAGGTTTGTCATTCTTGATTATTTACACAGCCCAGTGTTACATTCAAATGTTTGTGAGTGAGAAATAAAATTTGCTTGAATCGTTTGGTATCTCATGATTTTGTTCCAGGAGTGTGCTCTTTAATGAGAAAGCCAGTTTTCCTTCTTTTAATATTGTTTTCAAGCCCCTGTAAAGAGGGCTAGATTTTGAATTGCCTTTCCTAACCATTAAACTGTAGACCATGAAACTCTTTATTTGTAATTTAGTTTAATTGAGCAATTTAGTATAATTTAATTTTATTTTAGTGGGTTTTTATCATAATAAACATATATGATTGCCCAGAAGGGGTTTTATTTCAGTTCTTTTTTCATCCACCACCTAGGTCACAGTAGTGAAATCAAAAATTCTGTGCAGGATGGTGAAGAAACACTGCCTCTCAGTTTTGAAAAGAATAACCTTTTGGGGAGCCATAGAAATGACAATGGGTTGTCATTTGGGCTTGAAATATGGGTTTGAAATTTTTGGAGGCATGAAGAAGTTAAATTCTAAGGCTTTTTGATGTGTTGTCCTTTTCAAGGACTTCAGCTGAGAAACCATTAGAGCCTCTTGGAGTAGTGCAATAGTAAATTTGGCCAACAGAGATGCTTTAAAACCTTCTCTTCTTTTGTGTTTGGAAAACAGAAAGCATGTGGCTGAAGAGGACACATTCCCTGGACAAGGGCTGCCTCCAGCGGGTACACGTAGCATTGGGCACAGTTCCATAGCTGGGATTCACATGCCCAATGTCAGACACAAAACATGTCCATTCTTGGCCTTTTGTCATGTCCCATTTTAATCACCTCCTTTTCAATGCTAATTATTTTATTTTTTTTTAATTGGAAAGACCTTGACCTCATCTTTCTTTTCTTGCGTTTGTAGAATTAATTCACTGACATTATTAACAATGACTGTTTTTCTGCCTTTCCCAGTGAAAAGAACACAGGACAGCATTCATCAGCTGATCTTAGACATTGATGTTCACAGAACATCTTAACAAAAAGGACTGGGATTTGGCTCGCAGCAGCTGCTTTGTTTGGGTTGGTAACTGCAAGAAGCAAGAGATGTTCCAGATAACTAATAGGAATGTGAAAGAGGAGTCTCAGTTTTTTCCCGAGTGTAGGTGTCTACCCACAGTTTAAGAAACAGGCTTTGCCCAGTCTGACTGGCTTGAAAATGTGGCAGTGTCGATGCTGCTTTTGAATTATCAGAGACCCATACAGAGGAGCAAGTGAGCTTGGCTTGCCTTTCACATGGACACAGCCCAGCCAGTACAGCTGAGCAGTATTTTGGAGACTTTTCTCTCTCTTTTGGGGTATATGTGGAGTAACAAGAGTAGGTTTCATTCTTTCCCTCAAATAATTGATCCAACATTCTCTGTCCAGATAACTGTAATGGAAAATGCTACTCTACTCATCCACTTCAATTTCTCTTGTGCTGGAAGGCTTTGACTTGATGATATATTTTATATATTCTTTCCATAGTGGGTCTGAAACCATTGTGGCTCTTTGCCCTCATTTCTTGGGGCTGAGAGGGAATTTGTGCAAGGAATACAGGGATAAATAGTAGTGCTTTTAAATGCTTTTCATGCAGTCATCTTAAACCTTATGGATGGAAAGCTCCAGGCAAAGAATGTGTCCAGTGCAGTGAATTATTTGTTTTACAGAATAGGAAATAAATGTGCTGAACAGCATAACTCAGTTCTTCTTTCTGTCAGGGGATTTCTTCTGAGATACATTTTGGTAAAACAATGGTTTTGTTTGTTTGTTTTTATTTCCACTCATTATTTCACAAGAAATCAATTACAGCTTTCCTCTGAGTCATATTTGAAAGAAACAGGCCTGAAATAAAATTCTTCAAATAGTTTGTGTGTGGCTGGTGAGGTGAGAGGCTTTTCTGGCACTGATGGTGAGATACGTTTGCAGATGCAATGTGCTCTGGGATGACCCTGCTTGAGCAGGGAGGTTGGACCAAATGACCCCACTGTGGTCCCTTCCCACCTCATCCATTCCATGACTCTGTAGTAAGGTGGGAAGAGTAGTAGAAGTTGGACTCCATTGGTTGTGAAGGGAGCCAGGAGGAGACATGCCTTGGCCAGGTGAGTCCCTCCCTCAGAGGGGAGAATGCTGAGAGATGTTATTTTTGACCTTCAGAAAAATTATTAAAAATACTAAGGGCATGAAATACAGATTAAAACAGTTAATGGCAGCCTGGCTTCCCAGTGAAATAACTGAAAAAGCTGTTCAATAATCGTGTAAATGTTTGTTTGTATAGAGGGGATCTCAAGAATTTGGGGGGGCTGAGGAGATGGTCAATACTGGAGGTTAGTGCCATTTTAAAGTAAAATTTGGTTTGGTTGACAAAGATTTAGATCTGTTTCCTGACTGCATGCATAATGCAGATATTTTAGCCGTGCTTTTTACATGGTAATTCATGGGCAACAACATGCATTTGTCTAGAACAGTAAATACCAGTAATGATGTAATGGCCATGATTAAAAAAAGAAAAGCTTTAAAAAACTAACCTCCCTCTATTTTTTCATAAATGCTAGAATTTAGATTAAGATAAAATTTAAAATTAAAAATATCCAGATGAATGAAAACATTTTATTCTTATCTCTGACACCACTGTCTTCTTTTTTTTTTTTATTGTTAGGGGGAGGTGATGTTTTTTGCCTTTAATAGCAATCCATTCTAGAACTTGGCATTATGCAAGTTTACACTATTTTGAATTTGGTGGACTATCACAATATTTTCATTTCTTTCTAAGTGGGCTGATCTATGGAAAACTGAGAGGAAAGCAAAAAACATCAAAATAAAAATCAATATTGTAAAAATAATGGGAAAAAAATGGAAAACAAACCTACAAAAGAAGAAGAAATTAATGTCTGGGCATTGAGACAAAATGTAGAATTTTTCCTTAGCTACATCCTTAGTGCTATAGAAAATACAATCTTTACTGTTTCACAGAGTCTTATGAAACACCAAAGATGAGCCTTTTTGAGAGAATCATGCCAACTTTCAAATATAGCACAGACCATGCTGTGAAAGCTTCATCACTGTTGTAGCATCTTCACTCAGCAGGGTTTGCATCAACCCACCTTTCTGGTGAGATTCGCTACTTTAGCTGCAGAAGAATTTGCTGATTCCAAGAGGCAAAAGAGTATGGGGGTGCAACAGTTGAAGGGAAGGAATGACCCTGCAAGGAGGTTATTTTCCTAGAAATGACATGTGCCAGGGTCACGGCTTTGATTTGGTGCTGTGTATTTTCTGGTAGCTTTACCAGCTCTCCTGTCTGTGAGGAGGACAGTGATTTGCCTTTGCATGGGTCACTGAGCTAGAACTTGTTCTGCTCCTGCTGACTGTCATCTATCACCATGGATGCCTCTGACTGTGCTTCCTCTAGTGAGGAAATTCTCATTAAATAATTTTAGATCAAATCTCTTCATGCCTCAAAACATTTCAGGGCTTTTGACCCTTTGTGACCCCTCCATCACTTTCAGCCAGCCGGCATTTTCTGTGAGTGCTGGGGAGAGATACTGCACTCGTAACCTTGGTTGGAAATCAAGGACTTCTGGAGCTGCCCTGGGCTTCTCTGTTTGCCGAGGAACATCCAAATGTGTAGTTTCCACTTCCCAACTGATCTATGCCTGTGATGCCAGGATATGTTTGGGCATTCATACCACCTTACCTAAATAAATGCAGTATCCAGAGAGTGTCACTGTAATCTGCATAGAAAGAGTGAGTCTTTTATGGAAGAGCAACAGTCTAAATTATGTGTCCACAATTGGTCAATATGAGTGATCCTTCATTTCCTGGATGTCCCTGTCTCATTCCCTGGCCTGAAGTACATGGTCCAGGTGGCGGCTGCTCCTGGGCAGTGTCTCAGCTGGCCAAACATGCTTGTGTTGGGGACATTAAGGAGACCAGTGACCTCAGTTCACCAGCACTGGTTCCCTCCTCTCATTGTGGGGAGCCAAGAACAGGAGGTGAAATGGGCTCAAAGGCAGTGTTAGTGTTCTTTGCTTGTGTCTACCACTCACCTTTTCCTACGCAGTGTGTCCTGGGGAAGGGTCTGTCCTGCAGCACACGGGGTCTAGAGATGGATGGGCACAGCCCTCCCTGCTCGCCCTACATGCTGAATACCAGTGTGTGGCTGTGCTTAGGAGTCATGCGACACATACTTCGGGGAGCATCCAAGCTTCAAAGGTTGCTTTGCACAAAAGAGGTGGCAGCAATGAGATTTCTCAGCTCTGGCTTGTACATCTCAACAGCTGGGAGTCAGTGTCACCTCAGAAGCTCTGGGACAGCAGAGCACCACCAATATATATGCTTTAACCTGGGCATCACAGCTGCTCTGGAGCTGCTTTCCCATAAAGCTCCACGGTGATCACTCCAGAAAGACAGTGAAGCTTCTTCTCTGGGCAATGGCAACAGCTTAAACACCATGCATTCTTCTTCATGTCATAATTGAACTATATTTAGATGCAGGAGCTTGTCAATAAATGCTCGTTTCTTTGAAGGATCATTTCAAAGCAATCTGACACCTCTATGGCATTTCAGGGTCCTTTGCTTTACTTTTTTAAGGGACACAAGTGATATAGCTACAGCTCATTAAAGATGCACAGAGCAAAACTAATACAATTTTAAGTAAATTGTGTTTTATATTAAGTAACTCTTCCTGACCTGGCATATTTATAGTATTTGCATTTCTAGAGCTTTTTCAAGAGGACTAATGGCAGCGAGGTGATAATTCATAATCATATATATTTATTATTTAGAAATAAATATATAAACCTTCAAAAACCCAAAGGGTGAAATTGATGTTAACAATCTTAAATTGCAAGAAAAAATGTAACAGTGATCCTGTAGCTATAATAAATTTGTATTTGGATGATAAAATGGTACTGCCCTGTGGTGGTAATTTACATTCAAGGAGATCTTCTATTCCTGCTCGCAACTGTTATGAAAAGGTGCATGATTAAACTGCCATTTCTCTCTAAATTTGGCTTCAGCTCAGTGAAGATATTCAAAAATATAGTTTTCTGTGGTGTTAAAGTTGATTTGGAGGCAGAATAAGATCAAGTGAATTAATAGTATTTTTATTCAGAATAGGAGGGTCCACATAATAGATCATGCAGCTGAACTAACACACTTTTTAAGTCCATTCAGCTTAACTTTTGTGAGCATTCACAGGTAGACAAACCTGAATTAGTTGTGTAGTGTGGAGTGAGAGTATGTGTGTAAAAGAATCATGTTAGAATTTTTGAGATTGACTTAAAATGAGAAAATTTTTAAGCTTAGCAAATTTTTTTTCCTTTTCGTGTAGCTTTGTTAATTCAGGTGAATTTTTGGTTGCAGTTTAAGCTTCAAGAATTTTTTTTGTTTGTTTGTTTTGAGGATGAGTTGATGAATACCGGATTCTTTTTTAGACAGGTGCAGGAATGCTTTGCATCTAAATAATTGGTATATTATCTTTTTTCTTGTTTGGCTAAATGTTGTTTATTTACAGTTAATTTCTGTGAATATTTCTTTTAATGAATTCATCCAAAATAAACTAGAAAGCTTCATCTTGCTTGAATTTCTTAAAACAATGGTTTCTCTTGCAGATGCTGCCCTCTTCCACAGATATTTCCCAGGCTAATGGACAGCCAGAGGGTCATGAGACAGATGCCAAAGTGCATGGGCTGGCTGGGTCAATACCTGCAAACTCTCATCAAGAGGCAGATAGCACCCACAGTTCTCACATCATTCCAAACGTGTGTGCTGACTCCTATCAAATTAACAAGGCCAGAGAGGATCGTAGCCTTGCATCAAGAACTAAGACAAAACCATTTCAAGAATTGCCAGGTCAGTAAAAATTTTCTCACTGTTTTCAGTTTAGTGAAATGTATTATTTTTGGCAGAAGATACAGATGTTTGAATGATTCCTTCCAGAGATGCACAGCTGACTGTTAGTTTAAACAAGCTGACAGTAGTAAATGTTTAAAGTTTTTTATTATGCATTTTCGTCCCCATTGTTCAGGAGTGGCTTGGGATTTCTAAAAATATTTAAAATACTTAGTTTTCATCAAGTGTACTCTCTGGTAAGACAATATATAACAATTGTTAGATGTTTTTAAAAAAGAAGTTGTTATGTTCATCTTGTCCTACCTTTTTTCCCCTCCAATTCTTTTTTTTTTTTATTTATTTTAGTGATCCAATTATTCCTATGCCCGGAAGCTCTTTATAGTAATTTCCATTAACTGCAGGAATCCTGTTAAGAACAGAGCTGATCAATTGCAATTGCATTTGTGACAGTCTGCTGCTAAACTAAACACGCAAGAGATTTCATCCTCTCTGAAACAACATAACCTCTCCATAATAGTATGGAAACAAAATTCAAATATGCGATTACTGGAGCCAGTTAGGTAGAGCAGTTAAAAAGATTATTCTACTGAATTTTCTTTATAATCTTGGTTATATGTAACAGTTCAAATCAAGTTTCCTGCTCCTTTTCTCTCTCACGGTCGTACATAAAAAGGACCAATGAAAATATTGCCATAAAAGAAAATCATTATGGAGAGCAGAGTGCAAGTAGCTCTTTGATTGATCTGCCCTTTTTGAACTCAGAGATATTTTTTTTATATAAATCACATGAGCTTTAATTAAATCCCAATGAGAGCAGGACATGGGCCTCATGTACAATTTACATGGGAAGCTATGGCTGAAATCAGCCACAACTCATAGTGGCCTGTTTCCCTATAACGTGCAGAAACACACTGTGACATCCAAGGTTATGGTTTCTCTCCTTCTTTCCTCCTCAGATACCTTCAGTTGTCTCCTCCAACTCCAATCCGCAGGCTGACCACAACCTGCCCATGATCCACGAGGAAGCCCCGTGGCTTCTGCTGTCAGGGATGAAGGATGCTCTGGTGCCTTGGGGCGTTGTGCCTTCTGGGCCACGAAGGGGAGGGATCGGTTGTCGAAATGTGATGATGCATTTTGGGGTCAAATAGGAAATCAGCATGCAGGTGCTATTCCCCAGGGGATGAAACAGAAAAATGCCATTATGAATAAGGCTTGGCTCTCTAGAGAAAAAACAGATGGCTCAACCTCAGCTACCACAGCAAAAAGCCATTTGTCAGACGTGTTGTCAGCAAGTAATAAAGGTCGAAATCCTGCGGGGAGAAATCAGCTGCACAGGAAAGAATAAAACCTGCAGAAATAAAGCAAGGTAAAGCATCTTAGCAATGTGCTTTTTCCCATGGCTACTAAAGTAGTAATAATTTTTTAAAACAAAAGTATTTCACTAGTTACCATGGCCTAGCAACTAGTTTGAGATGGCTGGAAAATTTACATTGAAAAGAGCTATAATACTTTCTATAATCAAGATTTCTTAGAACATTTGAGATTGCTGAAACCTGTGGATTTTTCACTAGCTAGGTCTCCTCTCCATTTTCTTTCCTTTAACTGAGAGAACATGTGGTTTGTGTGACTATTTGCTCTGGAACTTCAGAAAATGTAGTATCAGGAATTCCTAAAAACTAATTTTACAGAAATTGGAGGGTTGTTTTGCTGTGTTTCTTTAATCTTGGGATACTTCTAAAAATTTTATCCCTTTTTTTTTTTCAATAGGCTGAACTACAGCAGGATACTCCATGTATTACTGC
Organism: Grallaria varia; assembly: GCA_013396735.1. Classification (NCBI taxonomy): domain Eukaryota; kingdom Metazoa; phylum Chordata; class Aves; order Passeriformes; family Formicariidae; genus Grallaria; species Grallaria varia. Next base: position 1,741,262 of record VWZG01006760.1, on the reverse strand, counting down.
AGGTGGTAGTATCTGTAAAATAACATCCTTCAATTGTTACTTTTTAGAAACAATTCCTCTTACTGGGCATAACCACAGCCACTTTCATTAGGGGTCTGCGTAGGCATTATGGGGTGCAGTAACATCTGAGTTCAAGGGATGGATGAATCAGACTGCACTCATGCTGCCAAACCCCTGTGACAGCCACAGGGAGAAGTGGATGGGATGCCAGGCCACCTGCACTGACAGAGCCAGAACAGCACTTCCCTGTAGTCTGGCTCAGAAATAGTTGTGGCCTGGGCTGCATGAACCTTTGGTGGATCCTGGCTATAGAAAGGAGGAGGGAATAGTGTGTCTGTGCAGGTGCATGTGTGCCCTAAAGCTGGTTGACGGAGAATGGTTGTAAATTCCTTAAAACACTAATTTATATTGTGATGCCATCAGAGTTAATACTTTTGGAAAACCTCCATTATTCATATTTCCCAGTTTTCTTTATTTTTCATCACTTCCATTAGAGAAGGGGATTAACACACAGTAATACATGACACAGTTCCTGTACTTTTCCTCTGCATCCATTGATTACCCCAGTTGGTTCACATTATGTTACTATTTTGTTTGATGCTGCTTTTTGGAAACCAGAAATAAAAAGACTGATTTTGATGAAATACTAATGCACACACTCACACTTAATTGTGGAAACCCACCTTCAGTTGCTCACTTAGATAGTGGTGCAGTTGCTTACAGCACAATCTGAATTGCTCTTCATCCAGCATATCTTTAGAAAGCACACAGCCACGGGATGCCAAGGGAAATAGTCCCTGATGTTTTTGAGTGCTGTCTAAGTAGAGGAGATACCAGTGTGATTCCAAAATGTGGGCTTTTGCTTTCATGTATCTTTCTCTTCTTCCTAATGCCGGGCCAAAAGTTCTACATGCTACCCAGCCATTCTTAAGGTACTCTGATGTGCAAAGCCATCATATTGAACATGGTGACTTTTCTGTTGATAAAATGAAGCTTTAAGAGTTAGCCCTTGTGAGATCTTTTTGGAGCTTTATCTTGCTGACAGTAAAATGCAGGGCCTGGTAGTTCACTCTGAGGTCAGATCATAATTCATGAAGTGTGCTAACAATAAGGGCATTAATAATAATAATACCCTATGATAATACAATAATAAGCCTTTGTTATCCTAGTGCAGCTATCTACTTTGTGTTTAGGTCTATAGTAACTTTCCATGAAATTAAGCCTTTGCCAGTCTCTTTCTATCAAAGACAAGTGTGATTTATTTTAAATGATCAAGCTTCATTGTGAGCTAATTAGGTTATCTGGCCCCATTCTTCCTCCTGCTGGAATTAACAATTTCCTGGACAAGGGCTACAGACACACAGAGGTGTAGATGAAGGAGCAGACATTTGCAAGGATATTACTTGCACTGAAGCACTGTAATGCAAAATGGACTCACACAATTCATCCAGCAAATGGATTCTGTGCTGACACTTCATAGCTTTGCTTCGCAAGTCACAGATTTCAGCTGAAATCCTGTAGCCCCTTGTGTTTTTAATTTTTTAAGACCTCCGTTCTTCCTCCTACAAAGCATTGTTTAAAGATGTGCAGATCCCACAGTTGTTATTTGGCCAGCTGTTTCAGCTGCTTTTCTTTCTCTTAAGTAAAAATGAGATAGCTTAGGCACTGCAGTGGAGGGATGCTATGAAATTAGCAGCAACCAGTTTGGAGCGCTGCATGCAGTAGTGTTGGAAAAGGTGGGTCAGCTAAAGGCTTTCTCTTTTAAATTTCTGTTCTACTCCTTTTTTCCCATCACTGAATGGGCAAATAAAAAGTGATAGTCAGATTACGCCAAATAATTATGCACCAATTGATCTACAAGGAGATTAGATGCTGCATTGCACCATCAAACAGGGCCCTTCAAATCCTTTAAACATGGTCATTTACAGAAACCTGACCCAAAATGTATAGTGGTGGACCAGGTGGTTGCTATATTGGTCTCCTGCCATGCTGAGGTCCTTTGGGAGTCTGAGTTTTCTGAGTGACTTATAGAGAATAATTAATTTTGCCCCTTATTCTGTAAATTATTTGTTTGTTTTTAATTGAGAGTTATCAGTAGCAAGGTGCATACAGAGCACATCTAAAGAGTTGGCTTGTGTTGAATCACGTGGGATCTGCTGTTTGTCATCCATGGACGTGCACAAGTCAAATGGCATTATCTGTACTTGACTGGATGATGACGATACTTGGAAGGAACTGGATGGCAGCATGCTTCCTACCGACAGATGCTCACTGAGCCTGCTTCTCATTCAGACGTTTCCACTTCCAAAGAAATTGTTTGAAACAGCACAGAAAACTATTTTCTAGGATCAATAGTAGTGAACGAGTGTTTATTAACATATTCAGGCAATATTTGCCCAGTTCTTTTTTTCTAGACTTGAACTTCCCAATACTGAAGTAAAAATATCTCTTTCCTCTCTAGTTTTAACAGAAGTATTACTTAGAAATAGAATTACATGGAGGCAGTAACCTGAAATGGTGCCTAGTGCTTTCTAAAGGCCGTGTGAAAGATAAAAAGGAAGTCACTTGTGACTACAAATGCACAGTAGAATAGTGCACCTGCTGTGAGGGAGAAATTGGAATCTGAGAATCAAAAACCACTGGGAGGTTTGCCTATGACAGGTGAAAAAAAATCCATCACTTTCTTCCAACGTTGAAAAAGGAGTTTTCTGTAATCAAAGAAAACTAATAGTTCTCCTACAGTTGTTGCAGGAGAATTATTAGTTGTCTTGCTCTTCAATGGTAATAGAGGTCATAATTGGGGAATATAATGCCAGGTTTTATGTTCATATGCAAAGAAACAGGGTACCTACAATGACAGATCATGCGTATTTTAAAAGACTTCCCTTTAGTCAATGCAATTCCCGTATTAGACTACTCCTTCTATTCCTCTTATTTTTCAGGAAAATAGCATTCATAATATTTAAAAAAAATAGTAAGTTCTCCTGTATTTTGTCTACACTCATTTGTGCATGCAGTCTCACTTAACTAGAAAGAATTCATTATGCAAGTTCAAAAAGGGAAGTCAGTTGCCAGCTACATTTTAGGAACGTCTAAAACAGACATGGTTTGGTCAGAATCAGTGGAAGGAACAAGGTCTGCATCCCTGTTTGAGAACTGGTCTGCTGGAGAAGGCCTGGAAGACACTGGAAAGATGACAAAACTCTTTGGCTTTCAAATAAGTGATGCCCGTTGTCAACTCTAGGTTTTCCTGGATATTAAACATTTGTAAAAAATGCAGAAGGCTTGCTCCTGAAGCCTGCCACTCCCCATCTGTTGCTTGTCTTGTGCTAGGAAAAGCTTTTATGCACGTAGGAAATTTGGGATCAGTTCTTATGCTGGGTCTGTGGTCACTGAGCTGCATGCTCAGGGCTGGTATTTGTAAAAGTCCGAACAAAAACAAGTTGCCCATGATTAAATTTTTTCTAGTCCCTAGTAATCCCTGTTTACATTTTTTGAGTAGTAATTCTGATTTCTAAAAGCACTATCTAATACCTTCTTAGTAACAGCCTTTTCATTGAGCCCTTAAGCTGATGGATATTAAAGGCCCTAATTAAAACCAGGTAATGTAAGAAAGATTTCTTTTTCTTAAGGCCAAGAAATTCATACATCTGTTTGCACAACTATAGTCTCATCAGGCCAGGCACCATGTAGCATTGACTTAGGTCCATCCTTCTCACAGTAATTTTTCCTCGGAAATAAAGAGAACAAGAAAGGCTAAGACAGAAAATAAAGTATTTCAGAAACATTGGCCTATTACATTTAGCTGGGAATATAATCTTTCCCCAGTCTATGGCTCTGATGCTATCAGTCAGGATAATGGTGAACCATAGAATAATGTGTTCATTTACATATAAATATGTATAAAGTATTTATGTGCATATATATATGTATATATGTATAATTGCATGCAGTTTGGCATAAATAAATATAGTATCAAATAACAGGGAGAAGTGATTTTCTGTAGATCTTTTTCTCTTTTTTTTCCTTTCTTTTTTCCTCTCTCTCTTGGCATTTGCAAATACAAGTAGGAAGAGGAGAAGAGACTGATTTTTTTTTTTAAACTTAAACCTTAAATTAAAAGGAAACTAAGAACATGCAGTGATAGTTCTGGGTTTACATTGACTATACTGCAGGTATCACTCTGTCTTCCCCTTCCCAAAGATACTAAATTCCATGGGAGGGACACTCACTTGCATGCCCCACCTGTCAGTCCAAGTGTAGATGGCAGTGGGACCAGGACAATGGGAGACCCTTGCCCTTTAGCACTTTAGCTCCCTGTTTTCTCTTGCTGCTGAAAGAGAGGTAGAAAAAAGATAAGTGGTTGTATAAAATATTCCTAGTACAACTTCATCCTGCTTTTATATGTGTAAACCCTTGAACCTTTACTGGGTAGGAAGTAGGCACCACTGGGGAAAGTGTCCCACAGTGGAAGCCAGACTGACTTGCACCCTTGTTAATGATCTCTTGAACTGGAGCCACTGTTGTGTTTCATGCAATGTAAACTATCTGCCTTTAGAAATCTTAATGTAGTGAGGCAAGTTCTTGAGAGAAAAAGCTAGAACTTGTGAAGTAAGCAGCTCTTAAAAAGAAGTGAGGAAAAAGAAAGAAAAAAAGAGCCAGAGGCTCCAGTTACAGATGATGGGTTAGGTTCAGCAGGGTACACGAGCAGCTTGGTTTCAGCCTGGTGATCCAGAGCAGCTGTGAGCCTGGCTTCCCAGGCACTGAGAGTGTGTTTATGTTCAAGCCATTAGTGAACCAGGTCAAATAAGGATCGGAGAGTTTTGTTTGGTGGTTTTTTTTTTTGTTTTGTTTTTTGTTTTTTTTTTTTGGTAGGTTACTAGGAATATTAAATCAATGATTACTCAGAAATTAAGATGTTACCTGTTCTGCCTAGTCACTGCATTTTTGATTATGGTGTGAAAACATGGAGCTATGGGGAATTTCAGTAGAGGATTCCTGGAAGTTCTTTTAGGTTGAAGTTGTATTAATTGTATTTGGACAATTTGGAAGCTTTGAAGTGGCGTGGCTTCTCAGCATGTGGCTGACTGGCAAAGCCTCCTTTAAGTGGGAAGCACCTGGGGGCACGTTGGTGATTTTTGTAATGCAGCACCGAGGCTGAAAATCGTGAGCGATTCTTTTTCACTCTTAGTAATAAAAGCTGCAGCTAGAAGGGAGGACGTGGCTGTCCCTTGCCCCCACCATCTGCTGAGTGCTGCCTCTCTGCTTTCCCATCTGTGGGCTGGGGGCTCTGTGTCTCAGCAGCAGCATCTCTGTTCCCAGCTGGCTGCAGACAGTCCCTTCTGCTAAAAGTGCTTTAAAATCTAGGGGTGAGGCTGCCTAGCTAGAGGGTACTGATGGTTTGCCACTGTTTGCACAAAGCTTTTCTTGGGGGCAAAAGGCTGTTCTTGTCTCTCAGAGGAGCTGAGTTGCAGGAGGGACTTCACTGCAAAATGTATCTGCTCTGTGGATAGTGAGGGACTGGGCTCTCATCGCCCCTGCCACCCTTACAGTTTTACGTGCCTTGATCACCAGTATGATGTAGCTTCTGAATTAACGGTTAATTAGAGACCTTTTGTGGGTGGTGGATCTTTTGCAAATGACTGTTAATGGCTGAGCAGACGGGCTGTCTGAGGTACATGATCTTGCCAGAAATAAATAACACGTGTAATTTGTATGGTTTTCCTATGATCTGGACAACTCATTTTGCCAGGCAGAGGTACACTGTCTGTATCCTGGAGCTGGTGAACTCAAGTCTAGAGAAATTAAAGAGCTTTCATTAAGAGCACACTGAGCATTATCAATGCTATATTACTCCATGGTTTCATGGAGGATAATTCCAGAGTCTAAGCTGGAAGGTAAGGGTTTTATTTTATTTTTTTATGATAACTGCAGAGGCTCTCATCCCCTAATTTACCTCTCATGGCTCATATGGCTCCTTTGCCTGCTCTCCATGAACAGAAATTGCTGTCTCCTCACACCTGTCATTGTGGTTGCTCAAGTGATAAACTCCAGAAGCCATTTCTGTCAAAATGAACCTGCTAAAGAGTAAATGACCACAGAATGAGCTCTGCCGTAATTCTGGGGAATTAGTGGTGGGTGGCAGGTGGCCAGTCCCGAGTGAGTGTTGGAGGCAATGACCCCTTCAGGCTTTTGAAACCTAAGAAACAAAGCTGCAGCTGGTATGGACAAGGATCCTTGTGTGTTGCATGGACTGAATTCAGAACAGAAAGTACCTTGTGTGATGATGCTCAGGAGAGCCAGAAAAAACACTACTTGTTAACAAATAATGTGGATGTCATCATGGAGACTGCCTAGTCAGGACAATGACGCCAATTAATTACTCTTTGAAGAGCTAAGAGACACCTCTAAATCAACTGCCCTTGTCCTTATGGGGGACTTCAGCTTGCTGGAAATTAACTAGAGACATCACACAGCTGGCACTCACAGGTTCAGAAAATTCCTAAAACACCTGGATAACAACATCATGGTACAGCTACTAAGAAAGCCAACTAGGAAAGATGCCCTCCTTGATTTGTGTCTTGTTAACAAAGAGGGTCTCATGACTGAGTGGAGATTGGGAACTGTCTCGGCTACAGCAACCATGAAGTATTTGAATTTAAAATCTCTGCTGACAGAAGGAAAAGAGCCAGTAAAACTTCAACTGTGGACAAGAGGAGAGCAGAATTCAGACTCTCAGGGCACTAGTGAGTAAGGTCCCTTGGGAAAATGCTTTTGAAGGTGCTTGAGTCTGTCAGTGCTGGTCACTTTTTAAGCACCACCTCTTAAGGGCACAGGAGCAGACATTTCAGAAGTCAAGCAGACAAGGAGAAGGCTACTTTGGTTGAGCAGGGATATTCCTTTGGATATATGGCAAAAAAGGAAGGTGTATGCCCAGTGAAAGCAAGATCAAGTGGCATCCTATTTGCAGTTTTGAGCACCACAATAAAAGGAAGAAATAAAGCTATTCGAGAGGATCCAAGGGCGGGCAATAAAGATGTTGAAGGGTCTTGAGGGGAAGCCGTTTGAGGAGCGGCTCAAGGCACTTCGTGTGTTCAGCCTGGAGAAGAGGAGACTGAGGGGAAACCTCACTGCAGGTACAACTTCTGCATGAGGAGAAGAGGAAGGGACAGACATTGATCTTTTCTCTGTGGTGAGCAGTGTCAGGACCCAAGGGAATGGCATGAAACTTTGTCAGTGGAGGTTTAGGTTGGGTATTAGAAAAAGATTCTTCATCCAGAAGGTGGTTGGGCACTGGAACAGGCTCCCCAGGGCAGTGGACACAGCACCAAACCTGACAGAGTTCAAGAACTGTTTGGACAATGCTCTCAGGCACATGGGTTGATTCTTGGAGCTGTCCTGTGCAGGGCTAAGGGCTGGACTTGATGATCCTCATGGATTCCTTCCAACTCAGAAGATTCTTTGATTCTGTTCTATCTGACATCTGCATCTTTTCCAGAGCAGCATGTTCCTGTTTTCCCCCTTGTAGATGACTCTGTGAGACTGTGTTTTGCACTGACTTCTGCATGTGAACAGACAATTGACTCAACATGTTCTGGTCCTTCCCTGGTGACATGACATCTTTATGAGGTTACAGAATTAAGCTCTTTATTGCTTACTCCTCACCAACACTGCAGACCTTCACAGCAGTGATTGTCAGGTGTCTGTCCCCCAGGCAGGGAGTTGGTTATCATGTGTTTAGGAGCGAAGCTTAAGTCATGCTCCAAGGAATGGGATTCCTTAGAACATATATAGGTCTGAGTTAGTCTCCTGGGGTTCCTGCGGTCATGAAGAGAAATCATTGCTTGATCTACAGGACAGGATTCATCTCATCATAATGTAGGTCTAAAATAGGCGAGGTGGCCTGCGCATTAGAGGTGCCTATTCAACTCCCTGACTGTCAAGATCAGTGGAGTGGAACTACCTCACATGTCAAGTCTACACTACAGGAAAAAGGGAAGATGTTTCCCACCCAAAGTACTTTAGTAGTAAAGTGGCTAAGGTCATGTGGGACTTGGTTGTGGCAGCCTGGTAGTGCCTAGCAGGACAAAGACTTGAAATCTGCCTCCTGTGTCTCAGTTGACTGCTCTGAACATCAGAGTAGACTTCCTAAAAGAGAAAATGGATGTTAGCACTTGGGAACTTCTCTTTTGTGTTGTCTATTTTGAATGTTCTGCCTGAGGACTTTTTACCTTTTCCTTACACCTGGGATGAACTGTATAGTTTTGTCTTAATTTACAGTCAGAAACTCTGGATTCACTGTAAGATACTTAGGTATCAGTTTATAAATATACGAAACAGAAAATAAAATGTGTATGTAGACCTGAAGCCCTGTTGACCTGACAGGTTCTCCCAAGGCCCCAGGAGATCAGAGGCAGCATTCATCGAGTGAGGCATTGAGCATATGCCAGGTGTAGTGCTGATACTCCAATGTTTTGCGTAAAAATTAGCCAGGTTCACTGTTCTTTATTTGTGAACTGTGCACTCCTCTTTACTTGTGTGGGCTTCCTCATGGACAGTGTGACAAAGAGGACAATGCAGAAGAGAGGGCAGCAGCTTATAAATTAATGTGTTCAAACACATGGATTCAGCCTGAGCTGTGCAGAGTTCTCTTCAGTGGGTTAGTAGCTGCAGTGCTGCTGTTCTCTCGGGAAATCATCTAAGCACATGTGTTTCCTTTAGAAGGCTTCTGACCTCTTTTGTGTTCTTCTTCATTTCTGTGTCCTAAGTCAGGTGATATTAAACCAATTCCTCGTTGGTATGCTTCCTTGGGAGCTTTACAGAGTCTAAAGGAGGGAAGTGGTTTCTGCTGCTCCTAAATTAAAAGCAATTGCTCAGACTCCTTCAGATCTCTGGAAGATGAAATGTCTGCTAAGAATGTGTGCTGCTTTTTGCACTGGCAAACAGGATGGTGGGGAAAGAATAATGTGATTGTCAGGACACAGCTTTCAGTTTAATAACCCGGTTTGAGAAGGCTCTGCCTTGGTTTAATAATAGTCCTTCAGAAAAAAGATCCTAAACTCTAGCATGAAAACCAACACTTCTTTTCTATTTTTAAATAATCATGCTCTCTTTTGCAATACATGGATACACTGTAAGTTAAGCCTTTTATAGATACATAGAATATGAATAAGGCAATTGCCTTAGCGGTATTATTAGGAGTAATAACTTCTGTTGTGGATAAATCTGACCCTTTTTGAATGTAAAAACATTAATATTTTATTTTCTAGCCTAGCTTTTCCCTCAGATGAGGTTGTCTTTTCTGTAAGTCTTATTGGAAATGCCATGATATATGGCCTATTATGAATTACTACTTTTGAGCTCTCAGTTGAACAGAGGTTGTAGCAATATATTGTTTTGCATGTCTCCGCTGGATACTCTGGAAGCTTGATACTGGGGGCTCCTTCCTGCTCCAAAACGACTGTTTTGGGACTAATTACCAAGTCACAGTGTTGTACAAAATGTCTGAATCAGCTTGTCAAAGCCCTCCTTGATTATCAGTGGAAGGGGCTGCATTTCTGTCTGTGTGCTTTACATAGGGACCCCTTTGCATGGGGGTTTCCCCTCCCTTCTGTCTCGTGGAAGTGAGTTCACACTGCTCCCAGTCAGTGCACCCGGTGTGTTTTCCCTTGGCAGCAAAGTCATGACATCCCCAGCCATCACAAAGTTCACACCCATCCACCGACACTCGAAGAAAATAAAACACCAGTCACACAGACTTCAGGCCCTGGGAGCTCCACTGGTGCCTTCAGCTCACAGAGCCATGGGATCCTCAGTATTTTTGGATTGCTGCAGCTGAACCCAGTGTTATCTGTTAGTGACCACACTGTTAAAAAATCAGCTTCTAATTTATTGCCTAATTTATAGTCCCACTTGATAGACCTATGACACGGTTGAACCTGTGTTCAATGATTAATGTGAAATAAAAGGTAGTGTTACATGGCCCAGTTAGATTAGATGCTCGTGATCTAATCCTGTCAGTCAGGCACAGCTGTTAAGCATTTTATGTCCTCATAAAAGACTGTACGTGTGCTGCTGTAGGTTTTCAGGCTAAAAGATCATGTTATAATAAGACAAATAGCCAGAGCTTTTATAAGAGAATAGGATAATTATCCATATACATAATCAGAAATTTATAGGAGGATATGCTTAAACAAATATGATTTTTGCAACATAAAATGTTATGGAAATTTTTCTAAGTTGCACAAAGGAATTAGGAATCTGTATTTCATTGCCTTTCTTTTAAGTGGTAACTCTTAATAACTCTTATGTCTTTGAAAATGCCCCCTAAATTATCAAATTTAATTATACATGCCATACATAATCACTTAGGGACAAAGATGAGGATTCTTTGTAATTTTCAAATTTTGGTTTTACTCGGCATGGATTTCCAATCAAATTATTTACCCATTGGCCAGTATAAATAGAAGTAGCTGAAGAACCTCAGAGTGATTTCACTGGGACTCAGTAACATTCACCTTTGAAAAACCCGGCAAGAACAGGACTGTTGAAGAGGCATTTCATCTCCCCGGGCATCAGGAAGCGGCTGCAGGTCTGACTGCTGCGCTTCAAGGACAGTGTAGCCCTCAGTCACATGTGGGCTTAATGGGAATTAACAGATCCAGAGATCTTAAATGAATGTTCCCGTTAGGAAGGACGCTTTTCTTCTCACCCTTTTTGTGTGTCAAGATTGATACCTCATCAGGGAAACCTTCAATACAGACTATTTTGAACAAGTGTACGATAAATAGTATTCTCTTTACTGCATTTCGGCTATAGGAAAAAGAATTTTCCTTGTGTAATGAGTGGTAAGTAGAACAAAGATCATTTGGGAATAAAACATATCTGTTTGATCCATTTGATAATTTCCATCTGGATGGCATTTGCTTCCCTCAGTAAAGGGAACGGGTGCTGCCTATTTCTAGGCAATCTGTTGAGTTTCTTTCATAGAACAGGACAGTTTAGCTTTTCCTTCCATATGGGCATACATTATTACATTTACAAACATGTTGTTCATATTTCTTTTTTTTTCAGACCCTCTAAGAAGTCTTAATTCCTGGATGGGTTGGAATGTGGGTTGGATATTCTCTTTTCTTATTTTTTTCCAGAAATCATTAAGAGAGGAGAAAGATCCTCATTATTCAGTATATATAGGTACTAGATCATTTACTAGACCAAAAGAAACATTGCTTTTCAGGGCAGAAAGAAAGTTAGCTGCAATGAGACCAGAATGATCTTTGTTCCTCTGGGCCTGACATGGTGGAGGAGTGGAGGTCTGCAAGCATGGCTCGCTGCTGTCATGGGATCCAACTCATGCAATCTCTGTCCTAAATTAAGCAAGTTCTACCTCGGGATTCCCCCTCTTAAACAGTGGAGTATTCTAAGCATTAAAATCATAAAATCATTATAATCATAATGCCATCTTGGCTAACCAGAGAGAAACTGTTTTCTTAGTACAATGAGGTTACACTGGTTAATGCTGTGGTTTTGCCGTGGGACTACTGAATCTTGTGGATTTGTCGCATTTTTAATTGGGCTTTGAGAAGACTTGTGTGTCAGAAGGAACACGTCGGAGCTGCTTCACTCTGTCACCCTGGATAGGCAGCACCCTGCTCCCCTCACTGAGCACAGTCGTTCCAGCAGCAATTTCTCTTGCCCAAAATGTCAGGAAGGACCCAACTGCAATAAGCACATAGGCATTTGTCCTGGAATACTCTTGTTTGAAAAGTGATTCTGTTCTCTGCATCTTTTTTTTCCATCTAAAACCTTTGAAAAAGTACAGAAATCTCTTTCTAATATCCCTGTGCATAAAAGGAGGAAGGAGCAGTTGTAGTTTAAGAGGACAACTCTATTTTCTTTAAGAAAAACAAGCTTGTAATTCTTTTTTTCCTTTGGCAAACTCATGTGATGTAGTCCCGCAGGAATGGAGCATTGTGTGACTGCCTGAAGCCAAGGAAAGGGGCAAAAATTAGGAAACAAATATGACTCAGTCCCTGGTGTTTTTGGGCCACGCCTCCTTAATCTTCTTACTAGTACACCCTAGATGCTTCTTATTCTCTCTTTTTTGGTTTGCTGTGGTAGGTGTATCCCAACAGCTTGATTGGAAATGCATCCACAGAACAGTTCAGAGTTAAAATAGCCTTTTGTTGCTGCCACTAATAATCATTTGCACTACCACTAGAACTTGGCACCCCTAATCAGGTCCATAAGAGCACGGATGGCTTCCAAATGCACTAATTCATCCCCACAGCTGTGATTTTAGCAGCAATTTCTCCTTAGCATTTTGCATCTGGAATTGTTGCTAATTTTAATATTTATCAAACAGCTGTAAATTGAGACCTCCAGCTTGCAAGTACTTGTGATCTAAAGAAGTCTATGAAGGAGGATTACACTCCAATTTCAGCAGAGGCTTACCCTGATTCTGTTAAAGTTCATTAGGGTCTGGTCCTCAGAGGATTTCAATGCCTTGGCAATCACATGTTTCATCAGTGAGTTATGACTTTTGGATTTCAATGGATTTTTTCAATGGATTTTTTTTTCCATTATCCTGTCTACTTTGGGATAGTGCTCAGACTGGACACAAGTAACCCGAGAGGGAGCAAGCTCTGGCTGCTTACATGGTGGGTTTGAAGTCAGTCCAGGCCATAACTCTCATGTTTGGGATGTGCAATCCAAAAGACAAACACAATTCCTAACATCCAGAAAATAGTGGGCTTTTTTCCGTGTTCTGACCTTTAACAGTTTGCTCCAGTGAACAGAGCCATGTCACAGGGAGCTGGTGGGAAGGCACTTGTCTCTTTTGCAGCCTGCATCTGATGTGCCTCCTGCACGGGAAGAGGAGTCCCACCAGACCTCACATGCCAGTGTCCCAAACACAAGGTTTTCCTGGTCCGATGAAACAGATCTCTCTGTTGAGAAGCTTTGAGATTTCTTGTTGTTGGAAATAAAGGATCTAGCTGGAAAAAAAGGATTCCACATGGGCTTGGCTGCCTGTCTTCTTCAGGAGTGCTCCTAACTGTCATGGTGACAGGAGGTGATGAAAAAGAGAGTTGGTTGCATTTTTGGTCACAGAGGGTCTCATTATTCACAAAGTCCACAAGCCACAGTGAAATTATGAGAGATTTAAGGCTAGCAGAATGATTTCTAAAGATGTGTCTTTCATACTTGCTTTAAAGGGAGTGAGAAGGGAAATGATCCTCATGGACAAGAAATGATGGAAACAAGAATGTCCAGGAGCAGAAACAGAGGCTGGAGGAAAAAGAGATGAAGTTGTGTTGAAACACACAGAAAGACTAAAAGGAAAACAGGAGTGTCAGGCAGGATAACAGTTTGAACTTGAATCTTTGTTTCTCAATTCAGATGATTATATTTTATAGAACATATGTATACTTAGTTCTCTAGCACACATTTAATTCTTCAGTAGACCATAGTTAAAGCCAGAAACATTACAATTTGCGATGAAGATATGTTCGTCTTCCTTCAGTGATGGAAGGCTTTTTATACTGCTAAATGACCCGTATCAGAAACAAATAATATAACTACTGTAATTGCTTGTCTTTCTCCAAATTGCTGTCTGCATAGAGCATTTTCAGCAAGGTAGCTGAAATAATATTGTTCTGGATGCCTTATGTGTATGCTGCTCATGTAGTAATGGTAAAGGGAGGAAACCCGGTTTTTGTTAGATTTCTTATAAGTGCATTTTAAGAAGCAAATGTTATATGATGCATTAGGCTATTCTTCAGAATGGGGAAAAAAAGGGGGAAGTGTGGAGCCTCCTGTTCCTCAGAGTTTCAAGAATTCATGGCTGAGACACTTAATGCAAACATTTTTCACATGAAATTCAGTCTCGTGCTGCTGGAGGTCTCTGCACCTCCACAGCACAAAGCTAGAATTAGAAGTCTCCTGTTGGGTTGACTCAGATGGGAAAGCTGCCATGCCCAGCTGCATGAAGCCCAGGTGCTGAAGGACTTCTTGGGGAGGGGAGAGGGAATGGGTCAAAATGAAAAAACAGGTGTTGTCTTGGCAGGAATTGCCATTCATTTTGTTTAGTCATCTGGCTGTGAAGGAAACCTGTGAAGGAAACCCTATGACAACATGTTTGCAGCTGAGAGCCTTTTCATAAGATTAGCTGTGACAAACACAACATTATGTTTCCCATGGAGAGAGCTGGTGTTTGTTACCGCTGTGTCACTTAAGCTGCATTTGTGGATTTTCTTTGTTCTTCTTCTGCAAGTATCTTTAAATGAGACAGAAGTAGTATCTGGTTAGCTAACACAAATTAAACAGCCAGCTGAAGTTTTCTTCCTTTGCCAGAGCCCTTACAGCTCCCTTTGTGCTCTCTGGGATTTTACCCAGACAGATCATGGCTTTTTCAATCCTGATGATGTGTGACAGTTGGATCTGGCTAATACCTATGCCCTTAATGAGTTATTGAAGTGGGCAACAGCATTATGAATTTATTTTATGCCTTTTTCAGACCTTTTAATTATGAGACAGCGGTGGCTGCTGCTGCTAAAAATGGCTTTGCTGCTGCTGAGTCATGGCAGGACAGGGCTTGTGCCAGTTGTGCCTTTGCGGTACCCCCCCACAGCCTGACACTGTGGTGTGGACATCTTTTGAGCAATTAAGTTACAGCATTCAAATTACTGAATGTCACGAAAGGCGTAATTTCCATAAAATTGACTTTATTCTTGCTTGCAAGGTTACCTATTTGTGTATTTTTCAGGCATTTACTTGAACACAACTAGTGAAGTCAAATAGCTACATTTGTGTTGTTTCTAATGCTTAGAGAATGCAAACCGGTGGGTTTGTGGATAGGATAGAAAAGAAAGTTTCATAAAAAAATCAACTAGCAGCTGAAAGCAAATATCTTGGGGAGGAGAAGAGGGCAGACTGATCCTCTCCAGGGCTTTCATTTGCTGCTCAAGGACTTTCATGGTGCAGAGTTGGTTACTATTCATTCAGTGACCTTTGATGGATTTTCCTTCTATGAAGTTGTCAAGTCTCTCTCGAACCCACATTAACTTTTTGTCTTTGCAGTATACTGTGGAAAGGAGTCCCACCACTTAATTACATATTAAGAACCACTTTGTTATGAACCTCTTACCAATCAGTGCACTTGTCATTCCCAATTCCCCTCTCCATTAGGTGTACTCTTACCCAAGAATCAGTCTTCACTGTAAAGTTTGTACAAGAATCCGTCTAGTAAACAACATCTTTGTTTACTCTTAGCTTTTGGACTCAAATTTCCAAAGCCATTTCATGTTATATGTAAACATTTTTGAAAAGTCCTAAACCCACTCTCCTCTAAAATTGCAGCTTTTTTTGCAAATGGTCACTTACTACTCTTTCTTCCTTTTTTATTATGAGATTTCCTATTTCAGGTAAGTCCATTTGTAAGGCTTGACATTTTTTATGTTCTGTCTGCTCTGTACAGCTCCAAAGTATTTTGCACCCTTGAAACCCTCAGCTTCATAAATTATTCTCTCAGGTTAGTACAGGCCAGGGCAAAATAAATAGAAAAACCAGAATGAGACTCTGTTCTTGTCAACCCTTTAAAGCCATGTATGCACAAGTAACATCTCCAGGCTTCCCTTTTCAGTTGCTACATGTTCTGATAAAACTTTTAAAGCCAAAGTCTTTACGTTTTTAGGTCAATTTCTACCCCAAATGGCCACTCATTCCACTGTTGAATATTAAGGAAGACAGTCAGCCTTTTCTGGTTGAGGTGCTGTGTTTCTCACATTGCTGCCTTGTGAATTTAGCTATTTATTTCATGTACTGTCTTTTTATTCCATACTATTCTATTACATCTGTTCCTTTTCATTCACTATTTTGTCTGCAATATGATGCAATATTTTAATGAAAATTTTATTACAGTGCCTAGCTAATGCTGAGGATAGTGACTGATAAAAGCAATGTTTTGCTAATCTCTGAAATACAGAATTAATAGGGAAAATCCCAGTGTTGATAAGGAGAAGCTGATACTAGAAAGCTGTGTCCCTGTTGAACCAAAGCATTTAAAGCATGTGCTGAAATTGCATTGTAACTTGAATGCTGTATTGGCCAGCGGGGTAACAATTGACTTAATAGTACAAACTCAGATGAAATACTGTGCTGAACTGAGGACACTGTTAAATTGACTTTCCTCACTAAAAAGATAAAAGCTCCAGTGCTTGATTTTATGCTATGTCAGTGATTAAAACAGCAAATGAAAATACTATTCTTGTCATATGATATTTGTTTTCTCTCCAGGATGGATTTGCCAGTTGGATCGGTCTACATTATTTAGCAGTGGGGAGAGGCAGCCTGATGTTTGGTTCAGAGAGATGATGATGAATTAAGATGTTGCAATATGACTTTCAATGCAGAATACAAGGTAGGTTCAATGAAAAATGGACATTTAATGTTTTAGCTCAAAAGTTATTAATTAAATTCAATGTAATTTTGATGCTTTCATTTTTGTGTAGTTTCATTTAGATAGAGAAAACCGTGTATGCTAATTTTTAGGAGGGTTAAATTTCAAATACAGCACATTGATCTTGAAACACTCAATAAAATCTGTAGAACCATTTCTGGTGACAAACCCACATCTGACATTTTTTCCACAATGGTCACTGACATATAATCTATTCT
>VWZG01006760.1:1688364-1724533 GCA_013396735.1 Grallaria varia | reverse complement strand
AAAAAAAAAAAAAAGACTCCCAAAAAACCCCCCACAAAATTGTGCTAGCATACTCAATAAAAATATATGTCATCAGTATATTTTTAAAATCAACTATTTAAAATCGGGCTTAATGTAATTACTATATTTTAACTGAAATACTATGTTTATTTATATTTCCTGTTCCCCCTAGAAGGCCGGTTTTCTTGCTCTCATTGATTCTGGCCCATCACTTGGACGTGGCCAGGACTCAGGTTGTACACTGTTGCTGAGTCATCCAATACAAATCAACTATTTACCTACCTCTGTGAGCTTGTAATGCTTGCTTTGATCACATTCGAGACCCACACAGTTTCAAGTCTAGCTCCCTTCAAATGCCTTTAAAATACAGTAGCTTTATCTTTTCCTGAAGTACAGGGAAGATTTCAGTCCAAGGTCATGCATAGTCTGCAGCAAACAGGATGTCAAAGTCTGGTCTAAATCCAGTGCAGTGCACTAAGCACCAGGTCCTCTTATGTCAAGAAGGAAGAGTAGACAAATTTTTAACCAATACAAATAAATGTATTCAAAGTTGATATGTAATTTTAATGGGAGATTGATTTTCTTGTATTAACTAGTCAGGAGAAAAGAAGTGTCAGGGGAGACTTCATCACTGTCTGCAACTGCCTGAGAGGAGGTTGTAGCCAGGAGGGGGTTCGTCTCTTCTCCCAGGTGACAAGTGACTGGACAAGAGGAAATTGCCTCAGAGTTCCACCAGGGGAGGATCAGATTGGATATGAGGAAAAATTTCTTCACTGAAGGAATTGTCAAGCACTAGGACAGCCGGCACAGGGAATAGGTGGAGTAAGAAGGTATTAAAAAGACGTGTAGATGTGGCACTGAGGAATACGTTTACAGTGGACTTGACAGTGCTATGTTAGGGGTTGAACTTGGTGATCTTAAAGGTCTTTTCCAGCCTAAACAATTCTATGATTTGAAATAGATTTAATGCTTATGAAAGCTGCCAGACTGATTACCTGGGAGATGCAGGAATCATATTCATTAATAGACACAATAATGTACATGAATATAGCTATTAAAAGCTTGAATAGTCTTGAAAGAGTTACTTTTCTACACCAAATGAGAGTTCATAGTCTCTATTTTGATCCTTTGGTTGCCTGAATGCTTGCTGGGGAAACATACTGTTGGATTCTTTATGAGACTCTGCTCCATCTGCCCCTATCACAAATCGGAGTTTCTTCCCTTTCAGCAAGTCCAAAGTTTCCTCAGTCTGTGCCACCATACCCCTTACCTATTTCACTCCCTCCAGAGACCTGCAGTGCTGGTAACCATTTCTCATAGCTCCTGACAACTGGCTGGGCAGGAGACAATTCTTCCTTGCAGCTCACTTGGTTCTAGGTATGTGCTCATTTTAACCAGGTTCACATGCCTCTTTTTCTTTCTTATGAAAACTGAAATAACTTGTCAATTAAGTATTGAAAATGCATCCTATTTTTCAATATATAGATTTCGTACATTCTCTTCTTTATACTACTTTGGTATAGATACAATATTAAGGGTACACAGGGTGTTCTATTATTTTCTGTCATTTAAAATTATTTACTCTTTGTAATTCTTCACCATCTTCCTATATATAATTAATTTTAAATATATGTCTTTGCTGCCCTTTCTAGTTCTCTAAACATAGTGCCCATGAGTGTAACCTCACTACTCTTAGTCATCTTGTCATTTGGATTTACGCATGTGTTATCTGAAATGACTTAGGAACTTTCAAAGGGATGTTTTTTCCATCTTCTTATCAAGTCCTTGGTCCTGCCTAATTAAAGACAATAGTAGTACTGTATTCTTTATTAAGAACAGTTTCTATAGTACAATAACTTCTGTAACCCGTGGGTTAACATGTGTGTATAGACACACACATTTCGGAACTTTAGGCTGTTTTAGATGTGTTTCATCATACTAAGATAGTAGTTGAAGAATTATTATTGCTCATAGTTGCCATGTATTTCTGTCTGATTTTTTTGATGAGTGTTTATACCGTGGTACTCAGTAGATTTTTCTGCAAGCAGAAATTGCAGCTTCATGGATGTTGCCCTTGCTTAGCACCAAGAGCTGATTCTTTGAGAAGTCCTCTTGAAATCCATTGCTTCCTGAGGATTAAGCTGCACTTTGCCATGGAAAGCTGAAATTGAGTCCAAATGATCCAAATTAACTGAATGCACTAAAGATGTAGACACTGACTTAAAAGAGAATTTGAATATCTGCTCGGCCGCAAGCAGAGGGGAGCTGGCATGGATATGTGCATCTTCATTTCTGCAATGAACACTGGGTGAAGTCAGAGAAATTCCCACGGCTTTCTGTAGCACAGGCACAGGCAGACCGAGCTAGTAGCTGCCTGTGAAAGCCTGAAATGTATCTTTTGTTGGAAAATAGCCTGAGAGTTGCCTGAATGCTAAAGATGTTGAATTATTTAAAGATGCTTAAGCAAGTCAGTTATCTAAATATGCATGTGGGGAGGAGGGGAAGAAGAGTAATGACTACAGGATTTGACCTAATATATTTAGTCTGGGCTTTCAATTTTTACATATATATTGCTGTCTCTTGTTGCCTTTCTGCAGTAATTGGTGGATGTGAATCAGAGGATAAGCTTGAAACCAGATATTAGAAAGCTTTAATAGGACAATTTCTAGTCAGCCATTTGAATACCATTTGAATAGTAGCTGTGTCAGGGTCTGAGAGGCTTTTTTTATGTTGCTTGCCTACAACTGTGACAGATCTACTTGCCCTTGAGTCCATCTAATCAAATTATGATAAAGTAGATGCTAAGAAACATAGATCACTCTTTAATAGCCACCTAAGACTTCATGACCGCGAAAGGTAATTATCTATCCTATACTAAATCATTTAAATATGTATGTTTCATATCAACTTTTTACCTATTTTTGCCTTCTGCCATGGTTATATCCAGATGAGGAATTGGGTAAGTTTGCCATGAGTTCAGCAAATGATAAGGTAACCCCAGTCTTTGTTGAAAGGCGTTATTTATTCTATAAATATTTAATGTGGAGCAACCACTGACCTGCATAATTTGATAGAGATGGGTGAGCTGCTCCCTGAACACCTCTAATGCTCTCATGCTTTCATCACTTTTTAGAAGTGATGTAAGCAAATAAACACAAAACACAGTGTTCTGGAAAAAAGCATGAAACAAGTTATTAGTACTTGGTATTGCACATATGTTTTCCTGTCCTTTTTTCTGAAATTCTTCTGAGGGCTCATCAGTTTCTCTTAGCTGGTTGGATGCTCAAGGGCTCTACTGGCACACCGAGGCTGGTTACAGCACACAAAATGTGATGTGCCTTCTCAGACACATGTTGGCTTCTGCTGGGATTTGTGGTTCTTACCGCAGCAAGCCCCTAGCAGATATCAAGTTATTTGTGATAAGCAGTGGGATGAGACTGGGTCACTTTGCTCTTGGTAGCATTACTCCTACTTAGCCTTCTCCATGCTTTGTTGGCTCTAAATGCTGAGGCAGCATCTGAGTCTGCTATGGCAGCTCTTTAACAGCATCGTTTGAAGCTATTACTCTAAGAACACTGAGATTAGGTTTATTTCTCTGAACAAGAGTTAACCCTGAATTTTATTCAAAACAAATTCTATTAAGTCCTCATTCATGCTGCTTTGACTGTATGTCCTTTTTCCCAGGTGCATTAATCACCTTGCATTATATGATTCAATCTGTGATCTAAAAATGCTCATTTGACCCTTTGTTTCTCATGTCAATGCCCTCCATCTGTCCTTGGAAATTCAGTAGTATAACTTCTACTGCAGATACTGGTTCCTTTCTCTGTCAACTCTATGTGTGTGGGATAGAAGTATGAGAAAAAAATATGGAAATGCCATAAACCATAGAGCCATGTGACAGATTAGTTTATCTTGTCCCTTTTCCCCCCACTCCATCTGATCTCTGCTCGAGGGGTCTCTCCACACTGCTGAGCTAGGAGCTGCCATTAAAAATTACAACAGGCAAGATAATTTCTTTCTATGCCATGTGAAATTCTCACAGATACTAATTTCTCCTCTGCAGATCCTCTGAAGGGGGTAGGATTCTCTCAAGGGCTGTTAAATACAAGCATTTTTATGTCAAGGATAATTGTTAAAGTCCAAGATATTATAGCATTCTCTCCCACAGGAGAGAGAGAAATTTTTTTCAATGTGATTAACACTTTCAGTTCCCTGAAAGATTGAGATCATAGACCTGGAGCCATAATAATTTTTAGCATGAAAGAACTGATTCGATTTATATACAATTTAATGACTTTTAGCGAGCTCTTTACAGCAGGAGTCCAGATGCCAAAACCTAGTGCAGTAAAGCCATGAAGTACTCTACCAGAAATGTGTTTTAGAAATTTCTGAAGGAGATAATAAAGTCTTTAAATGGTAAGGATTTAAGAAGACCTGTGTTACTCACAAGTGGTCTGACACTCCTGTATAACCTAGGTGTTACAGATTAAAAGAAAACTTGATGCTATTTCTCCTCTGTATCTTATTTCCCATATTAGAGAATTACAGAATCATAGAATATGATGAGTTGGAAGGGACCCACAAGGATCATCAAGTCCAACAGTTGGCCTTGCCCAGGACTATCCCCAAGAGTCACACCATGTGCCTCGGGGTGTCATCCAAATGCTCCTTGAACTCTGTCAGCCTTGGTGCTGTGACCACTTCCCTGGGGAGCCTGTTCAGTGCCCAAACACCCTCCGGGGGAANGCAGAGCAGAGCAGGACAATCCTCCCCCTCACCCACCTGGCGATGCTGTGCCTGATGCCCCCCAGGACAAGGTTGGCCCTCCTGGCTGTCAGGGCACTGCTGACTCACATTCAACTTGCCATCGACCGGGACCCCCAGTCCCTTTCCACAGCACTGCTTTCCAGCATCTCATTCCCCAGTCTGTATGAACATCCTGGGTTGCCCCATCCCAGGTGCAGAATTCAGCACTTCCCCTTGTTGAACTTCCTATGGTTGGTGATTGCCCAGCCCTCTAATTTGTTGAGGTCTCTCTGCAGGGCCTCCCTGCCTTTGAGAGAATCAGCAGCTCCTCCCAGTTTTGTGTCATTTGCAAACTTGCTTTGTATCCCTTCCAGTCCTGTATCCAGGTCATTGATGAAGAAGTTGAAGAGCACAGGGCCTAAGATGTAAAGAAATTATATATACATACTACATAGCATACAAAGTGCTGCAATCTTTGCTGTTGCAATCAAATAAAACTCCTTTCAGGGCAAAGAACCAGTACTCATTTACTGTCCTGGTCTAGCATTGTATCTGAAAATGTTGCATAGTGAGTAGTATTGCTGCAAAGGCTGCAGGAAACTCACCTATCTTGCCATTAATATTTCATTTCTTTCCAGTTTGCCTTAGAAGACTCAATCTGTCTGTGTCCATTTCAAAGCAGTGTTCAGACTGCTCATGTTTCTAGCTTGCTTTCTGAGCAGACAGCACAGTTTAGGAGAGAAGTCCTGTGATTTGAAGCTCAGCCTTGCTCTAAAAAGCAAGACTCTTGTAAGGTAGCAGTTCTGCTCTTCATGGGAAAGTTAATGCCAATGTTTATGCCCAGAACATCTCTGTCCCAGTGCATGCTATCGTCTTTTTTACAGAAGCATGTGTAATTTAAATACAGGTATGTCCTAATAAGGAGACACTTTTACACCAAAGAATGCATAAAGGGTCAGTCATTAAGGTTATTCTGCAGAAATGCACAAAGTAGTTTAGTGCTACTTTTTTC
The DNA here is from genome assembly GCA_013396735.1 of Grallaria varia. Lineage (NCBI taxonomy): Eukaryota > Metazoa > Chordata > Aves > Passeriformes > Formicariidae > Grallaria > Grallaria varia. The sequence continues at coordinate 1,718,772 of VWZG01006760.1, read as the reverse complement.
TTTTCTTTTTCTTTTTCTTTTCAACTGAAGCATCTGTTTGTGATTCCTGACTGGGTATCGTGTGTCTGAGCAAACAGAGTTTCAGTGCCTCATTGAAGGCCAGTTCCAATCAACTGCAGATGGAGCTGGAGTTGGGATTCTTAAGGAAAGTGAGAGCCAGCAGTGTTTGGTTTCAGTTTGAAGAATCAAACCTCCTGCCCTAGTTAACACTGACATATTTGGAGATTACCATAACAGGAATATAAAGAGCAACCTCAGATAACCTGATTAGGACTTGATTTTACATGAAAAAAAATTGTAAGGGCACAATGAAAGAGTACTCAGCTATGGCAAAGTTTGCTTTGAGGTTTTAATAAAACTTATACATAAAGACTTATGGGTTGGAAATACATGGAGTTCAGAGTTGAGAGGATCTTCTGAAGCTTGGTTAAGAAAGTTAGGATTTCTTTTTCTGAAGGATGTAAGAGGCAAACATCTTGTCTTGATGAAGAGTGGAGAAAAATGCTGGCCTGGAAATGGGGGGCTCTGGTAAAGATATTTTAATCAGGTTCTTCTATGCTGATCCAAATGTCTTTGAAAGTCAGGTTCCTGCAGTGCATGAAGGAAAAGAGTGAGGAGACCAGATTTCCTCACGAAGAATACCTGGTCTGCAAGGTGTGACACCCGAGTTTGACTTTGGGTTTGTCTGGGAGTGCCATTACACAGGGCTGGCTACCCAGACATTTCCCCCTTCCCTGGCCAGTTCTGTGTTACACACATCCTAGAGTGCAAATGGAAATACTAAATGCCTGCTATTACATGTGCCTGCATGCACAGGCTGACATCAGCAATGATAGTTGTTTAAGTGTTTTTACTGTTTAAGTTTTTGGAATGCTTTGTAGTGCTTTTGAGAAGCCACCAAGCCAGCAGGGAGCTGTGGCAGGTCCCTTCACCTTAAAATAATATATATGATGTTGTAACATAGGTACTTAGGTCTAAAGGTGATGTTGTTACCTAGATTAGAGTGAAAAATGTTCAGGCACGGATGTGCTTAGTAATGTTCTCTTTTTGCTGTTGTTCTGTCTTCAGAGAGGAGATACTCTGATTTATTGCTGCAGGACCTGCCTCCTATATGAAGTGTCCCTCCACAGTATGTGTCCAGAGGAGGGCACAGGCTGTGCTCTGTATTGCCACGAAAACACAATCAGTCAGCCTGCTGGATGGCAAACACAGTGCAAATGTACTCATTTGAAACAGAATATTGTTTGATTTTTAATTTTTTTTGGTTTTACCTTTGAAATCAAAAGAGGAGGCTGTTGATTTTACACAATTTCAGGCATCATTAGTCTTGATGAAAAATATGAACTTGATTCAGACTAATAAGAGAGGGTTATCTTCCTTGTTTATGCTGTATGCTAGTCATGGCAAAATAATTTTACTCATCTAAATGACTAAGCAGTGATTCTTGTGTGTTTATTGCCATACGGTAGATTCTCCATGTTTGCTGGTTTATTTTTAATAAATGCTTGTAAAGCTTAAGTTGAAATTTTTCAGACAAAATCTTTAGTCTCTGATTATATTCAATATCTTATTCAACAGATGCAGATTTAATATTTTTATAAAATCTTTAATACAGTTTAAGACCCTTTTTAAAATAGGTGTCATTTGAACTATGTCAGATAAAATGGAAAACTGTCTTGGCAAATACCATACCAGACTGTAGTGAATAGAATAAAAAGCTAATGATGAAGAAAACTGGTTGTCTTGGGTAAAGCCAAATGTTATGTATGTGCTGGGGGACAATACTTTTTTATTTCATGGTTTTTATAAGAAGCGTTAGACTCACATTATAACAGGCATAAATTGATCAGCACATTCATATGAAGAAGGCTTGTGGAAGGGTTGTCCAGAGGTGTGGAACTAATGTTCTGTATGTTTTGTTCCTGGCTGGACAGTCAAAGTCATCCTTTGAATCCTCTTCAATCTCTTTTGCTCTTGTTCAGAGCTCATCTGGGGGAAGGTGCAGAGAGAGCAATAAGGGAAAAACGCAAGTAGTGAAGTAGCACTTCTCTTGGGCTGCATGGGATGGTCTGTCAGCTTTAGCTTTACACTCAGCAAGAGATGGAAAAACTTTTATTCAAGAAAAATATACTTATATTAAATGTGCAACATAGGTTTTGCTTTTATCAATAGTAGATGGAATATTTTTCAGATGGAAACATAAATCTCCTTGGTGAATTTTTCTCCTTAAGTTGTCTATTAATTTATGTAGCACCATTTACACAGTGCACAATGTGCTAGTGATTCCCTTCTTCCCAAATTGGACCTCACTGGTTTTCAGGAGTAACATGAGGAGTAACATCTGCAGTGTCAAATTTACAAATTTACAGAGACAGATGTCTAATTGGTGCAAATCCCTAAATTGCATTCAGATTGAATGTGTTGGACTGAGTGTTTAGTTTGCACTTGTGAAGTTAATCTCCTGCTCAGTCTCTTCTTGCTGCACTATAGATAAAATAGTGCAGTAGGCAAATTGAATTTGTTCAAAGTGAATCTAAACTGAAAAATGCTGATGGCTTTCAGTCCATCAAATCAGATTAAGCTGTTCCAAAATTAAGATCCAAAACTTACCCAGTATGTATATTGGCTCCTTAACACCAGCTTTCTGGTCTCCCTGCTCCTATTGCATTTTATTAATTGCTAAGTTAGACAAAGCCCAAAATACTAATGGGAATTTTACATTTGTTTACATGTGTTTTAGCTGTTATTGTAAATCACTAAAGATAACCTCAAACACCTCAGTGGGTCAGGCTCTATGTCAACAAACTTGTATTCAGTGCTCTCTACCAAAATATTTAAAAATTGTCTCAAAAAATATATTTTCTTTCTCCTAAATATGTTTCACAAAAATAGGATATGCCTTTAAAAGCAGGTATTTGCTAAAAAAGCAAAACAAAAAGAATTTTGTAATCAGATACTTTTCAGACAGTTGCAAACATATGGTCTTTGTTCTCATAATTGTACAATCTTGAAAAAGCTGTTGTAACTTGGGACCAACATGTTTTTTGCCGTTAATAGTATATTAAATACTTACTTGCCTGCTTTTAGTAGCATTAAAATAGCTCCTGTTAAAGTCAGTAGTAAAATATAGGTCAGTAAGGCAGGATCAAAGCTTACATGAAGACACAATTTCCTTCTTACTTGTGATTCTCTTTATAAAACTTTCAGTTTTTGTCCTTTGTACATACGTAGAGGCTCCTGAGAGAGAGCTTTATTTCAGTGTCAGGAGCACACTACACTGTCTCTGGTAGCAAACCCACTTTAATCTGGAGATGACAAACAGGAGGGATTAATGGCTTCGATTTGGACACACACAGCCAAGCACCGCATGGATTCTTTAACAACAGCAGAACATGATTGCCTGGGATTTAAGAAAGAAAATACTGACTTAATTCATGAGTTTAAAATACACATTATTATATAGCTTCAAATATTTGTAATATCACCATAGAGATGGGAATACACTGTACACTGCAATGCCATATCAGCAAAACTGCTGAAGTGTATGTTTAAGTATTAAATGAAATGTCATGAACTTCAATAGCAAAAGACACTTCACGAAAGTTACAGCGAAACTGAGGGGGTAGGCAGGCATTTAAATATTGGAGTAATTGTGACATCACTGTTTTCACAACAAGACAGTCAAGACACAGAGAGGCCGAGTGACTTCCCCAACATTTCCCCAGAAGTCTCAGGAGGACAAAGAAGCTGAACCAAATTTTCTTGTGCTTTAGATCCCAGGTTAGACTCAAGAGTGACCTACAAAGTCACCCTTGAAATGCAGATGGTGTCAGCATTGCTATTTGTTCATGCAAATCCTGGTAGAATGGAAAAAAATCCAGTCTTTGCAGCAGCAGGGGCTTTTACTAGACACAGATATTTTAGATATTTTAGACTAGGTCTATCAAAAAAAGTGAGTGAAATTTTTAACACAAAAATAAATTAGAGAAGTTTTAGGCATCCCTTTGATACATCTATGTATATTTTTCCATGTCTTTGCCTTGGTTTTAGAGATTATTTGGCCCTTTTCTGAAAGATGAAGGGAGGGGCTAGGATTTGAAGGAAGGTTGCAGAAATGATGTTGATAGATTTTAATTGCTACCCAGTGTGCTGTCCTTTTCTTAAGTCAATTAAAATGAAACGCTTAGAACACAGGAGGGTGCAAGGAGGTGAGAAGAGCTGATGTATGTTGATATTTGCTGAAGAAGTGTAATGTTCATTTTCAAAGGCACAAGGCAATGCAATGACGATGGTCCAAGAAAACCTCATCTTTCTGTTATGCTGGGAGCACAGGAAGATTTATTTCCTTGGTGGTTGATACGAGTGTTGCAAAAAAATGCAGTCTAAGACTTTCTGAAGATTAACTTGTGACATGTGAGACTGCAACCAAGAAACACTAAGTACCATTCAGGCCTCTGTGATGGTGTGACATGCTCAGCACTTTTTGAAAAGCAGGCCACTTAATTATAGCTGGGAGTCTAGGGAAGGCGAGTTTTAAAAATCTTAGCCAAAAGCCTTAAAATATCAAAGGGAAATGAGTCTAAAAGTTAAAAGTGTGAAGTTAGACATACGGTGCAGTGGGGTTTGGGTTGCTGTCAATAGTACAAGTTGATTGGAATTAAGCAGAACTCTATCAATACTGGGAAACCAGGTGGATGGACCCAATTTAATCAGCTTCCTCCCTCCACGCTCTTAACTGGATATCTTTGACATAAGTGTTTTTGTTGGAAAATGGATGTGGGATAATAAAATTTTTCACTGGACTGTGAGACCCTATCCTTCCTATACTGTCCACAGATTGCAACAGAAAAAATGAGAAAGAAAAGGCCAAATGCAGAAGATACAAAATCTCTTTTTTTAGCTAAATAACCAACAGTAAGAAATCAAAGCTTAAAAAAAAAAAAAAACTAACAAAGGAAGGGAAAAAAACACCAAACAAATCCAACTGACCATCTGACAACAGAGTTGTCCAGTCCAAGAATCCCTTAAGCTGACTGCTTTATGAGACTCCAAGGGCAAACCAGCCTCTGCATTTTGTGTCAAGACTGCAGTGATGGAATATTCTTACAGTGGATTTAGTTCATCCCTATCAATTCTTCCAGTGATACTACTGGGGTTTTTATATAGTGTTTGGCTTTGAGGCACTGTATTTTGAAGCTCAATTCCCCTCCTTCCTGAAAATAGAAAAGTAATCCTGCTGCCTTTGGGAGAAGAACTTGGCTTGGAGAAGAATTATATTAGCATGACATATATTAAAAAATAAAAATAAAAAAGGAACTTGCCTGAGAGAGAACAATGAATATTTATTTACTGTTTCATGGAGACAATATTTTGTGGCTGTGTGGAAGGTTACCACATGACTTATATGCTTCCTAAGTCTCACTTGAAGGCCCACTGTTTTGTCTCTTTTGCTTGAATGGTTACTTAGAATGATAATTTCTTGCTTGTCCTGGACCTGAAGCAGTTGAAAGCCAGATGGAACTACCTGCACCTTTCTGATCCAGGATCATGTGCCCACACTCAGGCAGTTTGTGCAGCAGTGATGGAGGAAGCACAGAGTTACACTGTGCTTGCTGCCTGTCATTCTCACAGTAGATGAGCCTGTACTTTTATGACAATCCAGCAAAAGGAATAAGATTTACCTCAGTTCTCCAGTACCTCCCTCCACATCCAACTCCTTCACATCACCATCCTGGTTGTGTGAGCAACTTTCATGCAGCCTTGGATTCAGGAGCGATGTCTGCTGGAGGGCTGTCATGGAAACATTTCTGTTATGAACCTGTGGTAGACTGGTTGGCAAGCAAGTTCTCTAGTTGAATGGAAGTTAGTGACTCTTAAAAAGAACCTGTTAAGTGCAGGAAAATAAAAAGCAAATTGAAGTGGTCTCTGGGCTTAATATTGTGTAAGCTGGCTAACTTGTTCTGAATTTGCTTATTTTAAATATTGTGGAAATTTAAATAATCTGCAAGTTTTGCTAAGAACTCTAGCTTCTACAAGATAGTAATAAATTGGTCAGCCATTGTGTAAAATATACATTACTTTTTGGACTTTATGAAGTAGTTTAACCGTGTCCTAAACTGAAAATAGAAAATAAACAGCAAGTTTAAACAGTGTTGTCTTAATATATTGTATCACATACTCCAGTTTAGCATTTAGAGATAAATTTACTTGAGAAAGGACAGGAAGTGGGATAAATATAACAACATGAGTAAAGTACCTATGAATTTCATAGACTATTAATCTTTAAAGTTTCCTGTTCAAGGCTCTAAATACATTAATCCAGCCATCAGCTCTTCTCTGCTATCTTGATCATGCAGGTCACAGATGTTGCTATAGTAACCTTGCATTACCAATGCAAAGACAGAGAAGGATCTGGCTACCTAGATAAATAAAATAATTGAGGGGGGCTTGCAACCAGCACCCTGATTAATGTAATGCCTTGGTCCTGTGTGGATTAGGCCCTTGCCCTGGGACGCATGAGAAAGGCTGGCATTTGAAGCTGATTTCCTGTGGAACAGGTTAGTAATTACAGAGATGCAATTCATTGGGAAAACCGATTAATTATGGCAGATATGATATTCGTTTGTTACAGTCTCCTGTCACACTGTTAAAAGACAGTGTGGTTTGGATCCCGTGTGTGAAGCTGCTCTCTGGGACGCACACATTGTTTGGATGTTTTGGAAACCAAGAAAAAGTGGTTTCTGTGAAGCTGAGGTGAGTCCATGTTGTTGACTGCAGTAGTTGAAGCCCTCAGCCCAGTGCTAGTGGGGACTGGGCACTTTGTCTTACGGAGGAAATGATCAGATTACAGAGTGGTAACAGGCACGGAAGGCTAGTGCTGGTCTGTCATGGGGGCCTGTTTGGTGATAAAGCCGTGAGAAGTTGCAAGGGAAAAGAAGCAACAAAGTGCTGAATCAGATTTGCCTGTGAGTTCAATATTCCTGATAGTTATTCCAGGGGCTTGAGGTCCTGCTGAAGCTTTGCAGACTTTTGGTATGCAGAGGATCCACATGAACTCTACGGGGAAAAAAAATCCTAGTTTGTGTTGTTTTTTACTGTAGTGAGGAAGCTTACTGTGTGAGTTGTTTTCTTCTATCACGTCTCTGAGTTTTCAGAAAGCATTTTCTTCTTGTAGGAAATGCCTGTAGGAATTTTGAGGCTTTTCCTCTAACTTGCTTTTAGTTAAATGTGGCCTCTAAGTTCAAAAGTAATGCAGGAATGCAGGTAAAAGACAGGCAGTAGTGAGTGTAAGCATCAAAGAGCAATGTTGAATACTCCATTTCCACTGGAAGACAAGCCTCAAAATACTCTTGTAGGCACAGCTCATCTGTGTTACCAATTGAAGTTTGCTGGCTAAGCCTGGGAAATACTCCTTGAGCCCCAGCCAGTGAAATAAATAAATAGTTAAAGTTGTATTCTCCCGTGAGCCTTCACTCAGCCTTCAGTCCTACAAAGGAAACCTCTTATTGCTTTAGAAGGGTTCCGACTCTTTTCCTTTTTGTCTGTCCCTGAAAAGCCAGATCAGTTTTGTGACCTGCTTTGTTGAGACTGTCAGCCTGCTCCTGCTGAGAGGCTGCTGCTGTCCCGGCAGCTTTCTGCAGGGGGAACAAGGGAAAGAAAGATTCTGCATCAGCAATTCCACTTGTATTGCTTTCCTTGCCTCCTTCCTGGCACAAAGATGGTTTTGTTTGTGCTCAAGAACCAAGTGAAAATTTGGCTGTGAAATGAACTCTCCTCTGGAGAAAAGGGAAGGGATAGAAGATGTAGAATACAACTTCAGACACAAACTTGTACCCACTCCCTCCTCCAGATCACAGGCTAGAGATGGCTGTTGCATTAGCTGGTTGTTGTGTTGTTTCACACAGCTGTGGGACGCCTCATGAGACAGCAGTTGATGGTTTGAATCCTTGACAGAAGTAATTTAGTAAATTGGAATATTCTAATTTTATGATGTATGTAATTAGATAGGAGAGAACTTGAAAGAAAAGGTGCTTCTCCCTTGTTGGTGGGACGCAGGGAATGGTTGGGTATTGGTAATTCACTCATATTGTTATTTGATTCAGTTCAGAATCTTTGTTGTTGTCAAAGGTGGGAGAGAGGAAGAGCGCTTCCCTTGCAGCTAACACCCACTTAGGCACCTCAAGATGGTCATTACTTCAGAAGACTCAATAACATTAGACTCGTTGAAATAAAAATTCTCCCAGTGGTTCCCACTGGTGTACACACAGTGTACACTCCTACAGTGTATAGTGCCTGCATCTCTGCTGATAAAATAGGTTCCACCCTTGGAAAGCTCTTACCTGTGCTGCTTGTTCCTTGTGTAACCAAGAATTTGCAGGATCAGACAAGTATCTGCATTGTTCTTTTTCCTGTCAGAGATGAGGGAGTTCTTTGTGTTTGTTAGTCTTATGAAAATGTAGCCATGAACAATGCACTACTGAGCACATTTCAAGGCTTGGACTTCAGGGATAAGAGGATAGGAACGGCCCATATACCTAAGGCAGCTGGGCACCACAATCAGATGGATAACTGAATGTCCTACTCTGTGCTTGTATGCCTTGGGCTATGACAGAGAAAGTTTGAAGGAATGAGTGTATTTTCTTTTGCTTCCACAAAAACAGTGGTTTACACATTTCGAAGTGAGTGGTTTACATATTTTGAAGTGAAGACAGATCATGTAATGCCTCTCTAAGGAATGTTAGTGAAGTGAGTTGCCTGGGGTCATTCCTTTTGGGCTTGGAGCCCTTTCTCAGGCTCAAGCCTATGGAATTTGCAGGATAATTTGCAGGATAATCAGCCACATAATCCCAACAGCTTGGTATGTTCAGGCAAAGGTATGGGCTTCAGAATGTTTGCGTAGTGGGCTGTGCTGATCTCCTTCTAGCTTTCTGGCTAAAAATGGCTTAGAGAACTGACCTTTGAACCTGGTGTCCAGTACAGCAGGTTAAGTGCTGTTCTGGGGGCTGAATGGAGAGAAAGTGCAGTCATTCTCTTCCTCGTCACTGCCTGTGCAGAGATGTGAGTCATGGAAGAAGCTGTGGTCTGTGGAGCTGCTTTCCATTGGAAGAGAACACCAGTTGATCTGGTTCATCCCAGGGCTGCTGCTGAATCTTCCAAAAAACATTACATAAAAGTCTATTTATAATGGAGTGAGGAAGGGTGGAAGGAAATAAAGGGTGAACGAACCATTTTATTTAAAAATTAGTTCATGCCTTCAGTGAAGGTCTAGTTTCCCCTGTGAGCTTGCCAACATCCCTTAATGCACATCACTTTAGGACAAAATGACTTCTGGTTGTAAGGAAGATTTGAATTGTCTTTTCTGTATCGCTAAATAATGATTACCTGGGGAGACACAAATGCAAATTGAAAATGAATGAGTTATAACTGATAATACATTAGATGCATGATCTCCAACACGAGGCCTTCAGTCGAAAGAGTAGGTTGTCTGTAATAGTTAAAAAACACTGCAGCAGCTATTTATATTTTAATTTTTCCTCTTTTTTGAGTTGAATTTTATCCTCATAAACAGGGCAACACTTCTCTGAGGAAACATGTGGCATGGTTTCTTAGAGCGCCTAAATTATATTCTTTTTTTGTATAGTTTATGAACTAGAGGTTGCAGGGCATCTGTAATTTGCTGAATGACTGATCTTCACTAGTTTTCTGGAAATGTGTGATTTTTCCCTTTGCTTTCTTTTCTGAAAAATCTCATTTTGTGCAATTGCCATGTGAACAGTTCAGAGCATGAAAATATTAAGCCTCACTTCTGTGTTCCTGGATTGGAATGGATTCTTTTTCTTTTGTTCTAGATACATCTTTACAATTTACCTTACATTACACTGAGTCAGACTGCAGTGTAGAAGAGGTACTAATTAGTCCCATGAAGTGTCCCTTGTACTTTGCTGAAGGGCAGAGGGTATGTTTCTTAAACTTAAGCCCTCATTTTTCACATTTAGAAAACAGGACCGGAATTATTGATGCGAATAGTGTATAATGTAATTAATCCTAGTCAGCTGGGGCAAGATTTTACTGGACAAATGTGCCAGAGGGAGAGGAGTATGGTCTGCCTCAAATTCCTCTCCAAATATTCCCAATGAAAACAAGCAAACTAAAAGCAGTTGGGGAAGACTTTTCTTTCCTGTTTGCTGAAGTCAAGTTGGACTGGTTGTGGTGTGTTGTGCAAATCTCCTGATTTGTCTTTCCATACAGCAAGAGGGAATCTTTGAAGCTTTGTGTCTTCTGGGGCTAGGGCAGTTCTGCACTACTGAAGTTCATGGCATGAACCATCCACCAATAAAGTGCAGTGGAATTGCTGTTTAATTGAACTCTGCTTTTCTAGTTGTTAATTCTACTCCTTGTATGGATTTTCATGTTTAAGCTGTATCATTATACCTAACAGAATGTTTGTTGTTACCTGCTATGATTTTGAATAATTCATGATACTAGTATGCAATTTGGGACCATCATAAGTTCTCCCTGGAGGAAATCAAAAGTTGCTTTGCTGGTTTTGTGTCAAATTAAAGTTGAAATAAGGGGATAATATCACAATATATTTGAAATATTTTTATGAAATCACTTGCTAAGATAGAATTAACCTGAGTAAATCATTGCCAGACCTCTGTAAACAGCAGCGTCTTGTACTTACAGTTAATTGTTTCCCCAGATGTAGTCAATGACAACATTGTGTTTATCCTATGGCAGTGTTATTTCATTTGATTTCATTTCCTTTTCTTAATGGATGGGTTTACCAAATCTAACAATAATTTGTTTTTCCAATCATGACAGGGATTTTCTTATATGGGTTTTGTGAGTTGCCCTGGAAACAAGAAAACACTGAAGTTAGGTCAGAAAAATGGTGTCATGCCAACCATTGTTGTTTCTATTCCTTTAGTTCCAGCTTAAAACTAAATAAATTATATGACTGAGGAGTCCACCTGATAGCTGACACTGGCAGGTAGCTTCTGACCAAAGATAGGTGTGGCATGTTTGTTTCGATTAGAAGAAAGTCAATGAGAATATTCCGCAGCGAAAAGTTTCCCGCAGCCTGGCATGTGCTCTGCAGTTTCCTCTCTCTTCCACTGTCTGTGCCTTGTTCCATTGACTCCATCTTTTTTAGTCTAAATCAGCCAACATCTTTCAGAGAGCAAGGATGAAATCTTCTTTCTGGTAATCTTCACAGGTAGCTATGAGATATTTTCTCATTTTTCCAAAGGAGAAAAACGCTGGTACTCTGAACGTGAAGCAGACCTGTTTAATGTTAAAACAAAGGTCATTCCTAAAGGTTAACTGCCTTATAAATAGCCAGATTGTTCCTTCCACTCACTACAAGTTTGCAATCTGCTTAATATATGCACAGTCAGGGAGAAGCTGTAAATATAATGCTAAAAGCAGACGCTTGGAACTATTGCTCTTGCTTCTCTTCAGCTTATGCAACTGTTTGCAGTAGCTTGTTGCCAACACAACTGTTGTGTCCTCGTACTTTGGGGTGCATCTTATAAGTCTCCTGAATACTCTGTTCCCATTCCAACGCTCTTGAACAGATCTGTGTGAGGAAGTTTTGTAAGACCAAGTCGTTAACTGAAAGCCACAAATACATCACCACCTGCTTAAGTCATCAGTCTAGAACTGAGCTAGCTCATGAAATTATGCCAGCTGGAGTCTTGGCTAAAATACCCAAACCCTAGTAACCAAACATTTTGATCATCAGAAGCCGGGACCTCAAATCTTACCCAGGCAGATCATTCCACCTGCTTCTCCTCTTGCAAACAATGGAAGTTCCATCTTCCAGAGGTTTTCCAATGAGTCTCACTGATCTTTCAATGGCAACTTTATGTTACAGAATCACAGAATATGCCGAGTTAGAAGGGACCCACAAGGATCATCAACTCCAACTCTTAGCCCTGCACAGGACCATCCCCAAGAGTCACACCCTGTCCCTGAGAGTATCATCCAAACACTTCCTGAACTCTGTCAGCCTTGGGGCTGTGACCACTGCCTTGGGGAGCCTGTTCAGTGCCCAAACACCCTCTGGGGGAAGAACCTTTTTCTAATATCCAACCTAAACCTTCCCTGACACAACTTCAGGCCATTCCCTTGGGCCATGTCACTGGTCACCACAGAGCAGAGATCAGTGCCTGCCCCTCCTCCTCCCTTCCTGAGAAAGTTGTACCTGCAATGAGGTCCCCCCTCAGTCTCCTCTTCTCCACCTGAACAGACCACGTGCCCTCAGCTGCTCCTCATATGGCTTCCCATCAAGACACTTCACCATTTTTGCTGCCCTTCCTTGAACACTCTCTAATGGCTTAATATCCTTCTTTTATTGTGGTACCCAAAACTGCACAAAATATTCTGCCCCAGTGCAGACTATGTGCCCATTGATAGCTGTTCTCTTCCTGTCTGCCTATTCTATCTGCATCCATAGCCGTGTCTCTGCAGACAGACCCAGAGGATCTCTGACAGTAAATAACCTTCTTGTTCCCTGTGCATGTGAGTCAATTGAAGGTGACAATGTGGTCCAAGAAAGTACTGCCCTCAAAAACTCCTGGAATTGTGCTGAAGGCATATCAATCTCTGATACCTCTTTGCTACTGCTGATCTCCAAGAAATCCTTATAAAATTATAGGCTAACACTTTAACAAAGTGCATTTTATGTAAATTTAGTCAGGGAGTCTTTGTAACTAATTGCTTAAAGTGGGTGGGGAAAGCTGATGGAGTGTGATAGACATAGAGAGGGTTTTTTCCTGCTTTCAGAATAGATAGTGTTGATTAACTGGGCTTAGTATAGCACTGCATATATTAACTGAGCATCAGATTGCTCAGGGGATGAGCCTGCTCTGTGCATGAACTTAACAGGCCATGTTCTGAATATTATTACAGATGTGAATTTAGGAAGTTTTGGAGTTACACTTCTGTGGATAAAACCATTGGTTTTAGTGAACTTGGCATTGAGTTATAGTCCTGGCCTAGCGTCAATATTTTATTTGTAATAAAAATGGAATTACATGAAAAAAAAAAAAGATCATACCTACAGAATGTACCATTTATTCTGAAAAGTCTCAAATTTGGGAGTAATGCTAAGGAAATCCTCCTTCACATATCCTTCTCAGCATTGGTACCTCTGAGGTGTCAAAGGTTTCTCTGCCAATCAGCCTGCTACTTTACGTGCCCAGTTCTTTTTGACCTTTTTGGTTTGTGCTTGTTGGACATGCTGACTTCTCTACTAGAAGAACCTCTGATCTTTCTTTACTGCCGTTCTGGACATGGTCTACCATTCTGCAGGCATGAACTGCACACCTTTTTCCTGTACATCACCTTGCATTTAACCGTATTTGCATATTTCTAGGAAGTCAGTGATTTCATTTCCATTCTAGCTGGAGGCTAGAGTTACAAGTTAGAGCTACGTGCTTGATCTAGAACTAAGATTTGCATAGATGTCTGCATGTATTTGATTCCTGAATAAAACACATCACTGTGCCTGCTGTAGGTCAAATCTGTTGTATGAGTGCATGTCATGGACCTACAGATAGTTCATTTCAGCGTGAGAGCTGGGCACCCACTGTTGACTTGTATTCCCTTCCCTTCAAAATACCTTAACCTAGTTTTAAGGGAGAAAAGATTTTTACAACATCCAGGTCTGGATATTCTCCGTGCTATGCCCTGTGGACATAATGTGATCCCTGACTATTGCCATGAGCATTTCACTGGGGTGACTGGTGGATATGTGACAAAATGAAAAAGGTCAAAGGAAAAGGCAGAGCAAGAAGCAGCTGCAAGAAAATGTGCTGGAGGGAACTCACAAGTTAACAAAAGCTTAAAACATTTTATTAAAATACAACTAACATGAATTAACTCAAAATATTTTCTTAACAACAAAAAACCCCAACAACAAAACAAAAAGACACCTCAAAAAACCCTAACTTGAATGAATGGACACTAGTAAATTAAAAAAAAAAAAGCTTCATGAAAATGATCCATTGTGTCTGATTGTAAGCACCAGGTGGAGAACATGTAATTATTACAGGTCTTTGGAAAAGTGAAGACTGAGATTTCAGTGGGTCTTCTTTAATGGTTAAAAAAGATGTGTAGGAGCCTGTGATGAGCAGCGCACAAGGTTATGTAGCAGTCACAGCATATTCCATCTGATTTGGGACAGAGAGCCAGATGCATCACTGTTACATAAGCCTGCTGACCTGCATATAGAGCTTTGTGGTAATAGGAGTTTCAGAAAAATAAATCCTGCTCAATTTAGCTAACATGAAGATACAAAACCTCACCAAACACGTTCTTCCTTAAAGGGCTTGGTTTTGAAATTTAGATTGGCAAGGCATGAATACCTGGGATAAAGAGGATGGGTGAAGAGGCAATCAATGTGATGCAAGCTCAGTCTGCTGACTCATGGTACCACCTGTACGTGTAGGGAACGGGACCACAAGATATGTTGTACACCAGCCATTACAGCTCATTATTCAAGTGATGCAGCATCATAAAAAATCATGCCAATTTGCAGACGATTTTGTTACATTTGTTTAATTTGATTTTATTCTGATTTGAAATTAAAATGAATAAAATAGATTCTTTTCAGTAGGAAGGGGCTTACAACTGTCCTCCAGTCTAGTTAATGACAACTAGAGACAGAAAAAGCTCTGGGGTCCCCAGCTTGAGGAATCCTGTCAGGATCCTCCGGCTGCCTGGGGTGCCAAGGAGTTGTACATTTCCAGAGCTTCCAGACTCTCGCTTCTTTTCTTTCTGCCTGGTGGGCTAACAGAAAGCTGGCAGCCTGAGAGTTTATGAGCAGGGATACTCTGCTCCGAGTTTCCTGGCATCCTGCCTAATGAGATCTGTAGAGGAGCCAGCAGCTTAGGAGCTCTGCAATCTCTGAGACAATCCTGAAGCAGTAACTTCTTTTTAACTCCCACTCTCTGTCAGCCTGTCAGGAATACAGTTGAAGAACAGGGAAGAGGACCTGGCAGGAAATCAGGCGTGATTTCTGCAGTGTCATCAAAGTCAAATGTGCCATTAGAAATGTTTCTGACTGCTTTCAGTAACCCCACAAAGAAACCTGAACATGGCAGCATGGACCCTGGAGGTCTTGCATTCCTTTCCTTTAGATATCATGGGTGCAGAGCTCAATGAGTCAGAAGTGAGGACAAAGAAATATTTACACCATCCCAGTACCTTTGTGGTTGGGATATGGGTCACCTGCAGCTCTTCACGCAGAACTAGTCTGCCTATAGTCAGATGGCCTACAAATCCCATTTGTCCTGAAGGTAGTGCAGGACATGGTTATTCCCAGAAGGCACTTGACTGACAGAGTGAGGGTAGGGAAAAAGCAGATGAAAGACTTTTTGGTTCCCTATGCTTTTTCCCATGCCTGCTTTATTACTGACCCTGAGGTCTACGTTCGAGTAGAGATATTAGTCCAAACAGTGCAGTCAGGAGAATTGCCCAGGCACATGTGTGTCCCAAGCATGCACTTAAATTCAATACAAGCATTGCCAATGTAAGTTTTAGCAGCCTAAAGGTTACTGTAATGTATATTTATAATCTACAGCTACAGAGTGATGATTGAGCAGCTGCAGGTCCCCTGAAGGTGAACATCCTCTCGCTTTCCCTATCCATAGAGCTGGGGGATGATAATACAACAGGCCTTGTGGCTCACTGTCATGACTGTGGCCCCTGCAGGGTGAATTAGGACTAATGACGCAATGCAAAATTGCCCAAATGACAGAGAGAATCTGGGCCACTGTGTTCATCTTGTCTGATTTCCAAATTTTTCAGTGCTCAGGGGGACAAGATTATAACAAAGTTTGACTTCCTGCTATGTAGGTCATATGCTTTATGCTGAATCCTCCATCACAGGGGTAAAGCTGGAGGAGGGAATCTTGCTTTGCCTCTGTAAATGTCAATGGGAATAGCAAATATTTTTCTTTTATTGAATGATTTTCAAGTGGTTGGATTTGTGATAAAACCATTTAGGCTTTTACTGTTGGTGATGCATTAAAATACTTTGCAGTAACAATGTGTTGCAGTTATTAAACTCTGCAGTCTTTAGATTGGTGTGGCTGAGCAAGATTCCCTGTTGGAGGCTTTGCAGGTGACAAGTGGACTGTGTGGCTCTGCCGTGGGGTGTTCAAAGGTACCATCACCCTAGTGCTCCTGCAACCACAGCTGTCCCTCCGCTGTCTCTGCAGACAGGGATGTGCAGGCTGATACACAAATCTGCAGTGGGTTGATCTGGGAACAGAAAGCCTGTGATTTGCTCCCAGACTTGCAAAGACATTGCTCTGATTGCTACTTTAAAAAAATTAAAATCTGGCTTACTCTAGCAGTTATTCCGGCATTTAACAGAACTTTGTAAAGATCAGTTAAGGAAAACAAAGCAAAACAGAAATGCTCAAATATTTCTGTGTTCCTGTCTTCCTAAGCTTTTTCTATGAGGTGCAGAGAATCTAGAAATCCTCTTCTTCAGATGCTGCTTAATCTGCTCTGGGTGTGCATACATCATTTTTTCCTGCATGGTTGGAGAGATAGTGGGATAAAAACTGCTTTGCTGAAATGTGAATCCAGTTGCCTGTTTTTCTTAGGCTGACAGCAGCAAGGCAAACCTGCTGATCAGTTACTTGTATGACTGTGCATTTTAGGGAAAGATTTTTCTTTGTTACTGCTGCAGCCCTGTTATAGCAATTAAAAAAAAAAGGTGTCTAAGGAGGAGGCAATAACTCTGAAAGTGTCTTTGATGACTAAACATTATACTCTAAATATGCAGTGTTGCTGCTGATTTTTCCAGTCTCCTGTGAGTCATAAAATCTTGTCTTAATGACTTCAACTTTAAAAAAAAAAAAAAAAAAAGGCTGTGATTTCCCCTAAGTCAAATAATTTAAATGAATTGTTTTCTGTAGGACATTTGTAGTACTTTTCAGATCATTAAAATCCCTGAAGGACGGTGGGCAGGTCTGCATTTGCAGGCATCACTGCTGTGCCCAGGACAAAGCCCCTCTGGCCCAAAGGTCACTGTGCCTCAGATGAGTATAACCCTCAGTCCTCTGGGCAGCTGTTACCCATGCAAATGTGAATGGGACTGCCTGGGAAGGTCATCTAGTAAAGAGAGAGCATTCTCCAGAGACTGACAGACTCAAACAACCTCTACATCCAGGGCCTTGTTTTGTCCTGCTCAAATCTGTGCTCTTCAATCCCAGCAGGTCCTTCAGATTTTCATGATTGTACTTACCACCTTGGCATGAAGCTTGTTCTTAAAAGATTCATGGCTGTTACCTATTGCAAATGTACCTGTTGCAGCAGTGTTCAACAACTGCTCTGTGAGAACGAAGATTTTGATGTTAAGGGTACCTCTCTGAGAAACTGTAAGGGAAAGGATTTGGACAAAACCAGGCTGAATGCATTTCTATTGCTTTTTGGGAGTGGGGGTGGGAAGTTGAGGGACTTTTGTTGTTCAGCCTGTCTGTTGCATATTTAGCGCTGGGAGAAACACTGTGTGTCTCACTTGTAACTGAATGTCTTATGGTGCTAAAGCACTAAGTGAATGACATTAGATGTGAAATATTGGTTGTGGGTTGTTGTTACTGTCTGTCACTATTGGCAATTTTTTGATAACACTCACTTCTTTAACTAATCTCAGCGAAACATGCACATGATGGGGATTGTCTCCATTTTTGACTTGACAAGATATTCCTTTTGGAATTTGCTTTTTCATTGTACTGCATTGCCATATTGTTTTGAGATGTTTCTTAAAAACAATGTGCCTGCTATGTAGAAGGTACCACTCTGCCATCATATTTGGACATGTCATGCTGTTACTGTCTCTATAGTACGATGTTAACTCATTTGCTTTAGCCTTTAAGTCCATTATGATTGTCTTAATGGGAGAGATGTAAATAACACTAAATTCATGTGCATAATTTACCACAAAAAAGGCGCTGTATTTAATAAGCGTTGGTAGATTTTCAAAGCTAACAAAAGCTCTGGGGTATATAAATGAAGCAGTGCCCTTACAGGAAAATCAAATCAGCAAAGTAAATGGAGTCCTGTGGAAGATCCTTTGAATGCAAGGGTGTTTATATTGTTTCTTATTTTAAGTTGGAATAGGGCCACTCTCTAATTAGGACTAGCGCTGGGCGAACTCTATAGTTCAAAAAAAAAAAAAGTCCAGCTGGTTTTCCCTTTCTGTGTGTGTGTTCCAACAATCTGTGATCAGTCTTCAGGGTTTCCTAATTTGTCATTTTAAATTCTTGAACTGCCTCCTATCAGCATGTTTCACCCTAAGCCTCTTGGCAAGCTGGCTAGCTTTGGCTGCACGTTCAAGATTTTGGGTTAGCAATTGATCTCATAAGTGTGCATGTTACTGCTGCCTGCCTGCAAAGTTGTGGAATATTTGATGAGCAGGAGGTTAGACATTGGAATTTTTCTGTAAGCATTGACATCTCAGAGATGCAAAGAAGACATTTTTGAAAGCAAATATATTATATATACATTGATAGGCCATTAACAGAAGAAATTGACTTCCAGAATGACATTCAGCATGGCAGGGAGTTCAACTGTCCATGCACATTTATGAGATTCACATTTGCAACTCCTCTTCACTGTGGTTACCCAACCCTAGTTAAGTCTCTTAAGTTGTTCTTCTCTAAACAGTGTGAAAATGAGTGTCTTTGTGTGTGTATGACGTTTTTCTGAAGAGCTTTGCAGCATTAAATAGCAGCACTGCTTTTATGTTATATATTGACCATATTCTACTGTTAATGACAATAATGTAGTTTGCATAGAGTTTGAGTAAGACAATCCTCATTTATCACTCATGAATTCATTTTGTTAGTTACACCATTATTTACACCATTAGTTTCATAATAAAGAAACTGAAATAAAGCTAGAGCAATGCTGTTGAATCAGATTTATAAATGTAACACTGTTTAGTAATTAATATTTTTATTAAGCACAAAAATGTAGACATACATAGTTTGATTTTCTAACGTTCTCAGAGAATATAATTTATTTGTGGTTTTCAGCATTCATGGTTGTTTAGTTGGTTGTTGTTTTTCTTTTCCTTGGATGCAATTCTTTTCCTGTGAGTTAAAGGCAAGCTCTGTTGGCCTTTGGTTATAATTGGGATCGATGTGTCTTCATTCAGAGTTTAATGAGATTCACACCTCTTGAGCTCCATTGTGAATTCATCAAGTAGAAATGAATTTTAGAAGCAGCAGTTTGTGAATGAGAAGACTACATTGAACACTATTTGATTTTCTTGTCTTTTCCAAACACAGAAATCAAATGTTTTTGCAAAGATCAGTATGCTCTTGATTATAAAGCATTTCTTTACCAAACAGCTGAGGGATCCCATGCATATTATGGCAAAATGCAGCTTTGCACATTTCTTTTCTTGTAATCACTTTCTTTGTTGGCAGTTTTTCTATTTGCAGGTAATAAATTTTTTTCTAAATAAATTTGTTTATATTCTAAAATAAGGTTCTGTAAATCACTTGTTAAACAATTTATGGTAGATAATTTTTTATTAAAGTGTGTGTGTGCGCCACAGACATATTGATTTTTTGTAATTAATAGAAATGATAAAATTACTGGATGTCCATAATTATATTAGTTAGACCGAGTAAAATATCTGTAATTTCATTATAAAGTGTTAAAGAACAGCACAAACCCTCATGCCTGGCATTTTCTCTCATTTGTGCTACTGTAGCTCTAGAACAGTGGTACAAATCAGTGGTGCTGCAGTGATACTAAAGAAAAGATAATCTGTTGCCCTTGATAAGGGCAGAGACACTGCAGAGTACTCCTTGTATATTTTACAGCAGAAACTCTTTTCAGGTGTTGTGTAGTATCTTCTTCAAATATTTGTTCACAATAGCAAAAATATTTATTTCTTTGCTGGATATAAAGAAATTTTATTAATTCCTTGAATTTTGCAGTTTCTTCACTTTAAATACCTCTAGTGATACAAAGCAGTGGAAAAATGGTGTTTCTGACCTTGCACATTAGACCGAGGTACTGAGCAGCCACTGCATACTGGGGACTTCAGATCTCTAATGCTGTGTTACGCACTGAGGAAGTGTTCCCAGTAGGCATCGACTGAGAGTATTCTGACATCAGACTGGAGCAGTTGGAAGAGCATGATGGTCCACCGCCTAAACCCACCCCAGATATGACAGATCATTTAAATATGTTTTACAGTGATAGCACCATACTTCATGTCTTCTTTCAGATGATCAGAATAAAATAACATCCTCCTTTTTCTATCTTAGTCTTTCAAATTGAAGGAACCATTTAACTTAAAATCCTGTGTGTGCATTCATTCCAGTTGGACTCAATGATACAAGAAGTCTTTTCCAATCTAAATTATTCTAAAAATGACCACAGGCACTCCCTGGTCTAACTTTGGAACTGACTCTGTTCTGAGTAGCTTGATCTGAGGTTCTTTCCTATGATCTTACAGTTTTCTGGATGAACAGGATGAACAGAGGTGAAGGACTGGGAGCATCTAGAACAAGTAAATGCTGGCAGCTCTCAGAGGTGGTAAAAGATTGGAGAACATCAAGTGAGTGCATGAATATGGATCACTGATCTTTGTTATGCTGGAAATGATTCAGTTAAGGCTTAGAGAGCAGTGCATACTCATCACTTTTATGTTGCAAGGTTTCCTTTAAGGTTCCAATGTCACAGAGAAGTCAGTTTTGTTTAATGACCTTCTACATTAGCAGTTCTTTGTGTTGGTGACTTAAATTGATTTTGCTTGTGATGTGAAGGAGCACGAGCCCAGCCCCTGCATCACTGCTCAACCATGTGCTTTAGCCCTACCAAAGCACAGGAGGACAGCGAATTTCTGAGAGTCAGAAACACCCGCACTGAAACTCTTAGGTCCACTATTGATAAAGACTCAGCTGGTTTTTGAGCACTGTGATGCATGGTTGGAATCTGCAGCTTTGTGTTTAAGCCTGGGAATTGCCTGGTCGATATTTTTCTTTGGTAAAATGACATCATTAAGGCCTTTCTTGTTTTCCTCAAGCATTTCAAAACACAGTCTTCCTCCCTGACCCAAGTAATTACAAAACAATTCATTAGTGGTTTATGTTTATGTTACCATACTGCTTAGATAGATAAGTGGTATGAATTAAAATAAGAACAGGGTGGAGGATAAATATGCCAGGGAAATAAGATTGCAAGGAGCACAAGGTTTCATAAATACTTTGGGTGGAGAATAAAAGGAGGGATGAATAATGTCACACAGGAAGGAGCAAAGATAAACAAAGAGGATGAAAGGAATCTGAAAGGGTAAGTGAAGAGTGACTAAACAAGAAACAAAATATAATTGGCAGCTAACATTTCAAGAAAAAAAAAATAGTAAAAATCGAAGGAAATATTATGTCACTCTTGACTTTTACCTTTGTAAATGCTCCTTAGTCTAGAAGTGCATGTTTGGCAAATATTCTTTATCCCAAAATTTCGGAAATTAGAATTAAATTAGTTTATAATTAGTTTACATTAAAATTGGTGGATATTAAAAAATGTGACAAAACCCCCTCATAAGTCATTGAATGAATGACATTTGAATCAGATTTCCATTATTCTGGCCACACTAGTTTTTGCAGTTGATACTTTACAGACATTTTTCCCTTTAAACAAGTCAGCAAACTGACAACAGGCAGCAACGGGTAGCTCCTGTGCAAGCAGCTGAAGAACTAAAACTCTCTATCTTCCAAAATAAAGCAAAATTTTAGGAGGACTTAGAGACTTACCCTTCTGATTTTTCCCAGTTCCTATGTACAGTGATGGGATCACAGACAAGAGACTTCATGTATGACTAGAAGGGGAGCGGCAGGAATGTATTTCAGACCATCCCAAAACCCAAGAGCACCTCTGCTGCTGCTAAGTCATATTTCTCTTTGTAGTATTAATTACAAGTGGAGAAGTACCTGATGTCCTGAACATCCTTAGAAGGTGTAGATAGCAAAGGATGAAATTGTGTTATGTTGGGTTTTGTTTTGATTGCTCTAAGACTACAAAGACATTAATTAAAAGAAGATGATCATATGGAGGGTCTTTGTTCCCTTTCTTTGCGGGGAGAGAAGAGTGAACTGCAATGGACTTCCTTTGTTTGCAGTACTACCTAAAGCTTTATCAGATGATGCAAAGAGAAGAAATTCCAAAACCAGTTTTGTTTGGATCCACCTATATCAGAGGACGAAATAATGTATGATTCCTTACAAAGGCTGCAGAAAACTTCTCTTGTTTGAATCGGAAGCAAGTCTGAACATTTGCCACCCTCTGACTTTTGCATATCTCACTGGTTTTGTGTCCTACAATAACCAATGTAGCTGGTTCTCCAAAATTAATGACCTCCCCTTTATTACGTTTCCCCACTCTGTAGGATTTTTTTTTCATTTCTCTCCTTCATGCTTGGAAAAATCTTTTCATCCTAAAGTACAAGCCATAAAGGCTCTCTTGTCTCCCAGTTTTTTATTTTTCTCTTTTGAGGAGCATGTTTGTGAATGGGACATGTTTTAGTACTGACAATTAATTACTATCACCAGTTGGTTATTGTAATAATAATTACAATTATTTTTTAAAAATTCTCCATGTTATTATCATTTCCAGTACTCCTGATGTACTAAGATGCATGTTTCTCCGGTAGACATCAAGTTTCAGCTAGAGTTAATTATGCAGGCAGTGTATCACTGGTGATACTTCCAAGGAATAATGACAGCCTCAATGAAAATTGCAAAGCCTGATATCATATTTTGCAGGCTTTGAAACCTAATATCTGAGGAAGGATTCAAACGACAAATATATGTCTGAGAAGAGTTATAGAAATAGGACTTACTTGGAAGGTTGGATTTGTGATGGCTGTCGTTCCTGGGTTGATCTTTATTCACAAGTCTACTGTAGGTCCCTGCTCAGGGAGTTATGGAATGGTGTTGGGAAGATGGCAGGGAGTGTTTATTTTCATATTGTCAAATGGATGTTTGTCTTGCATACAAGGAGTAGCAAAAGGGAAAAGTATGAAACATGCTTTTCATCTTAAATCAGTAAATCATGGGAAAATGTCTCAATATGTTTTGGACAGTTCAGTTTCTACAATGTGCTGCCATTATGCTGTGTCTGTATGGAAGCACCTAGGCACGCTGCTTCTCAAATGCTTCATTTTGACCTTGAATGAATAACAAATAAATCATTACATTTTGAAAACCCAGATATTTATCTTATGCTTTTGTCTTTTTTTTCCTTCCTTGTTTGTTTTTTTTCCCCCCTCCTTCCTCTTGTCCAGGAAAGAATGCATCAGTCACACTGAAGAAGCAGTAGAGCTCCAAAGGACTGATGAAACGTGCTTTGACCTGGTGGTGACTGCAGCTGCTACATTATGGAAAAAAGTGAGAAGTTGCCCTGAATTACCATCTGCGACATTTTAGCCACCTCCTGTAGTGGAAGCTGGCCATGTGGGCCAACGCAGTGTATGGTTTGAGACTGAGTGTCGTTTTGTTTTCTTGGGATCTCAGCATTTGCATTTTAAAGCAATTGCCAAGTTAAGCACAATCTTCACGTTCATGTGTCTGGTTGTGTGGGCATGCAATATCTTCAGCCTCATATAGCTTTGAGCATTCCTGAAAGAGCCTTTGATCTGAGTTGGGATGTTTAGTATTTCTGAGGATGTGATACTTGAGGGTACAAACTGTTTAAGCAAATGAGACAGAAAGGCATTTTTACAAGGGTAAGTAGGAATTGGGAATGCACTTCATGTGCACTGAGAGGCACTTGAAACATCAAAGTGCTGTGTCCTAATACTCTGAGTATTTCAACGGCATGAATAGGCCACACTGAATTTAACTTTCAGAAAAGGCATTTGCAGGCATACATGCTTTTCCTGAAATAGGTGGGTTTGTGCACACTGGTTGGTAATAGCACACATGATGCAAACACAGTTTGCAACCACGCTGCACAATACACATTACACACCGACAACCCCTACTACTCATCTCTGAGTACCATTTGTGAAGGCAGGGAGATGTGGATGCAGGCACAAGGCTTGTGGATAAGGGGTTGTATGGGTACACCCATCCACTGTAACTAAAGGCACACAGCACTGTTAACTCAGTGGCAATACTTGTGCTGACCTGAATGGGAGCAGCCATGGGTACTGCTCTCAATTTGCCTCTTATGTTGTGATGCACTTTCAGTTTTGGTAACTGTTTTATGACTGATATTTCCCTTTTTTTTTTTTTTTTAACGTTGAGCTAACTGCTAGGATGTGCTGCCTTTGAAATGCTTAGTTCCCCAGCAATTACAGATATCATTTGAAAGGAAGCAGGAGAATAATAATAAACTGTGGAATCCCAAATCAGATTAATATAATGTGCATTTCTAGATTACAATTAGTAACAAGATCACATGTTGTCATGGTAACACTTGAAGATTAGCTACAAGTTCCTAAAATAAAGCAATGACATATGTGTAGATTTTTTATCCATTTGCATACTATCCACCTGAAAACATATATCAGTTCTACAATACTCAGGCAATTAAACCCTACTTTCCCCTTCTGAATCAAGTGTTGAACTAACATATCGGGCCTCTTTCCTGGTATTTATGCATAATCTCCCACCATAAATTATAAATACTGATACGAAGCTATTTTGTAACATCTTAGGCTTTCTGCCTTTTGGTTTCATTTTAGAACAATTAGCATAAGGAATGTAGAACACATATCATTCTTTGTAGTTTGTACCACATCAATCTCCTTGAAGTTCTACCACCTTCTAATATGAAAATTGTCTCACTGATATTGGAAAAGTCTGTTTATTAATTGAATTGATAGACTGGTGGTTGCATTTCTTGTGGCTGAGGATTGGGAATTTAAATCCCAAGTTTACCTCAAATTATTGTAAGAAAGCAGTAAACTCTTAATGTGAGATTACTAGCTAAGACAGAGAACCTAACTATTATTTTCTAGTTGCCTTGCGGTGAAAAGTGTTGTCTATTTGTTACACAGTCTGTTTGACTTTCTTTCACTAAGCAGAAGTTAACTTGTTTAACGTGCTATCTATGGTAAAGGTGCCAGGAGAAGCTTTACATGTATTATCATTTTGTGTTAAACTTTCACAGAACGCAAAATTGGGCACTTTGTTGATTGCTTTATATGCACAATACTGCTTTGACCAAATTCTTCAGTCAAAATTAAGATGCTGCAAAGTTCTCTGTAAGTAAATACAATCTTCTTCTGTCACCCTAAATAGACAAAATGGGCAGTGTTATATGGAAAATATGATTTCTTTGACAGTTCACTTATTTATGTATACTCTACTCTACAGACCACTGGAGGATATTGAAAATACAGCTTACAGATTGCCCTTTACACAATCTTTAAATCCCAAATTCTGTTCTTCACACCACTGTGAATGCCAAATGCTGAAAGTACAATGATTGCCTCCAGCATGACAATCCTGTTACGTTCAGAATAATACAGTTGCTGGGAATTATTTCATATACACAGCAGAGTTCCCAGGATGCAGTTCCTGCTAACGCATGGCTGATATTTGTCCTTGTGGAAAGTGGAAAGTCTGATTTGTGTTTCATAAATCCACCTGTATTTCTCACTTGCAGATGAAGGGGTTTAGTATTTGAATTTTTACTGTTGTTATGGGATGGAAGGAGGGACGTGTGTATGCTAGGTTTTGCCACTAATCCTTGGGAAATCCTTTAGTGCCTAAAGGAGACAGAGGGGCAACAGACCTTAGGATTCCAGAAACTTGTTCAAACCTCTTTCCTGCTTTAGCAGAATTCCTTTTAAAATATATTGTGCCTTTGGCTCCAAATATATTTGCATTAGAAATCAGTAGCCATGGGATTATGGACAGGAATTTTTGCCCCTGTACAAGAGAGCATACTGTTTCTTATATAGGATGTGAATTGAAAATATAGCTAGCTTAAATTCTACCATTGGGATCCATTCTTAATAGGAAAGCTGCAAGGTGCAGTTAAAGCTAAAAAAGAAATTAAAAAAAAGGAGAATGTTTAAATATACTGGATGAAATGCTTGTATACTGAAGTGACTGGCAAATTTCCACTGGCTTCCCTGGGACCAGTATTTCATGCTTGCTTCTACTTGGCTTAAGAAATTCTCACGTGTGATAGATACATGGGCATCGTGCTCTCTTAACATAATTTATGCACATAGGGGAGGAAAAGAGAGATTAGTAGTTGTGGAGACCTGCCTTGATTTGGAGCTGTTTGGATCTGTGGTATAAATCTGTTCAGTGTTGTTTCTCTGTGTAACGCAGACTCTTGCTATGGGAATATGAATATGCAAATGTAAATTCCAATGTGAGAGGTTACTGTGCAGTGTGCACTAACCAATGCCAAACAACTACATTGCTCTACTCTCTGAATTGTGGTCTTTCTGAAAAAGAGGGAAAATGTAGCTAACAGATGAAAACCATTCCTGTGCCAAAAAAGTCTGCATGAGGCAATTCATGTACTCTCTGACGGTCCTAAGCAGCTCTTAGGGAAAGCTTNAAAAAGGAAAGGAAAAAAAAAACCCAAAGGCCTGAAAATCAGACCGGTGGTGGTCTTCTGTTTTCCTCCCTGTGATGACAAACAAGTTTTAAAGAATATGTAAATAGTTTTAAAAAATCATTAAATGGCTTGCAGTATGTAAGACAAGACACAGCATGGAACAGATTTTCATAGCTTATTTATAAATTTCACTTCTACCTTTTGTTTGGAACTTGGAAAAGTAAACCATGTAAATCAAATAAGGAGTGAAGATTTACTGCACACATTTGTTGACTAAAACAAAAATATTTCCCCTCCTCCTGAGGTATTAAGGAGTAATCTGGGATGAATAATTTATAGAGATCTTGCCTTTTGAACTCTAGTGCTGTACAACTATTTAACTGTTTTGCACAGCCAACAGAGAGGTGGTAACCAGAAGTCATGAGGATCAGTTGTTAGGGCCACAAATTCATCTGAAGAGGTGCCAAAGAATGCACAAAAAGGCATGTGATACTTCATGGTGTGATACTTATTAATCAGGTATACCAGATAGACTGGGGAGGGAGGGGTGTTTGTACATAAATGCAAAAAGGTTTAAACTCTGACCCATGACCACACTGTAACTGGGTGTCGAATTACTTTTGGCTAAGTGAGAAACTTCAATAGTAGGAGAGAGGCCACTCATATTTTAACTGTTCTATTAAAACCTTCTGGGTGACTTTTCAGCAAAGTTTTCCACTCTAAGACATTTGCCATTAATGTCAACTGTACATATGTATTCATTTTCATTGTAAGTATGGACAATACAGAATTGTAATGAAGTCACAAAGTCTACTTGATGATTCTCACAGATTTGTAACTCACTTAAACTGTGTAAGATATGTTGACATTTTATCTTGTTATCAAGATGTATTTTTCTATGTTAGTCAAATGTATAATTTGTATAATTTTGTATATTAAATGTATGCATATTTTAAATTAAAAACTTCATAATTTTATTATTTTAACTTTAAAATGGTGACAGAGCTTCTGAGGTACAGTTGTAATTACAACTGTATCCATGGATAGCAACCCAGGAATTCTAGTTTTGAGAAAGGGGCCAGCTGGTCTCCTCACAGGGTAAGAAAACTGCTTCATCTTGGGTCTTGCTCCTCTTCATGGGATGAGCTTTCATTTTGCTTCTGCTGATACAGTGGAATGAATATGAATTAGGAGATACTATGGATCACTGCTCAGAACATTAGTAACCTGAGCCTTCCCCAGCTTGTAGCATTTTGTATCCACACTTCCTACATATCAGGAGACAGTCCAAATCACCAATCCATGGGGCACAGGGTTTTGTGTGGGAGGAAAACACTGCTGGCAGAGGTACATCAGTCACATGGAGCAGAGAGGGAGCCTGACTCAGTGACTTGGAGACTAAGGTTGCTCTTCCAGGAGTAAAAAACTTTGGTTTCTTTCACACTCTTTCCCTTTGAACTGTTCATAGCTTTTTTGTGTATTGACTGTGTTGCAAAATCCACAACAGCAAAAATAGGTGCAAAATGCGTGTTTCATATTCTTGGAGGCCCTGCACCAGGCCAGTCCTGTTCCAGCTTGTGACATTCATGCTGTTGCAAGAAGAGCTCCAGCTCCAGCTGAAGCCAAGCCAGTATGTGCTATCTTTCTTGTACTTTTGTCCAGATGTTGTAGGTTTTGTTGTGTGAAGCAGGCATGTCTCTAGGTTTTATGCTATCTCTCATCTAGGCTATTTAGAATAAAAGTCCTATAGGAAGAGGGTGCACTTTCAGTCAAGTTCAGTCCTCTTTTCATCAAGCAGGATCAAGACAGGATGAGATATACTGTCTGCAAGAGAATATACCAAAGCAATGTATAATCCTCCAAAGCTGTGTATTTGTTTTTAAGCAAACTCAGAGGGTGCCAGGGTATCAGGATGTAACTGGGTCTGCTTCTCTAGCACACAAAAGTGCAGTTTTATCTCTTACTGAACAGGAGGACAGTATGCCTCTGGTATCTTAGAACACTTAGTTTTTAATAAACTAAGGGCTACAGTATGAAAAAACCCCAAACATTTAAAAGCAAAGAAAGATTCTGGTAGGATTTTATGCATACTTCTAACTAGTAAGTCTAATTAAGCATTTCTTAAGCATAGATTTGATATGTTCTCAGAGTCTTGTGGTCTCCTTATGTATCAGCATTAAGACAAATGTCCTAACTTAATACTGAAAAAATAGCATTATTCTTTTTTGCTCAAAAAACTCCAGCAGCTTTAGAAATCTGAACAATGTTATCTAAATAGATCCCAAGCGTAAACATAGTCCATCTCCCTTAACTTTATGGATGTTAAATAGAAGATGCTCTTCATTAAGGAAACACATGCACTATGTGCAACATACTGGACCTACTATGTGACCATCAGAAATTTTTTTTCTGGAGGTTCACATTAATCTCTTGATTGCAAAGAAATAACTCATAAAATACACAATTTTCCCAATATTTGTGGAGACAGGCATGTGCTACCTGCACATTTCACTAACTGTCAGGGTTTGGTGTCCTGTGGAGGAACAAATTTACTCTCTTTTTTTCAAAATGATCAATAGATCTCAATGTTACCGTCAGGAACAAAAAAAATCAGTATTTGCCACATACAAGAGAAGACTTTAAGGAAGTAACAATGCAATATCCTACAAGCTATACTTATTATTTTCAATGGTGAAACCTCCATATGATATTAATGCTTAAATCTGGACGTACTGTTTAATAAGTGAGCTATGAAATCCTGGGCAATATGCTTAGAAATGTCAGACACGACTAAAATCTGTGCATTAATAACCAATGAAAAGTGAAATTTTGACCAATTTCCCGACTCCCCACATGTGAACAACACCCACAGTGTTGAATGCACGCACGGGGCATTCAAGGCAGCAGGTACCTCTGCATTATAACCAATGCAGAAAAGAAACTTTCCTTTGATTCAGGTATGTGACATCACTGCTTTTTCACATGGTTTGGGTCCATGGGTAGTCATTAATGAGAAGGATGGTTATCTGAACTTGCTTCTCATGAAATCCCAGGGACCTCTGTCTTTAACCTCCCACTTTTCCTGATTTGTAACCTGCAATTTTTCTCACGCCGGGACCGCCAGGTACACAGACTGCAGTGCTCTGTGGCTGGCCTTGTATTCAAACAGCATAAGCATGTTGTACATGAGCAGTTAACACGCCTTGGGATTGATCCACGGCTTCAAAATTTGCCTAGTCATGTAATCAATCTCAGAAGAGTTTGTTCCAGTATGTTATCTCGGAGCAATGGAAAATGTCCCTTATGTAACTACGGGGCTCGCCTAAGGCTGTGCCCACTGCCCGAGATTGGCTGCCTGTGCGGGAGAGGAGTGTCCAAGGAGGAGCGATTGCCGCCCATGATCTCCGCGGGCACTGTACGGCAGGCGGGGGGCAAAGACGGACTTTCTGAACCAGGCTGTGCAGAGAACTGAGGGTTACACACTCTCCACCCCTCCCGAAACAAACAAACAACAACAAAATACCCACCTTTTTTTCTTTTTTCTTTTTTTTTGGGGGGGGGGGCTGCGGGGAGGGAACTCGCCTCCCTCACGGAGGAACGAAGCCCGCCCCGCGCTGCGTCTTTGCCGAGGCCAGAGCCAGGCAAGCGCCGGCGAGGGCGGGCGGCCCGGGGTGCTGAAGGGACAGCTCCGGGGGGCGCTGCCGCCGCTGCGGGGGGACCGCGGGGACAAGGCCACCTGCCCTGCCCTCGGGGCCCGGCGCGGAGCCCGCTCGGGGTCCGCGGGCCGCACAGTCGGACCGGCGGGGGCCCCGCCGCCCCCCCGGCCCCCCCGCCCCCCAG
>VWZG01006760.1:1589415-1683616 GCA_013396735.1 Grallaria varia | reverse complement strand
GCAGCGGCCGGGGGGAGGCGGGGGGTGCGGAGAAATGGCAGGTGCGGGAAGGCGGGGGTGGGGGAAGCGTGGAAAATCAGAGAGCGCCATGATGCCAGCACCGACACCTCTGCGCGCTATTAACGCATCAGCACGGCGGGGATCAGAAGTCAAAGAGTTAATCGCAACCATCCTCTCCCCATCGGTGCCTGTCTCCCGCTAGGTGCTTTTATACCCGAGCAGACCTACAACAGAGCGTGCTTTCCACGCCAGAAAGAAAGGACCTGGGTCCTTTGATGCAGTACGTGGTTTCCCTTATATACACAGGATCTGGGATAAAGACGAGGCAGAGCTGGCGGGGAGGGGTGTTTTAGGGGAAATCACACCCATAGCTTGCTCACACGGCAGATGTTTTCAGCAGCAGCGATGCTGATCTCCAGATTGCTGCCTGGTTTCATCTCGGGTGGCTGCGCAGTGGGTGATGGGGTCACCTCTGCCGTGGCACGGGGGGCAGAGGTGAGTGAGGAAGCAGGGGGAACCCAAGGGTTGGGTCGGGGAGCTTTCCCTGGCACAGAGCGGCGCTGGCCAAGTTTCCGTAGATGAAGAGCGGCTGCCTGGTGGGTGTGGCACCTTCCTGAGCAAACCTGGTGGTTGACAGCGTTATTGGAGCCGGTGTTACAAGGCTTGGGGTAACCTCGAGGTTTTCTCCATATTCAAAAAACATCCTTCAGCAAAATATTTGGTCTGAAGTGGAACAGCCTCCTGCTAAAAGCAGAGTTTTATGATACCGAAGTCTGCATTTATACAGGTCTCCACTATCAACAGGCAGCAGTGCCTGGTGGCCAAGGCTGAGCCCGGGTGTTGCAGTGGCTTTTTGGGTGATGGCTCCTCTTGCCTTCGTCCTCAGCGTTGTGTGACATGCAGTTACTCAGGGTAAGCTGGGCTGGGCGAGCCCGTGGGTGTCAGGTGCTTTGTGCACGACTGGACCTTCACTGAAAGCTGGAGTGTAACAGGTTCCTACCCATAGCTGGTTCTTTGCTCTCTAGTTTGCAGTAAAACAAGAAACTGGAAGAATTACGAGTCTTTGCCTTGGAATCAACAGTTCATTTTAATTTCATCACTTCTCACAAATTTCCTTCTCCATGCTGGGCAGAGGACTGCTGGAAGAAAGAGAACTCAAACCTCAGCCTGTTCTCTTTGAAATGGGATGTGTTGAAGCTTCTATAAATGAATATTCATTAACATTAGTGTTGAGTTTTGTGACCAAATGAAAGGCATAAATTAACATTAGTGAACTTGGCAGGCATCAGGGCTGGATTGCCTTGTTTTTTTCTTTTAATGTTTGATGCTTCTGGTCCTTCTTCTTCAGCAAAAAGCAAATCAGGCAGTCTGCGTTACACCTTGTACACACTGCTTATCCCACGAGTGCCCACAGGATCTGTCTGTGTGTATCTTTTGAAGCCCCATTCCAATGTGGTAAGTTAGGTATTTCATCCTGACGCTAAGGAAATACATTGTAGGTTCAAGCCTTCTGGTATATAAGGAAATGCAATAGCTCTGTAAAAGTATGCTACAACAGTGATGATGAAATCACATAAAAATGTAATTTGTTACTGTAATTAACATTTCCCCCTCACTCACACTCATGCTTTTTGGAGCTAAACCAGCTCCTGGATTCATTGGAGCAGTGACAAACTGATTTTTGGCAGTGTCCTGTGTGCTGATACTTTGCTGTGGATTTTCCCATATCAAGCCTGTGTTCCTTGCATGGGGCCAGGAGCTGTCCTGAGCACACAAGAACAGCGCCTAGCACCCTGCCACAGCATCCAGCCACAGGCACTGCTAATAGTCAGTACCTGGCCAAAACTTCCCTCTGGGATCAGGTCTGCAGTATCAGGCGGAGGCAGAGGGTAGTTTCACCTCTGGGGCAACATGGGAGCAGATACCTCTCTTGGGAAGGCAACCTTGTAGTATCAGGCTTGCTGTTAGTAGAGCCCCAACACTGCTCCAGTGTAAGCTGCCATTCAGGTGTGAGTCAGACTGGAGAAACTGGGTCCCTTTTGCTGAAACTACTGTGGGAGGGGAACCTCTGTATTTGAAGGACCAGATCAGTGTGGTGATGCACCGAACCAGTAAGGGTAAGCACTCAGTCATGTCCTCTGCGCTGTGTTGAAGTCCTTGGAGGAGCTGTCTCAAACCCCTGGTTCAGGAGTGTTAGCTGGGGATGGAGCAGGGTGTGCATAATGTGTGGCCAAGAGTGCATCTGCAGGAGCACATTTCTCAGCCTGTGTAGTATGGACAGCCACCACATCCATTGCTGAGGTGTTTTTCTGCATGAGGTGGCAATCTTTTGTGCTTCAGTTGTGCAGGATGTTCTCATGCAGACCAGATTTTCCAGTATATACCCCCCTGCCTGTTGCTTTTAACATTGCTATTATACTCCTCGTGTGCAGCATATTACAGGGAATCAGTGGAGATGATGGCACTGTAATATCTGTTACAGGTCATTTTGGCTTCTGTGTGGTGGTAGTGCTTGGCACTTTTTGAGCAAGGCCTGAGCCTAGATGAACTCAAAGTTGCAGCATATACAGAGCACAGTTTGAAAAAGGCATGTGGCATGTAAAATGCCTGTTAAAGGACGTGTTTGTTCCAGCAGCAACTGCACCCATTAAAACATAATCTGTTTGAGCTCAGTGAAGAGGAGGTGTGAATACAATTCTACTGAGCAAAGGCAGAGTGGCTAGTCACCAAAGCAAATGGAAGGAGGCATTTGGGAGAGGAAAATGGTGCCCAAATCTCCTAGAAAATGGGAATAATCTTTCTGGGAATGATCCAAGGATTGACATATGAATGGGGAAAGGCACTGCTGGTCCTGAGCTGTAAGGCATGAGGAGACAGAGCTCAAAAACGTACAGAGGAGGGATCTCAGTATGGAGCACAGAGAGAAAGGAGAAGAGATGGCACAACGTGAGAAAAAGAAACAGATGCAGAAAAATGGAGAGGCTGAAGAAATTCAGAGGAGTGGGCACAGAGAATAATTTTAGTTGTTACCTTTTGAATTGTTGTGAAAAGACATGAGAAATAATTAGGCTTCAGTTGAAGATGGCAAAACACTTTGAGAAAGAAAAAATGCATTCATCTGGATTTTTGCTGTGTGAGACACTGGTTCAAGACAGAAACTTTCTGTTTGGCCTGAGGAAAGTGCTGGGGTAATGTGAGGTGTTCTGATGGTAAACAATAGCATTGAGAGAACTGCCAGCTCATTCACTTTGGATACCAGGGAAGACATGTCCTACAGATGCAGGACATGGTGAGTACCTAGAATGGTGAACTAGAGTCCTTATCTAGGTTTGGATCTATTCTGTACCTCCCCTGTCCATGCTTTTTTACCACCCACCATTGTGTAACGGTGTGAAGCTACACTCAGATTGGTGTGTGACTTGCCAGAAGTGTTTGAAAAGCCTACTGGGCATGGAAACACTGTCTCATGTTAAGGTTCTGCTATTGACACAAGATTTGTGTTGATTTAGACAGCACTTTTTGCCCTGCTTTACCGGGCAAAATGCACCAAGGCCTGGGACTGCTTACTCTTTGTAAGAGTAACTTGTTATTCTTTTTTGTAATTTTGTTATTTGCTTAATCTTCAAAATTACATTCTCTCATCTGTATCTGTTTAATAGGCTTGTCCTCTCTCAGTTTACTTGTCTGTCAATGAACATTTGTGAATTCACATGGCATAGTAGACTGGACTTCAGCCTGGAGGCTCTTGAGATGCTTTAGTTGCTTCAGTATAAGTTTTTGGACTACCATCCACCATTTCCATGATTCTGTGACATGTCTATTCCTTTCCTTTTTTCTACAGGAGAAAAAGTGGCCACAATGTTCAAGTCAGTTCCATATGGTGATTTTAGTTACATCCAGAGCATGTCCTTCTGGAGACATTTCTGTGGAGACTGAAATGTTTGGCACAGTGATTCTTTTCACCGCCACGGCAAGTTCATCAGTCAGTGCCCCCAGCAGGGTATCAGTGTTTCCAGCATCGTAGCTGGTGCCACCACAGGGAGCTGAGCTCTGTTTTGCTGGAAGCTGGGCAGTCTTGGAAAGGGTACAGTGGCTGTCAAGGAAGACAACTGGTGCAGTGAGGTGATTGTCTGAATCTTCTTAGATGTGCTGAGAGCAGCCACTACCAATGAACTGCTTTCCTCTCAAGCCTGTTGTCTGCTTCAGTCCCATTTCTTTAATAATCAAGAATCATGTAAGCGGTAAAAGGGCAAAATTCCCATTTTCCTTTTTGGCAGCCAGGGGAGCCCACTGGCTTTTGAAGCACTTGAGCACTGTGAGAGTTAGTTTAGATAAACTTACTTTTTGTACATAAGGGAGAGGTAAATGCTTTTGTATGTATGTATGAGAGAGATGGAATAGAGATGAGTAGCAAAATAATTTGCAGGTTTCTAATCTTGCTACATGTAAAGATGGTGACTTTGTTCTGTGGAGCAGAGATACTTTGAGATTACATTTGCTTGTCACAGGACCGAAGTTTGGACCTGCAGTGCAT
The DNA here is from genome assembly GCA_013396735.1 of Grallaria varia. Classification (NCBI taxonomy): domain Eukaryota; kingdom Metazoa; phylum Chordata; class Aves; order Passeriformes; family Formicariidae; genus Grallaria; species Grallaria varia. The sequence continues at coordinate 1,679,082 of VWZG01006760.1, read as the reverse complement.
GTCCTGCCAAGGTCTAAGGTGTCAGCTCCTCCTTATGTTTCTGCCGAATAATAAATGTCCCTGCTGAGTTCAGTGAAGTCTACAGTCAGTGTAAAATCTCTTGTGTGTAATAGTGAGGGCCCAGGTAAAGCTGATCGCCCTTCCCCTCCTTGCACATGGCTGGGTAAAGGAGTAGGTGGTGTTCAGAACAAAGAGACTGTGGAAGGGGTATTTGTGAACCAGTGCTGATACCACGTGAGGTGAGGCAGCAAGCATCACAACTTTCTCTCACTGGCAGAAAAAGTAGAGATGTGAGGCAACATGATAGCAGAAAGTGTCTGAGTGCAAACAATATGCATGTGTATCCACTGCATTTAGTCGATCATGAGTTATCATTGCTATCATCATATTGAAGGCATTTCTACTGTTCTGTTTCCCTTGCTTCCACCTCCTCTGAGAGAGAAGGGATTCCTTATGGTCTTAGCTGGATTTTGACTGTGACTGGTGCCAAGGCAGATACGTCCCAGTAACCTGACACAGGTTTCTGAGTAGAACTTGGGTAAAACACATCTTCAGTTCAGTGGCACACAGCAGCCAGCCATGTTGTAAATGGCTGTAATTTTTTCCCAAACTTTAGCTTTCCTTTGAATGACTTGCTGGGATTTTGAGATCTCTTCTAATTTATGTAACCCATGTGTAACCCAAGTATAGTGACATACAATGCAATGGATTCAACCCTCCAGCCCATACTTAGGTGAAACCCCTGCTGATGCCAATGAATATTGTCATCAGTGTTTGTTGTACTTCCCTTCTAAAAGCGAAGCAAAGATGACATTTACAGTGAAGAAATCCCTGTGGAGTTAGTAGCTGTAGGAGTAGCCCTTTTAGACTGTGTGATTAAGCAATGAAAGTGCCAGCTGAATAGAAAGTCAGGTCTCCAAAGGGGAAACAAAAGAACATCAGATCTTTTAAATGAATAAAGATGAATGAATACACTGGCTACAGACCAAGATACAGCGTTATCCATTATCAACATAATCTGTCCTAAATTAATTGCCATATACTAGAGTCCATTTATTAAGAAAAGAACCTTAAAAGCAGGATTGTCCATTAGTGGCCTATTGGAAATGATGCCTCAAGGATAGAATTTTTACAAGGAATTCCCTGAGTTGATTCAGGGTTCACTCGAGCTAAAAATTACTTCCTATGGAGGGTGGCCTAGACTTGAAATTCAAAAGGAGGGATAGCGCTGATTAAAAGCAGATCTTCTATAAGCAGATAGTACTTCATAAAATCCCATTTACAGCTCTTTGATCCTTATGAAAGGATTTTAAGCAAACATTCCTCTTGGGATGGATGTCTTTCTTCTTTTGCCATTAAGTTTAAAAATGTTCCTTATTTGTAAGTACTTTGCTAAAAGGAAGGTAATTTAACTGTCTTGTATTACAACTGGGTCTGAATCTGACCTGCTCTGACAAAAGGCAGCCAAATACATGCACAAAAAAAAAAAATATCTTGTATGTTATAGGAAATAAGCGTGCAAGAAGGAATGCATGGCAGCACAGAGGAGCTCCCTCCATTGATTGCTACTGGGACTCTAGCCTGTGAAAAAGGGCTCCCTTGCAAATAATCTCCTTGTGAAGGTTTGGATAACCAAAGACAATAAAAATATCAACCTGTATTTTTTTTACTTTCACTCTAATCTGATGCTGTGTCTTTTGTAACTCTGGGTGGCCTTTTTAAAGCCTTAGTAACAAAGAATTCTGCCTCTCAAGTGCTAAAAGAGTGAAGGTAAGTGTCTTGGCCACAAGTGTGATAACATAGCTTAATACCTTTTTATTTCTATTGCGTTTGGTCTGATGTCTTTTAATCCACAAGCATTTATAGGCAGAGATCTGGAAATACAGGTGGATTTGGAATTTAGACTGTTTTCAAGTGGCTGTTTAGCATAAAGTCCTTAGTCATCTTCAGGGCTCCTGACTAATCTGGGTTTTAGAGAATACAGCTATTGTTGTTCTGGAGATGCAATGACAATGATATATTCTAGTAGGTCCTTAGAATTACCCAGAGGATGAAATCACTGCTGAGTGTTTTCTCCTCTAGGCCTGGAAAATCTGTGTTTGAGTGTTGCAGAGTTTTTTGGTTGGCAAAAGCTGCAATGCAGCAATTGTAAAGGTCCAATCCAAGAATAAAGCAGCGCTCGGACCCGTATGCTGAGTATATGAAGTTAATTGTAGATAAATTGTAAAGCAAGCTGTAAATAGTTAATGATTTACTTGATTTAGAGATGAAGATGTAATAGGTAGACATTCCATTTGTGGAAGAAAAGCAAGAATGTAATAATATATATAGGAATTGCAGTCTGGACAGATGCTATTATTGGATGAAAACAGCACTCTTGAAATCTCTTTGAATTTTTTCATATGGCTAGAATACGTAATGGCAAATGGCAAATTCATTCTTCCTTTTTGTTTTAACTCCAGCTTGTGTCAGAGAGGTGTGGTTTTCTCTGAAAAGTGGCTGCAGGTGCAGTACATGGGTGTTGATACTGTACAGAACTGTGTGGTTTGCTATAACTTGTGCTGCATTGTATTTTGACATGCTGCACCTATTTGAAATAATGTTTAGTAAATCTTATGGCAGTTTTATTTCTTCTGTTACTATGATTTTTAGTAGTCCCAAGAAGCGGATTGAGAACTGCATGTGTAAAAAGTACTTGAATTATGTTGTGTGTAATATTTTTAGATACCTCTAGCTGTGAGGGGAGTGGGTGAATGAATGAAAAAAGGCTAATTTTAAATTTATTTGCAACTGTTCCTGCTCTAACATTTAAATCATATTTTTAAATAACCCAGAGCAGAGCAACTTGCTACCCAAGGGAGTTTGACCTCACTTGCTCTTGCATGGAGCCCAGTGCAGCACTGGGGACCACAGCAGGCTTTGGGCTTGGCATGTCACAGGTTGGTCAGATGCTGCTTCTCTCTGCTGGCCTTAGCCGTTGGTACACATGAAAATGTGAACACGCTTCACAAGAGCTGAGCTGATTGAAAAACACCAGCAAAATAGGCAATTTGTACAATTGTGCCATCACTAGCGTACAGATGTTCCGTGTTGCTCTTGCCACAGTGGAAACAATAGTTGTGAGGGAGTGACAGCCGCTGCCTCAGTGGGAGCAGCCAGCCCCTCCTCCTGCAGCAGAGGAGTGAGTTTGTGGCATCTCCTTCTGCTGCCGTGACAATTGCTGTCATGTCACAGACTAAGCTCTGCTGCTTTGCTGCCAGGTCAAGCAGGAGAAGCTAGACTGTGATTAGGAAAGGATGATCGGGAAAGCGTGCGCAGGGTTTGAAGGTGAAGGGCTGTGAGTAACAGGAGTGGCTGGATCATACTCAGCAGTGAGCGGAGCTGGGAGGTGCCAGAGCTCGTAAAATGGAGCTGCAGGGGAGACAGCAGATAAGCATCGTGGCTGTGCTGGTGCTGCCTCATAGCCAAGCATAGAGCTCAGAAGCAAACAGCAGCAATGTGGTCACATCACTGCAGTAGTGACCAGTGGAGGAGAAACACTTTGACTCCCACAGGCCACACTGGCTGTGGAGCATGGATTTGCAGTGGTGCTTTCTGCATCTCCCATGCCAGTGAGAGCAGGGTTTTTTCCCCTTGAATCTTGGCACCTCATGAATTGCTCAGTATAATACTCCCTCTCTGCTTTGCCATGCTCCTGCTGTCTGCCTTTGGCAGGCTGGAGGGAGGAGGTGGTCTCGGCAGCTTCCTTTGGCTCACGCTGGGAAGAGGTGGGCTGGCAGCTTCTTGTGCCAGGCAGTGCACCGAAGGCTTGGTATGGAGCCCTTAGAGCTTGGCAGGCAGGGCAGCAGTGCCTGGGACATCTGTCAGCTGAATAGAAAGGTGACTTCCACCCTAGAAAGGCAGACGCTACTGTCACCTCCTGAGCTGAGTGCTGAGCCCGTTGCTGTTCACACTGTGAGAGGACCCAAAGGTCACCAAGTGGCTGAGGGTACCTCTGAGACCTGGGCAAACTCAGGGTTCTGCCTACAGGGGGTTACAGCTGGGAAGGAGAAATATGGGCCAGCGCTGCCATGATTAGTTCAGGAACTTGAGGTCACTCCTCCCTCCCCCTGGTGCTTTCCCCAAGGGACTGCAGAGTGTGTCTCTGCTCCATCCTGGAACAGGGAGAAGAGGATTCTGGTCCCTGTTTTTTCCAGACATTTGTCACTTCTCAAGAGAACTGCAAGCAGCTTGCCTGACGTCTTGCCTCCCGTAAATAATAAATGCCCCCTGACCAGGTGCACCCTGCTGTGTGCCTGAGGGGGCTGACCCACTTCACAGAGCCTGTGTGTGCCCAGATTTCTGCCCTGGATTTCACTGCAGCAAGTACCACCAGCAGGGTGGCAGTGGTACAGTGGCAGCGTCCCCTGAAACCTGTGCTTAGGCTGTGGCAGGGAATGAATATTCCATGCCGACCAAGGATTTCTATGAAAGTTTATTTCATGGAGAATACAGGAAATTGTGTTGATGTTAACCCGTGCCTGCTTTCTAGTCATTTATTTTTGCATAATTTTTGCATTCTGTGGAAATGCATCTATGTGGTAGGTGCACATAGGCATTGGGTGCTGGTGCTTTGGCTAAGGACAAGTCACCCCTGGTCCAGAGCAGGGTGTTTGAGGTAGTGCCTGTTTGCTTGGGCACAGTGTGCTGCTGAGTGTGCACAGGGCACCAAAACCTTACCTGGGTTGCTTGTGCCTATCAGCATCATCTGTGTCAAGGTGCTTGGCTTTGCAGCAATCTATAATGAGTCCTGCAAGCACACTTGGCAGCTTGAGCTGCTTGGGAGAAGTTCCAACAAAACTCTTTTTTCTTCTGTATTTGCTGATTTGCTGGAATGGAAACATGTTACAGATACTTCCACATCTATCAGGTCCTGATGAAAGCTGGACAAGGCTCCACAGCACCCTCCCCGATGGCTTGACAGTCTACCTGGGGAGTACCAAGATGTGTGGTTTTTTGGCAGCCTCGTGGCTTCCTATATCCAGCTGGGTGATCCTTAGCCACAGGCTAGCTCAGGTGCAGAACCTCCTCCTTTTTACAGCAGTTCTGAATTGTTTGTATTTTCTTCTGAGGTGTAAAGAATTAAAATTTTGAAAGTCTTCATACATTGCAGGGTTTTTTTTCTTCACTAGAATTTCTTACACCCTCCAAAATTCAGAAGGCAGTGAGACTTTGTAGCTAAACATTCAGTAATCCTTTACAGACTGTAAGTGAGGCTTAATTTAATGGCTGCTTCCATAACTGAGTGTTTTCTTGAATCTGCATTTGTATCCTTTTTAGGTTAGATTATTCTAATGCCTAGTTCTGTTACGTGTATATGTGTATGTAAAAACATACAAAATCCATATGCCTACAATTGTTTTTTCTGGAGCTGTGCTTCAGCTTTATTTTAGTCTGTCTTATTTTCTCTGCCTGTGCCATTTGTTTCTATTCATTATGCATCTTCTCCTGTTTTAAGATCAATAAAATGTAGAACTTCTTGATGAGCGTGCAGAGTTTTTGACTCATTAGCAGTGACAGATGCAGTGCTCTGGTAACATTGCCCGCCCTTATCAATAAGCTCTTGCTTCTTGTAATTGGACAGTATTAATGTTTAGGAAGGCAATTGAATGAGCTTAAAAAGAGCTCACAAGATGGTGGTCTCTGCAGGTCAGCAGGCACTGTAGTAAATCATCTTGGTGAGGAGATGCAGCTGCTAGCAAGTGGCAGAATAGCTTATTACCATTCCAGCTGCTGATTCACAAGTCCTGCAATTACAAGTGACAGTAGGGAGGCTGAGGAGGAAACAAGGTGCCTGCTCTGGCAAATTCCAGATGGAGGACTTGCATTTATCTCCATCCTCTAATGAGAGGGTGACAACATCTGAGGCAGGTCCCGGGGACATATGTCATCACAGTTCTGTGCCTGGGTTCCTGCCACAAGGTCGTCTCGCTGCTGCAGCTCGTGGAGAACAGCCTCAGACCTTCTGTGTCCATACTCTTGTTGTGCGCTGTGTTTCAAATATCTTTCCCCCATTTTCCTTCTTCCTTTAAAAATGTCTGTTTCTCCCCTTTCACTTTTCTAGAATGATACAGAGGGCTACAGAGGCTTTGAACCTGCAAAATTATTCAAGTACAAGCTAAAAAGTCATTATGCAGCGTATAAGGGAGAAGTTACATTGGAACACCCGAGCTCTGCCTTAGCATTTTTTAATGAGTAAAGTTTTAGAAATTTGTTGTTTATTGTTGTCCTGGTTTTATTGATTAAGAAATATAACAACTTGTTTGTTTTCTAAACTGGGAACTCAGAACATTATTAGTTTATATGCCTGAGTCATCTTGTAATTAAACCAGGAATTGAATCTGGAGTGAAGAGTATAAAGCATGGACAAAACAGAGCTTCTGGGTTATTGTCTAGTGAGCCAAGGAAATAATTTATAATAAATGGTGCTTTTTAATGTATGAATGGGAAAAAAAGATTCTGACTGCTTTAGAGTTTGACAGCATTCATAGTAACTTGGCAAAAGTCTTTCCAAAGGCATTATGTACTTGTCATGGGTTAACCCCATCTGGCAACTCAGCCCCACACAACCACTCCCTCAGTTCTCCTCCACCCCAGAGTAGGATGGGGGAGAGAACTGGAAGGGTGGAAATGAAAAAACTCTTGGATTGAGATGAAAAAAATTTGATAATGGAAATTGAATAATCATAATAAGAGTAATAAAAATAACGTAACAGAAAGCAAAATAAGAGAGGTATAAAACCCAAGAAGGACTAGTTACGCACAATATAATTGCTTACCACCAGCAATCGATTCCTGGCCAGTCCCCGAGCAGTGGTCCTGCCTCTCAACCTCCTGCTGAGTTTTATTGCTGAGCATGATGCCATATGGTGTGGAACATCCCTTGGGTCAGTTGGGGTCAGCTGTCCCAGATACACCCCCTCCCCATTCCTTGTGCACCCCCAGCCTCCTCGCTGGTGATGAGCAGAAAAGGCGTTCACTCTCTGTAAGCCCTGCTCAGCCATAACTAAAGCGTCCCTTTGTTATCAGCACTGCGTCCAGCACAAATCCAAAACAGAGTCCCATACTAGTTGCTGTGAGGAAAATTAACTACCCCAGTCAAAACCAGAACAGCATTGAACTTAGAGACTTTCCCAGTCTTCGAGTAGGTAATGGAGTGCTGGCATTTCCAGTGTGACTTCTTCAATGAGAAAGTTTCCATACTGGTTCTCAGGAGTTTGTACCGGTAAAATTTACTTTCTGTGGAATGTACTTTTTAAGAACAGACTGTAACCATTTGAATAGAGAAAAATATAAGCAGATAGTTGTTGTGCACAGTACCCCTGCAGACTTGATATTTTGAACAGTTCTTTGTGAGAAAACAGGTTTGCTTTCTGGCATTTTAGAAAATACAAAGAGGTGGTAGCTCTCTCTGCTGTTTGTATGGTATTTCGGGTGAACCCAACTTTGGAGGCTGGCTCCTGTCCTCATTCATGGCATGAGTGAGATACGGTGTAGGGACTCTCAGCACAGAGTACCGCCAGTTCAGCAACATCCTCTGACCTGTAGGAATCACAAATTGACAATAATTCCTTCTTTATGCCCATGAGAAACTATACTTTCAGCTGTCGGTCTGTAGCTCAGTACAGGAGGCACAAGCTGTGGGCCATGTCCCTTGACTGCTGTGGTGGAGCGGTGTAGTTGACCCTGCTGAGGTGATGTTGTTAAAGAAGCTTCCCTGGGCAGGACCTTCTACATGAAAATACTAAGCAGCCTCTCCCAACCTTGTCCTTCCCATTCTGAGCTCCGTTACTCTTACAGAAGTGTCGGGAGTTCCAAGTGAGCTCAGCTTGGCCACTGCAATGTTAGGCAGTTTCTTCTGGGGGCTTCTCTTCCCTTTTTGGCTTTTGTGCAATAAGATGGTGTTAAAAGAGGGATAAAGTAGCATTTCAAGTGTTTCCATGTGCAGAGATTTCTGCCTCTAGGAAGAAGAGCTGTGATGACCATGAGGTCTCATATTCTGAAAGTCACAAATAAAGAGTCAGTGAAACTATGGTTTTCCTTTTCACTGTCTATGTACCCATAGGAATCTATGGTGTAGATTTTTGTATAGGGTAAGTGTTTGATATTAATGGCTTTCTATATAATATGGGCGTATCTGGGGTCATCAATACATTACTATGTTTATTTATTTCAACAGACCCACATTTGTTCTTTTTTTTCCCCTCCAGAGTGACCGACTACTCATTAAAGGTGGAAGAATTATCAATGATGACCACTCCTTCTATGCAGACATATACCTTGAAGATGGACTTATAAAGTTGGTTTTACAAAATATCAGAACTTTTTTTGCATGCTTGTTAGCATAGACTACTGTGATTTCTTGATGTTGCTGGCTGAAGTCTTGTGGACAGAATCTACTAGATTTGAGGCTACAGAAGAGGAGTGCTTAATTATTAAATTCTGCCATTTTATCGCTACTAAGATTAGATAAATAGAACATTATTGTAAATTGAAGGTAATTGCTTTTCAAAAAGTTTAATCCTAGTTTCTTCTGGAATAGTTAAGGCAAGTAGGCTTTCTAAGCACAGCTTTTCCCCCCACACCTAGTCCATGCAAATGCAGCCACGTTCTAAAGGATTGTACAACACAGAAATCTGAAATGTGCCCGATGTTGTATGGTGTAAATGGGGACTTGCTGCTTCTCAGTCACCCTGTTGGTTAGTCCTGAAGCATGGCACATTCTTTTCGTACGACACTGACCCTGAGATTAGCTCAGTTCGCTAGAACATGGTGCTAATAACACCAAGGTTGTGGGTTTGATAGCTGTGTGGGCCATTCACTTAAGAGTTGGACTTGATGATCTATGTGGGCCTCTTCCAACTCAGTGTATATGTGTTGTTCATGTGTCCCTTTTCTTGCCTAGAAATGGTATATGATCTTAAAGCATCACACAGTTAGAAAGAAAATCCTACTGATTTATCAGGCTATAAAACACAGGAACTGGAAGAGTATTTGCTAGGTGAAAAACTTGAAATACATCTTATTGAGAGCCTGGGAAACTGCAAGAGGAGTCCATGTACTCTGCTGGTCCTGCCTTAGTGCAGATGGGGGTCTCTAGCTTTGCAGATTTATGTAGCATGTACGAGCATTCTGATGTACACAAGGATCAAAGCCTTTTTCTTGATTGCTAAATATTTTCATTAGTGACCTAAGAAACTTAGTCTCCAAAGGCTATAATTTAATACACAGTAACATAATTATGGTTATCTGGTAAATAATTAATTACCTACTTGTTTTCAGAGCTCCTTTTCTTAAGAGTATATCATCAGATTAAAAGTCCAACTCATATATCTGTGACTATTTACATTATTATGGTTCAGGTTATTATAACAGAAAAAAATCTGAATATTTTTATCCATGCTTTTCTTTATAATACTTGACTCTGCCTTTCCAGCTGTAGTATTACTTGCATTGCAGAAGTGGCAAGAGGAGCATATTGTTTTAATTGGAAAAGACAGAAAATTCTGAACATGCATCTTTTTTAATAGCAACAATCAACCAAGTTGTACTCGCTTTGATAGATTTTTTTAGTTGAGTTTTTCTGTGCTTTTGTTGTTTCAGTTGCAAATCTCATAGTAAAACTTACCAGCATCAGAACTGTTTTAACAACTACGTGCATGAGATGCTGGGAGTCTGCCATTGCTGTGAAGTTTTTGCTTTGATTCCAGAAATGCAATGGTACTTGGTAGGCAGGTTAGCAATGTCAAGCTATGACCTGCACTTTTTGAGTGCTTAGACTTCCTCTGAAATCCGTGTGTGGATTCCTACCTCCAGAAAGTATCTCAGCTGCCCAAGATAGCTGGGATTAATAATAACAGACATTAAGATTTTAATTTTTAAAAGGCATTTATCTTCGCCCAAGGAGGCTGTTCAGCGCCCAAGTCCTGCCTGGTTTCCTGGACTGAGGTGGCCCAAGATTTTGCTTTGTAAACTGTGCAAGAAGTCCTGCTCCAAAAAAACCCAGCTAATTTGTGAGGACAGCTTGCTGAGGGATGGGCTTGGGTCCTTAACTGTGTTCAGATGGTAAATTTTGCAGCCTAAGAAAGCACTGGGTTTGGTCTCTTCTCCAGCTGGAACTGCCCATTGTGTCTGAATATTTAACATCATTGTTAAATGTGGCTCAAGATCCTTTGGAATAGGACCGTTTCAGATGCTCTTAACTCTCTAGTTGCAGATCCTGCTGATAATACAGAATTCTTGCCACAAAATGATGCAGACAGAAAACCACTCAGCCCAGAATAGGGAATAGTGTCCTCGTTTTGATGGGGTATAAAAGATCAGGATTAATTTTCTTACTCTGCAGTGGAAACTGATTGTAAAATAGAGAGTGAGGTTTCTTTTGCAGACTAATGAAATTAAGAGGGTTTTTTAATGCTTTTGTCCCTGCAGATTGTCACGCAGAGAGGAAAGCAGGTGTGTGTAACCTTGAGTGTGTTTGAAGATTAGCTGCAGTTTGGAGGGTGGTACATACTTTTTCCTACCTATCAAAACTGGATCCCTTGGTACAAGAGAGCAATGGTGGATCTTTCCTACCTGAAACTTAAGCCCTTCACACTCAGATGGCAGCTCAGAGACATCTAGGTGTTTTAATAGTAGTTCAGATATTTGGTAATTTAAATTGCCATTGGCATATAAATAATATATTTTGCCTGCATCTATCCTGCCTCTGTTATCACATGGGAAAATGAACCCTGGTCTCATTGCCAAGTGCCAAGTCTGGTGCTTGCTGTCCTCTGCTCTGTCCCTACCGAGGGGAAGGGCTGGGTCCCTCGGGGCTGGAGGCACTAACCAGTGTACAGGGTGGGTGACTGGGGATGTGGCCTCCAGAGCTCGAGGTGATAAGCTGTTAGGGAGAGCCTCAGATGCCTAAAAGAGACCCGGGCTTGATAACCATAGAACTCCACAGAGTTCTGGGCGGGTTTTGCATCTTTCTTGGGTGAAGTTTGAGAAGAGCTGAAGCCTGCTGTTTCTGTTGTTCTTTAATCAGCTCATGTACAACAGAATTTACTGGCTTATTCAGCTGAAAATGGTAGACAGCACCAACTTTCCACTGGTCTGAGTTTTCTAATATGGGTGTATGAGAAAACCAGCTCTTTCATTTGTACAGTGTCTAGAGTACAGTTATCTGCACTATTGTATTTTTTCACCCACAAGTTATGGCACCCCATTCTTATTCACATATACTTTGCATTAATGAGTGAGTGATTCAGGAATCCTGAATCCAGTCACGTTACCTCCTGCTTTCTGTTCTAGTCAGTCTGAATAAAAATAACCTTGAGTGTCAGTGAAGATCAACCTTCTCTCTGCCTTAATCTTGATGCCAGAGCAAGAGATGAGACAGAGTCCTGACAGGTAGTAATGCAGCATCATGCACAAAGCTCATTTGGTCCCATGTTACTTCAACAGCCAAATAAGCTTGACTATACACTGAAAATAATGAACACTGAGTCATCAGAAAACTTCAGTACATAGTTAGCACTCTTTCCCTTCATTAGAGTATGCATCTTCTTGAATAGCTAACTGGTAGGTACTGACTGTGAAAGAAAATAAAAATTAATTGCGTTAGTGTTTTTCTGTGGGTTTTCTTTACTATTGTTCCTAAAAGCCATTAGTTCTTGGACTGAAAATACACCTTTGACATATTCAAAAAAGATTGGACATAGTGTTTTGGTTTTTTCCCCAGTTTTTTAGCCACACAAATGCTATACAAAGGCGGAGGGTTGTTCTGGTCAAAATCTTTGGTGTGGATTCAACTAATGAAAGTGGTGCAACACTTATTGTATGTGGGGCTGCCTAACTTTGTGCAAGCATGGAATCCGCTCATGTGTGGAATGCCTCATGGTATGCCCTTGTGAGTCAGATTTTACAGCAGAGGAGCTTCTTGCAGCTTCTGGGTGCACAGTTGGATGTGCTGGGCAGCTGCTGGTTTTTGCATACACGTCAGTTCCCTGTTTGTCAGGGTGTTGGTAACACCATGCAGCTGTAAGCAGGTTGTGACGAGCTCCCAGGGCTGCAGGTGTTGATGACTATCAGATGCCAGACATGGAGCTGTATGGCTTCAAGCAGTGATATTGCCAGCTCTCAAGAGAAAGCCCTTTTGGATTTGTCCGGTGCTGGGTGGCTGGGACCCCAGCTCAGGATGCTGGTGGGGAGTTTGCTGAAGTGGCTGTGCTTCCCTCCAGCCAAAGCCTGGAGCACTGGGGGAGCCAAGCTGCTGGAGGTGACATTTTTGCATGGCATATGAAACAAATCCGTGACCTCTTGGGGTTTTTTATTAACTCTGGTGGCTTGGTCAAATTCCAATATGAATAATTGTCTCTGGGGGGTTTTTTTCAGTGGTTATAATTAACAGTTATATTCACTTTTGGTTTTAGCTTGTCAGAATCTGCTGTTAATCAGTTGCTGTGTTTTGATCTGTAGGTGAGAGTTGCATTTTAATATGGGAGAAACAGATTCAGCAGCTCAGATGTCTGGGGTGCTTTGTTTAGATGCAGATAAATGTTATTTTGTCCCAGACAAAAGGAAATTAAGGCAAAGACTGTATGTCTATAATATGAGATAAACTAAGTGAACTTAAACTATCTTACAGTTACCTATAAGCCCAAATATCTTACGGTGTAACACATGGCTTCCACACAGACCCATACCTTTCCCTGTTTGGCACCATGCAAAGTAGACAATAAAAGTGTTGTGTGGCTTTAAAAGTTAAAGGTTAATTTATTTGTAGTTATGCCCATGAACACTGAAAGTATTTTGATCATCAGTATCTGGAGTTTGCTTGATACCAGCATGGGGGAGAGATTCATACTTTTAATAATGGAAAAAAAAAAATCTGGTTTGAAGACCTGAAGGGAAAAATATGGCAACAGTTAATATAATTTTTCCACACAGTTATGTAGAAGGTTTCACTAAGTTTTAAATTCAAGAGGAGGATGAAGAATATGTGACATGGTAGATTAAAGGTTTAGATCTCTTAAATATGTATTTCTGTATCTTAGGTTATTTGGATTTCTTTTTAAGGATAAATTTGCATTGCTTGATGACAAATTAATTATAACACTTTCTGATATGCTTTGTCCTTCTGCCATGTATTTACAATTTCAGCTTGCTGTCATATTTGATCTATGTTTTTCTATTTTCATTTAAGAACTTAATATACAAAACTGGAGCCCCTGAGAGAGCATTAAGTGTACATAATTCTAATTGTTTAAAGACAGGAATCATATAAAAAAAGGATCAGTTTTTAATGCTGGTGCATTACAGCTCCTTTATTGGCCACTAGAGTAATGCAAAGCCAGCCCAACACACGTCTCAGCGAGGCAGCTTGCCTGGACTTTGTTGTGCCAGTGCTGGGCCGGATCGGTGAAGCAGGTGCTTGAGCTTCACCTTTCCTTTGGGGACCCACCTCCTTCTGTATGGCCCGTGTTCCTCTGCCCTAGATACCTAAGATAGCTTCTGTCCTCTGTGCTTATTTGTTTAAGTAAAGTAATACTGGCTTTCCTTGCTGTCCAGGCAAATAGGAGAGAATCTGATTGTTCCTGGAGGAGTCAAGACCATAGAGGCTAATGGGCGCATGGTTATTCCCGGGGGAATAGATGTCAACACTTACCTACAAAAGCCCTGCCATGGGATGACTGCAGTTGATGACTTCTATCAAGGCACAAAAGCAGCACTGGCAGGGGGCACCACCATGATCAGTGAGTACTGGCAATGCTCCCTCTTCCCATGCCAGGCTGAAGCCTGTGTAGCATGTGTGGGGATAGCTACCAGAGGCTCCATACCGATTTCCTGAGATCTTCTGCAATAAATCTTGGAATTTCTGGGCACTGTGTTCGAGATCATCCATCATTTTCACTCAGGGTTGGCCTGAAAATGAACCTACCCTCAGAGTGGAATAGCAGCATGGGGAATTGTCTCTTGAATTTTCCTCTGAAATACGGAACAAGCACTGAGGGGTAAAATACCTACTTTTGGGATTTTTGGAAAACAGAGTAGATAGTGCTTTAAGTGTATGGCACAGAAAATCTGACGAATACCTGCTGTTCCCACCTAAGTGCCATTTCAAGGGCTTGGGAAGTAACAAGATGCTTATTTATGAACTTGAATTTGGCAGCAGGAACTGAGGAACTCCTTACTAGATATGTCCTGGAGGGACATCTTTCTTGGTGGAAGGAAATACTGTTTTTAATTGTTAAAGACCCTTTTTCTGTCTACCAGATGGGGGGACAAGATTTTTCTCTTCCCTCCTAGCAGGGACGTGGCCTTGGTTAGACTTTGTGAGGCAGTTGTTCATGTGACATAATGTCGTAGCTTCCCTGTGCAGAGGAGCTTCCCAGTGGAGTTTTACTCCCACTGAATTGGGTTGTGGCTCTTTTTGCTCAGTGATGTAATCTATTACCTGTGTTCAGCAGCAGGTATTAGCTGAAAGAATCTCTGGCGATAAACACAAAATGAATTGCTTTTCATTCCTTTTGTTAATAGTTTTTTTCAGTCTTTGTTCATCAGTTGAGGCTTCCTGTGCAGTGTTAGGCTTGCACATGGCCACTATTAAGCACACCTTGCTTTGTTTCCATACTAACTTTTGACCTAGCCCTGCAAAGAGAAGTACCTATGCATAGGTAGTCATGTCTTTGTAGACGTTGTGGCATCGTTAGATGCAGAAATTCTTGAGGCAGCGAAGGTGCGTGGTTGCAGGGCTTTCAGTCTGCTGTATCATGTGTCTGAGTGTTTGTGCTCTACGTCATCCCCATTCAGACCTTTGGCTGTATTCCCAGTTTTGGCAGCTGAGAAAACATTGAACATCTGCATTGATGTATTGGTAAGGCAGAGTGGGCCAATTCAGTGACTGCAAGGCACTGGTTAATAATTGTTCTTACTGAAATACATAGAAATGGACACATCAGACAAGAAATACAGCAAAGTCTAGAACCTTTGGTCCCTTACAAAACATTAAAGGGAAAGAGAAATGTTTCCTGAACTCTGAGGTGTTTGGCTCTCCTTTTGTGTATCTATTGATGCTGCACCAAGCAGGTTGCTGGATTCATTGTTAGTAGAGACTGTTCACAAAGTCTGCTGCACCTGAGACAGCAAGACCTGGCTGACACCCCAAAGGTACAGTCTGCTCACAGACTGCCTCCAAGGCTGCTGTTCTGGTTGAGAGGCTGGAAGACTCATAGGCACTGAGGAAATCTGAACAGTGAGCATGCTGTCCAGCTAACACACACTCAATCTCTTTTTCAGTTGACCACGTGCTTCCAGAACCTGGATCGAGTTTACTGACCTCCTTTGAGAAGTGGCATGAGGCAGCTGATACCAAATCCTGTTGTGATTACTCTCTCCACGTAGACATCACCAGCTGGTATGATGGGATTCGAGAAGAGCTGGAAGTACTGGTGCAAGACAAAGGTTAGTGAGTGAAATATAGTAATACTTTTTGGTTTTATTGAAGTACCATATGGAGGTGAAGTTTTGAAGTATTTTAGTGAATACACAGGCACTGGTTCTGCTGCCCTGCACTACCTTGAACTTGTATTTTCACTTGCTGCTGTGTAAAATGAACCTAAAACTTTGTGCATTTATATAACTTTGTCCAATATAGGCATGGAAAATGTAGGATGTAAGATACAAGTGCATCATTCTGTGCTTGTTTGTACATGTAGAAATAGGCTCAGGCATTGCATAGGTAGGTTTTATTTGAAGGTAAAACTCAGCGATCAGCATTTAGGATAATCAGCCCAGTTACCTTAGATTCTCTACTTAAAGAATGGAGAAAATTAAACATTTCAAGGTAGTGGTTCAGATTTTAACTAGACTGGAATCTGAGATTCAGCTGCCTCAAATTAAGTCCAAATATGAAGAGCACGTGTGTCTGTGAGACTGTTACTACTCCAATCTCATTTTGTAGCAATGACTTAGGATAATTTACTTGCTGGGACTTGATTTTATTTTAATAAAACATGCTTGTATTTTTAAAACAGGTTGAAGTTATTAGAAAAAAGGGGTGCTAAATTTAGGTACCTAATACTGAAAAAATGTCCTGATTTTCTCATGTGCTTCATCTCCAGTGGCTTTCCCTGAAGTTACCTAGAAGATGCTTTGTTTCAACGCTTGCAAAAAAAAGGTCACTTTTTTAGGAATCCAAGACACTTAATGGATTTGACTCAGTTCAGTTAAGAGGTCTGCTGTCATGTGAGATGCTGTAGGTTACTGTACCTGGGCTCCATGTACCACTCCAGAATAGCACAAATGAATTGCACTTCCATGTACGCCAGCTCAATGTGGCAGTCTCATATATGGGAGGGCATCTTGGTGGCAGCAGATGCCCATGTATGGGCAATTGTATCTAGCCTTCAGAAAATACCCAGTTTAGATCTTATTCCTTAAAATTACGCCTGACAGCGTGGATTTTCTTTCCAGAAATACATATTTTCAAATATTTTTCACTTGATACTTTCCTTGAAAATATATACGTATTAATTAGGAAATATTTTCTGAAATGGTATTCTGTTTCTGTGGGCAAATCAGAATGACCCTTCTGTTAGGAAACTTAAGTGATATGTGTATACAGCATCCTTTGTAATGTGTAGTGCTAATGATGACTTAGATGTGAAAGATGCTCTTTATGGACAAATGTACCGTCAAAGCAGAAAAACAAAGCAAAATGCTGTTTTTAAGTGAGCAGTTGTTTGCTGAGATGCCATGGACCTCCAGTCACCTGGGGGAGTTTATCCCATATCACAGGATGCTGGCAGTACATATGCTGTATAACCAGATTTTAGGCAGCCAAACACTTCAATCATCAAAGCTGCACATAATTTAGAGAAACTGCAGCTGGTCTTACATGGGTCTGTAATATAGGTGATTTTTACAAGGTGATGACGTCTGTCAACACTGGTTGTGCCAAGTCTGTGCTGTTTCTCTGCGATCAGCATTAACACAAATCCACTGCTGTGCATTAGCTGACTGTACTCTCAGACAAGTATACTGTGCCTTGTTTCAAAGGTTGGGTACTATTTTCCAGACCTCCTGGGTCACAGATGGCTCAGCACTCCCAAATTTGCCTGAGGGCTTACATTAAAAGCTTGATGCAGACACTTATTTTAATAGTTTTCTCCAGCTATTGAAATGTGAGTTTTCAATATAAATGTGACCTGCCTTTTAGTTGTCAGGGGAGGCAGAAATCTGTTCATTGGTTCTGAACTGGGATGTGTGATGGGGCCTTGGTGGCTTCTTTAATGGCAAGAGCATTAGGAGGTCATCTTTGTTCTCATATGTCAGGAGATGCAAGGTAAGGGTGCATATGAAAGCAGAAGCACAATAGGAACTATTTCAATGTGGCAAGGACTTTCAAATTAACGGGTAGTATTTCCTGATAATTGGAAACATTTGAGCCAACTGGTGCAAATAGACTTGATGTCAGCGGAGTGACCCTGGTTTTCATCAGCTGGGAATCTGGACTGAATTTGTAGTCGGCTGATTGTGGATGAAGTAGCTGAGTGACAGGGCTCAGCTCATTGCATTTCAGTGCTGCATGTGCCTAATGCAATCAGCGTGACTAACGGGGGAGCTCACAGAGTGGCTGTTGAGGTGCCTTGTCATGAGGTATAATTGAACAATTAATCAGTTTTAAATCAATACAAAGCTAATTTAAGGAGACAGGCTTTGGAAGGGCCTGGAGATTTTGTAGAACCAAATACTGATTACAAAGATTCAGGCTTGTAGCATTTCAGCAGCTGTTTTGGGATTGGTCTTCTCCAGTGTATGCAAAGGAACAACAGGCTGAAATTGCTGACAGGGGCGTCACTGGTTCCTTTGACCTTGTCACTGTACAAAAACCCCTGTAGTTCTGCCTGAAATGTGGAGAGGGTCCTGTTGAGTACCGGTGTGAGAGAAGTAGGACATTAACAAGAATATAGTGTGTAACAGATGTTAAGCATTAAGGTCAGTAGGCCACGGACCAGGGCTTTTGAAAAGCTGCATAATTCCAGTGAGTAGGTCAAGACACCAGACCAAGGCAAAGAGTCTTGGATACCTGTATATGCAACTTTGTGTTGGTTATCTTGGTATCTGCTACAGGTGCTCTCTTCACAAGGCAGGATGGCTCACACCATCTCTTCTGTTAGCTGTAAGGGCAGCCCATGGGTTGCCCTTGCACTGTGTGTGTGTCTGAGGTGGCAGCTGAGGGTGTGGTTGTGTGTTTACGTGGGAGAACTCTGCTTCTGCACTGTAGGGAGGAACAGGCTCAACATCCTATGGTGGGATCCCCTCTGGGATCCCTTCTGCTCTTACTGATTTGAAGGAAAACATTAAATAGAGTGGGAGCAAAACTCAGTCATTTGACTGAGGTCTGAAAGGACCAAGAAGATACAAAGGCAATAAAAGAAAAAAGGGTGAAAATACGCATTACTTGGCTCAGTGTATGTCTTCACAGTACTCAGAGAAAGCTGCCTTATCTCCTGAAGGACTGTGATTAAGTGGATTACCTTTGGCTAGATCCTAGTAGATAAGGGAGAGCAATAGGCTACCCAGCTCTGCTTACAGTGAAACGTGTACGAGGATTCAATCCCGTGCCATCTCTGAGGCGAGTCAGTGTGGCTGGGGCCAGCCCTGACACTGCTCTCATTGCCTTGTGTGTGCAAGGTGGCTCCAGGGTGCAGCTGACATCTGAGACATGGGGTGGGTTTGGGGAGAGAAAGCTGAGCTTTCCTCTGAGGCAGGTAGGATGGATGTGCTGCTGTCAGAGAGAACAGGGCTCAGGGAATGAAGGTGCAAGCACCGGCCCCAGGGAAGGTGTAGTCAAGCCTGTTTTAAAATGGGAACACACTGAGTACTTTGAAACTGTAATGAGGAATAGGTGGAGGGATTACAGTTAGTAAAGGCCATGTGTGTTTTCTGAGAACTTGATAAATAGGAAAGCAGGAAGAAAGGTTGGGCTTACAGGCTGACAGGGCTCCATGGTTCAGGCTGGATTCGCTCAGAGTGGAAGTCAGCAAGGAGCGGCCAGCTCCTGCTTTGTATTTCTCTCTGAGCTGCCTGGACTTAGCAGGAAGACATAATACCAGGGATCATGTCAGCATTTTAACCTGCATGTATCCTGCGGTATTTTAGTCCTTTGTAATTGCGAATAAACAAATTCTCTGTATATCTGTGTGTGAGCAGCCATACCCTCTGCCTGAGGATGTATTTACCCATTCTAGACTCATGAAGAAGGAGTTATATCTTCATCAGAGAGCCTTATTCATTTTGTGTAGATAACATAAATAACATGAACAGATCTCTTTTCTTTCTCTTCTTGCCCCAGGAAGAAAAGTTTTCATCACAGCAGTTTTGAAATGCGGCATACACAGCTTAGCTTAGAGTTTACTTTTCTTTTAAGCCAGATAAGTCTGAGATTGGTCCCTGTAGCAAACTGGGGATCTTTTCAGTAGACTGAAGAGTAAGGCAAATTTATAAAGTAATATGAATATATATGTATGGGAATTATGAACAGAGGATGTTTGTAATTCTTGTTCTGTAAGAATAAAAAGCTGTATAAATAACCAAATCTTTGAAATAAATAGCAAAACTTGTAGGGATTTGAATACTTGGCAACCGACACTCAACACTAGCATTTCTTACCGATTTCTAAAATTTGAAGCTGCCATCTTTCATGGTTTTGTATGACTGCCAGCATAAATCCTTCCATCTTTGAAAAGTGGAAGGAGTGATGTGGTGAGCTGCCTGTAAAACTGGTTTCAGGCTTTGTTTCCAGTCCTTCCCAGTGTCTAAGCTGGTTGCTTTAGGCAGTAAAGAAAAAACAACTCCATATGCACATTCAGATATACAGTTCCTACGTCTTCTGAGCACTTCGGGGAAACTTATCTAGAAGTTTTATCTATCAAAAATAACAGTTTAGGTCATGCTGAAATGTTTTCCTGATTAGCTAAGGAAACCTAAAAAAACCCCCAGTGATTCACAGAACCTTACACAAAGTTCTTCAGACTTCACAAACTTCACATACTTGCTTTAGCCACCATTGCTTGCCTGTGATTTGTCTTCCAGCAATCCCTTTTGCAGGGGTGGCTGGGTTGCTCTAGGGCTGAAGACAGGCAATCCACAGCATCCAACAAATTCCCCCAGAGAAGAGGGGTTCCAGGCTTGTAGTCCTAGCAGCTGTAATGCAGCTGTGGACCCATGCTTTGTTTTTGGCAATCACTGGTGAAAAGCCTAGTCCAGACACTGTGACTTACTTTTCCTGATATTTTTGTTTGAACTCAATTTAAGAATCCACTTACATGGCAACACCTTTGAATTTTGTCTTGGAACAGGTGTGAACTCTTTTCAAGTCTACATGGCGTACAAAGATCTCTACCAAATGTCTGACAGCCAGGTACTGCTCTGAATGCTTTCCATTGCTATGATCTGTCCTCTCTTCTCTCGTCTCCCAACATCTGAGGCATTGCTGAGGGTGAATCCCAGCAAAACATTCCCACTGACCTGAGTGGCACTGTGGGAAATGTGCAGTGGGGAACTTCTCTCTGGAGGGTCAGTGCTGAGCTGTGCAGGACACCTGCATGTGTTTCCAGTTATGACACTCGCCTTCTCTGTCAATTTTCTGTTGTCTCCCAACATTGGAACCACTCAGGTCAGCTCAGAATTTTGCTCATTTTATTCTAGAGCTCTAGGTCAGAGTGGGAGACAAAGATAAAGCTTTCAAGAGCTCTAGGTCAGAGTGGGAGACAAAGATAAAGCACTCGAGGCAGTGTCAGTTTTGAGGTTTCAGGAGTTTCTTGGTCGCTGCAAGCAGCTGAGTGGAGTTGCTCTTTGGAGGAGGTGGCCTTTTCTCATTAGGGCTGGAGATAACAATGAGCTTGTTTGTCCAGAGCTCATTACAGATTCCAGACTCTTCAGCTTTCCCATTCATACATATCAGGCCACTGTAAATGGACAATGGCATCTGTTAGTAATAATAATGTTTGCTTATTCAGTGGAGAAAATGTTTCTTTCTTACTTATTCCCAGAGCTACAGCTCTTGGTCTCTTCAATAACTGTTGTTACACCTCCAATACATGTGGTTTTAATTGGAATTTTAGACACAATAGTATATAAATATTCTCTGAGAGGCAGTGCCTGTTAAATTCAACTCCCTGATGGAATTGCCAAGAGAAATACATCAAAATGTTTAATGTGTGGCTGGACTAATGGCTGTTACTTTGTTTAAATGCTCATGTTAAAAGCTGTGTACTGCAACCCATTCAATGCTGCCTGGAGTGCCCTAGTGCAAAAGTGGACTCTGAAGAAACTATGTCTTCAGTATTTGATCTGTGTTTGAAAACTTGGCTCCCCGATTACCGAAGTCTGGTTTAAACAAGAAACACATTAGCTGAATACCTTTTGGAAAGGAAATTGTGTTTCAGTAGATCTGTGCTCAGAAATTACCAGTAAAAGCAACAGGATCAACTATTGTCCTTCTTTATGGATGGGTGTTGATTCTTGGAAAGCAATTTTTAAAAAAAATGATGCTTTAGAGAAAATACTGCAACTTTTAATTGCAGAATTAAAGATGTTGATGAAAGCTCAACAATGACTGCTCCAAGAGGATGGTGCAAAAAGCCTGCACTTCAGAAAAGAGGTGTTCTAGCTGTACTAAAAGTGTCCGTAGTGCATGGGAATAATTCCATTTGACATTTGCTAAAACTACAGAAAAAAGACTTACTAAGCTTAGGCCTGTGTGGGAGGGCATGACGAGGCATCCCTGCAGTGCAGGAGCTGGGACAGGCTCTCTGTCCCAGGGAAAGTCAGCCCTACTTGGGGCTGTTTACCCCCTCTTGGTGCTGTTGACCCTGTCTGGGTGCAGAAGGGCAGAAACTTGTCCTGGGTGATGGCTGGTGTGTACAGAGGTACACACCACAGGGTGAGTCAACACCAAGCAGTGGCTCTGAAAAGAGATGATTTGCTATTCCCTGACATAATTACCAGCATAAAAGGTACAAAACAGGAGAACAGAGACGTCTGAGTGTTAAGTAACGTGTTTTCCTTATTCAGCAGTGTTTCCTTCTTTGTACTACCTACAGCTTTATGAAGCCTTTACTTTTCTAAAGAGTCTTGGGGCTATTATCCTGGTCCATGCTGAAAATGGAGACTTGATAGCTCAGGTGAGTGAACTGTCATTTTTGCTTCAGTTTGTGAGATAAGTTCTTCTGAATCCAGCAGATACGAGTGAAGCAGAATAATGTAAATCCTTGTTCAGAGATTTTGGGGACAAAAAGTGGATCTGGAAAGCTTTATGCTGAAGTCTCTTGCTACAGCTATCAGCATAAGCAGCACAGTGAGTTTGGAGTGGGTATTAAAGCTCACAGACCTATTTATTTTTGAGAATATTCTTATAAGTCTTTCAAGTTTGCGAATAAGAACTACCCTGATCTTCTAAGCATTTCAAAAATGTCTGTTTTAGTGTAATCCATGCTCTCTGAACCAGGAAACTGGGCTCAAATTCAGTATGTTCATTAAAACGTCGTGGATCCCCAGTGCAGTCTTTGCAGGTCAGGTCCCCTGGGTAGCTGCTGTCCTCACACTGGAGTGAGCTGTAGCTCTGATCTGTGCCATGGCACAGATGGAGGTAACCCAAGGACAGCTGTCCCTAGCAGACCTCCTGCTGGTCCTTCGGAGGCCAGGATTCCCCTCCAACACAGGACGGGCAGATTTGGGTGGGTGGTGTTGTGACTCTATACATTTGTGGCAGATGAGTCTTTTCAGGCTGTTGCCTGAAGATATCTCACTCCTCTGATCCCTTGTACATGCATCGAGCCCTTCTTAGGTCTGTGAGGTTCCGAGTGAGCCGTGTGATTTATCTGCTGAGCTGCTTATCTGCTGGCTTATCCACTAAGGACTAGGCTGTGGGGCTGACAAGGAAATTACAGTAGCTAAAGCTGTCTTTGAGATCTGGACAGGGCGACCCACCTTGTCTCATGGTTAAGGGACAACCTCAAGGGAACGTTTGAGAGGTTGGGCAGTATGTAAAGACTCTTGCCTTGGGTGTATTTTGTTTTTCCCTCTGTGGGGTTCTGTCCTCCTTCTGCCTGGTTAGAATTTACCCCCTTTGAGAGCTGCCTTTCATGTTTAACTTTGAGTTTGGCCAAAGTAACCACTGGGATCAAAAATTACTAGTAAGGAGTCAACAAGCACATACAGTGCAGTTGTAACTTTTCCCCACTGGAACCAGGAGAAAACTCTCATTTGGATTCAAGGGGGAGAATAAAAAAGCTGATTTCTCATGACGTTTAGAATGATTTAAAACTTCTAAATACATAATTTATAGTTTTAATACAACACAAAATATCCAGTAGAATGAAAATGAATAATCAGAAACGTGATTAAGTCAATATTACTGTAGGAATGTCTAAATAAAACAACTCAAATGGCACCTGTTGTGTTTTGATACATTTTCCATTAAAATAATGGAATTGCATTTCTGATAGAAATCTATTTCAGTTACATTTTTCTTTGATCAACCTTAATATACAGCCATGGGATATGAACATACAGGACAGAAAAATTATTAGGAAAAGAAGAACTAGTAAATAAATGTAAATTATGTTATATATCAACATATTTCTTCACCATTGCCGTGTCTCACACAATCAGTCTTTCTTTATGCTTTTATTTGGAAGGATTATTTGGATACTGAAAAGAAAGCTGCCTGCAGGTAGTTTTTTTCAGGACTGTCCTGTGTGAAAACACGAATTTGATCTTATCAAATATTCTAGTTTATTAACACCCTCTTACAGTGGATAATTTGATCTTATTTTATGAGTTATTTCAAGTTGTAGATCTGTCCTACTTTGGATATTTTGGCTATTCTCTGCCAACTTGCTATTTTTTTTTTATGGTTAGAACTTCATTTTATGCTGTATTTTGATTATCTGAAGTCTTTAACTGTCACTGCTTAGAGCCATTGCATTAGTGATCGAGAAAAGCTGTTTTTAAAAATACCTATGAAACATTATGTTTTTCTAACCAAAATGTTCTTACACATTCTGATTAATGCATTCCTGTTAATCCCTCTTCAGCCTTGATTGATTGCAGTGAAGGCTAAAATATGTGTGAATGCTGACTTGCTCAGGTTTTACTGGAGTGTGTTGGTAATGTGTGAGGTTTTTACCATCAGGGACCTGGGATCAAATATTTATTAGATGACACATTGCAGTATGTTCAGTAACTTCATCCTGGTCTCTGGGGG
Organism: Grallaria varia; assembly: GCA_013396735.1. NCBI lineage: Eukaryota > Metazoa > Chordata > Aves > Passeriformes > Formicariidae > Grallaria > Grallaria varia. The sequence continues at coordinate 1,654,784 of VWZG01006760.1, read as the reverse complement.
ACATTTGTCTGTGTCACAGAGTCATTACATTGTTGAGCTGGGCTCATTAGAGCCCTGAAGGCAGGGCAGGACAGGAGGCACATGCGCAGCTCTGGTCCCACTCTGCTCTGCTGTCAGGTCTGCACCAACCTCAGACCAGAAGGGGCTGACGACCATTTTCTCCAAAAAGGGAAATTTATTCCAATACCGCTGCTTGGCCTTAAATTAAATGAAGCTTTTTGTCTGTTTAATAAAAAAATCTGTCTCACTGATGTGAAGGTGAGCAGCACAATTTTTTTTCTGACAAACCCCCATTGGTCCTAAGATGAGGTTTTTGGTGTGGACATTGAGCCTTCACAACTGGAGGGCACTGTTTGGCTTTTATGAAAGCATAATTTTAGTGATTCACTGTGTATGAAAAAGGTTACAGAAAACTGAGTGTGTCAGCAATGCTGAAAGTTTATGAAAGGTAACAGTGCTTTGTGTATTGCAGCCAGAGAGGAACTCCTGCAAGTGAAGAAGGAATCCCAGGCTGGAAGTACTCACAGTTACTATTCAGTGTATTGGTTGAAGCGCATTCCCTGGGTTGGTGTCCTGGTGTCAATCAAGACTTTCTGGAGGGCAGAGGAGATTTCTGGTGGTGCAGCCAAATGTCTCGGGGCACAAATACACTCTGCCACACAGCAGAGAGCTGTGTTGGCTGTGCTGGGTGGCATGGGACCAGTTTAGAGCCAGTGTTTTCAGTGTGTTCAGCAGGCTTATGCAGCTGCATTTACACAGACATTTAAAGGGGCAGTCAGACAATATGGCTTTTAATCTCCCAGAGGATGCCAAGTGCAAGTGTCTCATCCTGGAGCTTTGTCAGCATTTACCTCTTGCATTTCAGGAACAAAAGCGCATTCTGGAGATGGGAATCACTGGACCTGAGGGACATGCCCTGAGCAGGCCCGAAGAGGTAAGAGACTTTACTCATTTTATTGTTTATGGAAATACTTTGTCGGATACATAATATCAGAGCTTGGCTTCTGTACGTGCCGATGATGGATGGAGGAAGACAGCAGTCTGCTTCGCCCACCGCCTCTTCCAGTATTACTCAAAGCTGGAAAAGTTCATGTCCTTTCAGCTTGTTTGTTAGCCTGAAAAACCTGTTTGATGCTGCAGCAGGTATGTTCTCTCAGTCCAGGGATGAGTGAGTCCTTCCACACTCAGGAGCTGCAGCTCCTGCTTCCCTGGACATGGGTGTGCATGTATTTTTTAAATGTGACCTTTGTGTTTTGATTTGTGGTGACAAAAAAAAGGGCTTATTAGGGTAAAAATCAGCAGTGCAGCTTGAGGGTTAGGCTTTGGCACTTATTGAAATGCTTTGGCTGAAAACCTCCTATGAGATATGTGTGTACATACACACCATGCATATGCATATACCCACATAGAAATCTACTTTCATGCTGGCTGCTGGCAGAAATGCAGGTGTATAAATGGAAATACATGAGAATGGAAAGATGCTGCGAGGCAGCTCATTTTGTGCAACTCCTTTATAATAAAATCTGGACTCTCATGCGGATCTTCTCAGGCATCTGGAAGGGGTTTATTTAATGAGAAGGAAAATGTGGAGACATGAGAATTTCCTTTAATGTATACACAGTTCAGACCATTACTGGAATGGTGGAGAGCAGTAGTGGGAAGTGACTGCTTTCCTTGAAGACTAAAGAGACAAGGTCCTGGGGATTTGAGGCTAAACTTGAAGAGATTGTTGTGGTTTGCAGATCTTTATATAACTTCTCCCCAAGGCAAAAGGAATCAGCTTAATTGGTTGCATTCTTCTATTGAACTGTTCATGTACTTTTCCATTTCACTGTTTAACTTCCACCTAAATTATTTTAAAAGAATTGAGTTGTTTCTTTTTAATGAGAACAAGAGCCTAAGGAAAATCTGCATTTGCAGTTTCCCATAAAGGAATTTTGCATCTTTGTGACCATGTGTCTGCCTGCCTGAGCCCCACTGCTGAGGGACAAAAGCCCTGACTCCTTCCTTGCTCTTCTGAAGGTGCTTTTGGGGCTTCCAGAGCAAATGTGCTGATAAAAGTCCTTGGACAACCTGAAGTGACGGTCTGATTTAACAAAAAATACTTCACAAAACTGTGAAGGATTAAGTTATGTGGTTTTGGAAGGCTCCTCCATCTGAAGATGCCTCCTTTGTGTGCCAGTGTCCCAGATGGCTCCCTGAGAAGAGACTGCCTTTGTGCTTGCTGACAGAGGGGACTTCCTGGGCAACGTGTCAAAGGCTTTTTTGGATCATGGGCTAAATTCAGTCCATAGTGCTAAAGTTGCTGCCATCATCATGTAAAGATCAGGGTAAGCTGCCAGGGACAGCTCAGAGGTTGTCTTCAGGCTGGGGCAAAGTCTCCTTCCAACTGCAGGTTAGGAGTCTGAAGCAGAAAGGTGGGAGGGAGGTGAGGACGAGCTGCATCAGCTGCTTGGACATGACCTTTCCTGGGGTGCAGGGAGCCAGGGTGCTGTGTTTGTACTGGGGCAGCTGTGCCCTGGTAGCGAGTACAGCCTGGCTGTGGTTACTGCTAGCACAAGGTGTTGGAGTTTGGGTTTGCTCCCTGTTTCCCAGCGCTGTGTCTCTCTCTGTGGAAAAAGCAGAATGAACCTCTGAAGAGTTGTTGCTGAACAGAAATATGGCTCAGTCCTCCAGTTCATTTTTCCTTCAGACTTCATTTACAGTTAACTTTTTCCTCCTTGTTTTCCTCAGCTTGAAGCAGAAGCAGTTTTCCGTGCCATCACTATTGCCAGTCGAATAAACTGCCCAGTGTACATCACCAAGGTGATGAGCAAGAGTGCGGCTGATATCATTGCACTTGCCAGAAAGAAAGGTGATTTGCTTTACTCCCCCAAACTTGTTTTGTTTTTTGTGTTGAATAGAAGCTCAGTGGAAAAACCTGTACATCTTGACCCAAATGGCAGGCAACAGGAGAGGATGCCAAAGTATCGTAGCACCATCACACTGAATATTTATGACTGGGAAAGATGAGGGGAAATCCTTTTGCATTTTTCAGTTGAGAAGCTCTCCCCACAAACTGCCCCCTTGGGGATTGCATTGTAACTCTTCTTTATCCTGTTTTCCCTTTTACTTTTCCCTTAGACTGCTGTATCTCTGATCATGGGAGAGAGGTGCTTCATTCCTAACAGGGTCTAACACATCCTCCATGCCAGTATTTCAGGTTGTTATCCTCTTGAGGGGTGGCTTGGGCAGTGACCCTGCTGTTAGAAATACCTGGAGCTCACTCCTGGCCTTGCTGCTGGAGGCTGACCCTCCAGATGTGCACTGCGGGTCGACCCTGCTTGCTGGGGCCATGGTGGGATCCAGGTTACAAAGCAACCAAAAGGGACTTGTGAGCCTGAAGAGAGCTGCTTTTGAAGCTGCATTTTCAAATCAGCACTGTTCTCCTGGTTGGTCACTACAAAGCTTGTGAGCCATATGGAAAAGCCAAAGAGCAAATTATCGTCTTTATATTTGTGTTCTGGGAGGCTTGGAATATGGTGCTGGGGACCATATGCTGCTATCTACTGGTGCTGTGCCCAACTTGAGAGTAGTAAAAGGGCATCTGTCTGCTGACGGATCCACCACCCAGTGCACTCTGAATTGAAGCAAGAGAGAGAACGTGGCTGTGATTAAAACAGAACAAATTAAAACCAGGTCTGAACTGTCTCCTTCTGGATTAGAAAGGCTTGTAAATATGCTGATCAAAAGCTCAGAGAGACTCCTGATTAATTTTTTATCACACAGACAAAACCAGGGCTACTTAATTTTCTGGGAGCTACACTGGCTGTGTAGAAATGCATGAATTATACATGGCTGCATGCAGCAAGCAGTGTAATGTGCTGAAGAGAGAGTAGGTTGTAATTAGTTTCTGTATATCCTTGCTTTCTCAAAGGTCCCCTTGTTTTTGGAGAGCCGATCACTGCCAGTTTGGGGACAGATGGGACACATTACTGGAGCAAAAACTGGGCCAAGGCTGCAGCTTTTGTGACTTCACCACCTCTGAGCCCTGATCCTACCACTCCAGACCACTTAAATTCGCTCTTAGCATGGTAAGACTTTCGGGTTTTTTTATAGGCTGATGGGTGAGGCGAGTGCTCAAGCCATATGGCATGAAGCGTCTGGGGGTCAGTCTGGGTTTCTTTAGCCCAGTCTTGTACATGAAACAGCAGAGAAGGGATGCAGAAAGCTAGGAATAGTTATATCCTTATGCTTGGACTGTCAGTCAGGTGAGCAGTCATGGATAATCCATAGTTAACTTGATAGAGAGGCAACTGCTGTCTGTTCAGAAATTTCCTTTCTGCTTTTCAAGTGATTCCTAGTTGTACAGCTAGATAGTCAGGATTTTAAACTGGCTTTCTCTTCTCCCTAGCTCTCTGTTTTCTCCAGCTGAATTGTTAATACACACTCACTGTCCAGCATAAGCAGCTGTCTGGTGGATAGATGCCCACCTGTGAGAAAAGGCTCATTTTTAAGCCCAGTCATATTTGGCAAGTAGAGCTCCTGAAATGAGGGTTATCCCAGAATGCAGAGGTACCTAGAACTGAGAAAACTTTCTTGGTGCAATTTTTGTCAAAGCCATTTTCTGTCAGCTGTGAGCTCTTCTGAAAATCAACTTGTGCTAAACTTGAGTTTGTTGTAGTTCTTTGGTTTTAGCTCCTGCATATTGAAAACTTCTGACTTGGTAGTTTGCCTTCATCTGGGATGGAGCAAAAATTAGACAAGTTTACTCGTGTTTAGTTCTCGCAGCCTTGTTTTTACTTTTAGCTTTCCTTCGGTCTTCTTAGGCTCCAGGGTCCTCAAGCTGGAAGACAGTAAATATAAGTGGTCGATGTAGAGCAGGTATGTCAGGAGAAAGAGGCCAGAGTGGATTACAAATGAGACTGTCAGGGACTTGGTTGGAGACACCGGAGACTGAAGGCCATCACTTGACAGGATAGGGATATGAGCTGACTGCCTTCAGGTTGGCAGGGCAAGTGTAATCACTGCAGAGAGTGAAAGGGACATGAACAGCAGAGAGAGAAGTGTCTTTCTTATATAGTAAAGAAGACATCACCAATGCCTTGCCAGAAATCCAGACTGTAAACCCATCTCTGAAAGTATTTCCTGCCTGTAGCCAACTGTGGGTCTCGCTTTAGCAAAAGACCGTCTGCTCTGAAATCATACAGAAATTCACAGCTGAAGTCCCACCAGGATAGATTGCTAGGGCTGGAGTGAGGAACTCAACTTACCATCCAAAACCTTACTTAATTCCATGTGGTGGCATTCACCTCACCTCCTGCCTCCCCTTTCTGGGGTTTCCAGTGCTCTAAACAGAGCAGTAGAATTTGAACATTGAAAGTGACCCGGTGGGCTTCAGGAAACATTTCCTCCCCGTGACTACTAGGGAGGTGGTGTGGTCAGCAGTGCCCGTGTGTCTGGCAGTGAAGGCCCTGGCATGTATGATTCTGGTGCCCTGGAGGTGGATGGGCACACACACGTGGTGGGGAGCTGCCATCAGTCCACTCTGCTGTGGTGTGCATACATCTCTCCTTGTACACAGTGGGTCAGGCTGTGTGGTCCACCAGAGTCAACCCCGGCTTCAACTCAGTTGCCCTAATGATGCCGCATTAATGAATGCACAGTTGAGCTCTACATTAAATGTGGCTCTGTTGTGACAGTCTGATGGCAGAAATGGTTTTCCATAATGGAACTTTTTGTTCCCTAAAATAAGATCAAGTTGAAAATTACTTTTCTGGTCTGATACATCACTGTCAGCACAGTAGAGAGTGAAGCTCATTGTGTGAAGGTAAAGCTCTTAGCCAGCACATGTGAATGTGTATGAAAATGTTTGACTCTTTACTCTGTCAGACATGGCTTATATATTTCCTAGAAGAGAGTCACAAAATAATAGTATGTGGGTCAAAGCAGATTAGCTAAAATAGAATTTTTAGAATTGGAATCCAAATGAGGACTTTTTTAAATGAACATCAGAAAGACAAACTGAGTAGTTACAGAAGTTTTGATTATCCTTCAAGCATGCAAAAATGGCTTTTTTTTTTTTCTAGTGGCTTAAAGTCCTAGATCTTAAATGACAGCAGCTTAGCCTGCTTTCAGTTTTAATACTTTAAATCTATACTGTGCAAATAAAAAAAGAACTGTATATTTTATCAGTCTGCCCTGCATTCGTGGGGAAATTTACACAAGGATGATAGTAAAGACAGTATTTCACATTTCTATTGCACTGTTCATTTGGATACTAGTATTTTACATTCATTAAAAAATCCTTACAACATCCTTCCTTTGCAAGCATGGAGCATACTGCTTGTGCTCTTTTCCACAGAAAGTGTTGATTTTTCACTGGAAGGTTTAACGTCCAAAAACCCAGCATGTCTCATGGTATGTGCAGATTGGATTTGCCTCATGAGGTTTGGTCCTTGTTTCATCTGTGGGCCATGAACCTGAGTTAGCTTTCATCTTCATGGTGGGCTGCTGCATCATTGCAGCTGTGATTCGTCATCTCTTGTGAACCAGAGATGTGAGGTCTTGATACTTCATGGAAGATGTAATTTGCTGTGAAAGCCTTGGTTATGGGGAAGAATGAGATGACAGATCTGGCATTTGTTTCACGGTGATCCCTTGTTGCCTCTGAGTTTTTTAATTGATGTGATGCTGTGTCCCCCGTCTGACAGTAGAGTGCATCCAGACAGCAGGAGTGCCCATGTGGTTAACCAGGAGGTGCTGGGCAGCTCCCAGGCAACATGCTTCAACTTCAGCAACCTTCTTCTGGTATTTGACTGGGCAGTGCAGTTCATGTAATTAATTGTCATTAAATGTCAGGGGAGAGGGAAAATGGAATTCAGCGGAAGCAAGTCCTTTTATCTTTCAGGTGTTGGAATTAGTAGCATGGTGTAAGAGTCACAGGATAACCTCAGGGAAATGGGGAGTGTTACAGGGTCTGACTGTGATATTCAGGTTTTCGTGTTTGTATTCATCAGAGTGCAGAAAAGAGAGAGGGTAAGCCACAGGAAGCTTTGCTGACAGAATAGCATCAAAAAGGAAGAAATGCCATTGCAATCTTCTGACTTTATTGTTATATTAGAATAAATGAATGTTTAACTGATGGATTTGGTTTAATCCTGTTGAGTAACACCAGGCAGTCATTAATAATCAGGAAAAGCTAAACCATAGCTGCCCTTTCTGTGTTAAATTCTTGGGTTAGCCTTCTGCTAAAAACTGGATGGATGGGTGTGAGCCTGGTGAAGAACCAGAAAAGAGGTCAAAGGTTCTTCTCTGCCAGTGATCATTAGGGCTGCAGCACAGAAAATTGCATTAGAATTACTGAGGTGTGACCCTTCTTTCTTCCATACTTGGCTCTGTTAGTTTTATGGATCTAAATTTGAGGACCAGAATCATTCAGATGTTTCAGAGATGGAACTTACATAATCAGAAAAAAAGATGACAGGCTCTTGGGGACATCACCCTTGTGGAGTGATGGGAGAGAAATCATAGTGAGTTTTAATGTGCTTGCCTCCTGTAAGAGCTAAAAATAGTACCTATTTCCTGTGGATATTGGAGAACCTATCTTTTTTGTCATTCTATTTTTGCAAGATTCTGCATACTGATTATCTTCTTCCTCCTTATTCCCGAGAGCAGCTGTGATCCAGTTCTGCTCTCTGAAAACAAATCTTCTCTAGGCTGAAAAAGCCTGACTTCTTAAATAAAAGCATTATTAAATGCTAGCTCTTTTTGCTTTTTACTCCATGCCTTTTTCTGTGTAAGACCTTTAAGTTAGATAAATCCAGAGCATGTGTTTGACTTGCATTTTGCTTTTCATTGTTTAATTAGAAGACTACCTGGTAAAAAATTTTCCTTTTTTATTTTCATGATTCTGCTTTGGAAGGTCAGAAAAGTATTAATGTAAGGTTTGCAAGAAAAATTTATTTGCAAGAGAGAAATATAGGGAAACAAGCTTGATGCTTATGACTTTGCATTGTAAAAATTGCCATTATTTTTTAATGTGGTTGTGAATTAATTTATCTGGAGAATGACAGACATTTCATACAAGCTTCTGATCGTTTTCTTAATCCTAGATTAATCCTTTGTCCTGGTTAGTGGGGTTTTGCCTGATCTCTGTCGATAAGCTGCCTGAAACCAGAGGGGGCTGTAATCTGGGAGTTTGGGATGCTCCTGGGGGAAAGTGGAGATATCCAGTGCCATTGTTGCTCCTCAGTAATCTGTAGCCAATGTGTAAAGGCTGCTGACGTGATTTACAGCCCCTGCCTCTGGTGTGTAGGCTTGAAAAGTCCATTCTCAGCCTGTCTGAGACTGAGGTCACCTTGGTGATGCCTGGTCTAAACCTTCTGTGTGTTAACTCTGCAGTGGGGACCTGCAGGTGACGGGGAGCGGACATTGCCCATATAGCACTGCCCAGAAAGCCATTGGAAAGGACAACTTCACTATGATTCCTGAAGGGGTCAATGGAATTGAGGAAAGGATGACTGTTGTCTGGGACAAGGCTGTAGTAAGTAATTACTTACTTTTATGGACTAAAAAAATACGGAGTGTTGGCTGAATAATGAAAGCCGGGAGACTCTTGGTCAGTACTTAAGTGACTTTCTAATATATTTCTGAGAATTCCCTGAGAGAATGCTACTGTGAGGTGAATTGTTCATTTCAAAACCTCTTCCAGTTGTTTAAACTCAGGGCTGTGTTTCACTCTGCACTGCACTCGATTATGTTTTATTAGACCTGAGGCTTCCCAGACTCCACTGTTCTATTTTCCAGTTGTGTCAGAGTGGATGCTTCTGAAGGATGTAGTATCTGGAGCAATTTAATGGTTCTGAAGTGAACCTCATATAAACGTGATGAACGGATTGTTTGATTTTGGGAAGTGTCTCATCGTTTTTGAGAAATTGCAAATGGATGGCAGCTGAGCCTGAGGCTAAATGATGAAGTGCTTTGAAGGAGAACATTGCACGTGATTCATACTGGCATGTTTTGCAGTGGACTGCCGGTATAAGTCAGCACCTTTTTGTTGGCTCCATGGATCCTAATGTATAGTGATATTCTCCTTCTATTGTCTGTCTCCACATACACACCCATGCACACTCACACACAGACTGTCATTACCTTACACTGCATTGTGCTCTAATGCATTTTGCAAACTGGGAAGTGGTGTTATTTACAATGCTTTCATGAGCACTTCTCCCAGACTATATTTCATAACCACTTTCTTCAGGGATTGCTATTGAGATTCTGAGCACAGAAGCAGCTTCAGATACCTGCCATGTAGGTGCAAAACAGGGAAACCAGCAAAACGCAGACAGCCAGTGGTATTTCTCTTCTGTTCCTCCCTCAATGGGAAGGACCTGCAGCAAGGGGTGTAACATGAGATTTACAGGTGGTAACATTCAGTCCTGCACCACTGAGTAGCCTCAATATTTTGCAAATCTCATGTTTTACCAGACAAGGAAGTAAGTGTTTATTTAATACTAAAAGGTTTGTCACTTTTGTTCCTTCAGAACATTGTTCTTGCTCATTGCCAGGGAAGACCCCAGAATACTCTACTGAGATATCAAAATGCTGTTGTGTTCAGTTGCAATTACCATCACCAACTGTGTAAAAAGTTTTATTGTGGCGACATTTCTCCAGGCAAAGACTTTATAATTGGGGTTGTATTACTTAGATGTATATGTTTGGTAATACTAATAATAGAATGGGCTTAATTTGCAAGAAATGTTCCCCAAAGTGTCAGAGCCTTGCTCTTTTGTTTCGTCTTCTAATGCTCATGTAAGTTGCATTGTTTTAAAATTGGTTAAACATTTAAATGGAAATTACTAGGACTAGAAACAAAACACACTTGGACATCAGTGTGTAGAGAAAGGCACCTTACATAACTGAGGACCTTGGTGGTATCATCTGCATTAAGGTTTTACTGGCTGTTCTTTGCAGTGCCAGGAGTAACACATTCATTTATTTGAAACTCCCAAGCAATGTGCCTTATATAAAGTCCTGTGTGATAAGACCTGTTTCATGCAACATCACCATATCTATAAAGCACATGCTTTCCAATATCTCCCTGACCGTGCTGTACTCTGAATAGTAAATCCCCATTTCATAAGTCTGTTTTGTTCAAATCACATTGTTTTTAGGCCACAGGCAAGATGGACGAGAGCCAGTTTGTAGCTGTCACCAGCACCAATGCTGCCAAAATCTTTAATCTATATCCAAGAAAAGGCCGGATTGCTGTAGGATCGGATGCTGATGTTGTTATTTGGGACCCCGATAAGGTGAAGACCATAACAGCCAAAAGCCATAAATCGGTAAGGACAAAAGGAAAACCAGCAAGAAAAAAGAAATGTCACTGTTGCTTTTCAACTGTTGATTTAAATCGTGTGAACACCAAATGCACAGCATACAGAGGAGTGGGATAAGTGCCTACTGCTGTTCTGAAATAGGTAAATGTTTCAGGACATAAAAGTATTCAAATCTTGCATTGGAAACATCGGGATCAGAAAGGATTTTTTTCTCTCTGCATATACTGTTGCACTGTGTATTTTTTGCATGCTTGTGGCAGATCTGTAAATAGGTGTGAATCAGCAGCTCTGCAGCTGAGGTTGATAAGGCTGTGAGGATAAATTTAAAACCAGCTCATTTGCTTTTGCTTACCTGGAAAGTGCCTGATATTTTAAATTGCGTGATTAAATCAACAGTATTCTAAACTATGACAGATGATTAAATATTTTGATAATACACCTCTAATCAGCTTCATTAATGGGATTTTCTATTTAATTCCAGAGCTTTGCCACATGCTCCTCTGCCCTTAGTGCAGAGTACTAGTCATTGACAGTCACTTTGATTTTGACTGTGACAGATTTTATTTTATGTATTGTCTGTCTCAAAGTTGTTATCTTATTGCTCAGTGTTTTGGTCTTTCACATTGGGGAATTCTTCCAAAAGTTTTACTGGAAATCCAGTGATGCATTTTACATTAAAAAGGCAAAAATACTTAGAAACCTTTAAAAAGTAAATGTAGGTGTTCCAGTTTTTGTTTCTTTGTCTTGGAATATCTCTGTTTTCAAGAAAGTAACAATCAACTGCCCCATCATTCCCATTTAGATTCAGGCTTTCCTGGTCCTTTCTGAGCTTTTTCAGACAGAAATATGTATGCTGTCCCCTTTGAAATTCACTTACATGGTCACAGCAGATGCATGGTGGGACCGTGTCCTCTGGGTATCCAGCAGCTGAGTTACAATTTTCCTTCATATTAAGGCTATCATACTTCTAGAGGCTCTGGAAAAAATACAGAAAGTCTTCAAAAACAAGTGAGAGAAAGCCTTGATGGAAAATGAGAAATGGAAAGTCTGATCAGGAAGATCCTTTAAAATAATTTCAGAATGCATTACTTTTCCTTCATACAAAAGAATTGTATACATTTCTTAATGGCAGTTGTCTAAAACTATGACTAAAAATACAGATTATCAGTACTAATTGAAAGAGATCTGGCAGTGAGTATGTTGGTTGATCCTCAGGCCATTGAGTACAACATCTTTGAAGGAATGGAGTGCCATGGTGCCCCACTTGTGGTCATAAGCCAAGGGAAGATTGTGTATGAAGATGGAAATCTGCACATAAATAAGGGAATGGGCCGCTTCATCCCTCGCAAACCTTTCCCTGAATATCTTTACCAGCGCATCAAAATCAGGAATAAGGTAATGTCAAATACTGTTTAATCTTCTTTGTAGCCAAACCCCTCTGGAACCACAGTAGTGTAGGTTTTTAATGTTACTGTGCTGATGTGAGTCCATATCAGATGGACTGTATATGACTTGTTCAAAAAATGACCACAAACCTGGTTCCTCTGCAATTGTGGACTGATCTAACTTAATAAACACAGTAAGCTTCAGTGTGTAGGGCATGTAATTGTCAGCTGGGCATAATTGCCTTATGTCCAGCTGTGCAGGCTTTTGAAGGGAGGTAGAATACTGACAGAATTTACTTTCAGTAAAAATTCAGGAAAAGATAAAGCATTTTGTGGAGGAGGGCTAAGCAACATAAAACCAGAATTTTAAATCGCGTACTGAACTTCTACACCACAGAAAAGTAAGGCATATAAGCCAGAGATTCTCACTATACTGGGCATCTCTGAACTGTTGTTAGTGCACTTAGTGAGCTCGGTATTAGCAGCATTCATGACTCAGAAAACTTTTCTGCAATAAAAAGTTTGGGAAATGACCAAGATTAAGACTGGGTCACTTGTGGTTTTGAATTGTTATGTCAGTGCTGCTCTGCTGAAAACACATTGGCTGGGCACTAGTTTGGGGTTATTTGGAAACTGCTTCTTGCCACTGAGCAAAAAAGCCACTGTGTGAGGATAGATAATGAAAAAAATTGACTAAATGTCATATTTTTTTTCAACCAAGCATATATCATAGGCTGTGAGACTGACAGCTGAAATTAAATCTATGACCAGGTTAATAGTTGATACCTTTCATCGTTTTTTCACAAAATCTGTCAAGCTGCAGAAAAAAGGTCTGCACTTCTTAGAAAAAAAAAGCACAATAAAAAGCAAATGCACCTGCAAAAATTTTGCAAAATACCTATTAGTGTTGCATTTTTTTGTACATTACCTATCTAGATGGCATGGGTTTTCACAGTCACTGCTCAAAGGTTTGGTTGCTGGTAGTGCTATCAAAATTAGTGAAGATGTCATTAGAATACTTAAACCAGCACTTTAAAAACAAGTATCAGAGAGTAGTGTCTTTTGGCAGGAGTTTGCACAAAAGTAACTGGGCTAAGTAACCTGTGTTTTGTAAGCAGGTCTGGATTTTGGGAGACCTTTGATACTCGGGGCAGGTGTGCAAAGGGACAAAGGGACTGCTATTTGTGCTCCTGCAGCTCCCTCTGCTGCCTGCCGAGAGGAAGGGAGAGCAGATCCATGACCACATTTCTTCTCCCACTGTCAAATTTTACCCATTTAGATAATCAGAAATATTTAGAAAAACCCAGTTGCCATATGAACATGTCAGTGCACAACAGAGGAATATTGAAAAAACATGTCTAGCAAGGGCCTGCAAAGCAAACAGGGACAGGTTAGCAGTACAAAGTTATCCCTGGAACAGGAATAGCAGTATAAATTCATCCTGGGAACAGGGATAGCAGTGTAAATTGGTGCCTTTGTGGGTCCCTGGAAGGTGGATTCATTGCTATGACTGGCAGCTGCTGTCCTCTGAGCATTAGTTTTGGCACAGCCTGGAAGACGGTGGCTATCCTGAGCCTGATGTCCCCATCACCAACAGCAAAGAAAATGCATTGATGTCTGTGAGAGCTGGATCAAACCCTTGTGAATAGTGTCTTTCTATGCAGTATTTTAATTTCATTTTTAACATGTTGGGGAAATGGCTCTGAAACCATAATCTTGCAGTCCCAGACTTCTGATCTTTTTGTTGAGCTTTGGATTCTGCAATTCAATGGCTTCAGGTTCTTTCTGAAAATTGGAACTGTTCTTATTAGAATATTTTTTCCTAGATTTTAAGCTTTTAAGGGCAGTGAAGTTGTTTTGATTGTCTTTTGTCATATTCCTTGTAAGAACGGTACAGGGCAAAAATCTAGAGACCTTGAACTGAAATAAGAGTTCAAGGGACAGATACTTTATGGACAAATATTGTAAGATGGGTCCCATGTCACAGTCTGGCTTACCATTGCTTTTCTAGCTGATGACAAGAAGGAGAAATGTTTGAAATTTAATTTAAAATTTGCCACCACTTTTCAATTAAGAGAATTTTATCTATGAAAGGGAAGAGCAGAGGGAATAGAGGTAGGAGAGAAATTGCTGCAGTTGTATAATGCGTATCAGTCTTGTTACAACCCAAGTGTGATTTGGCAGCTAAATGGAGAGAGAAGAGGTGGTCGTGACTGATCTTATGTAAAATAAACATCTTAGGTCAGCCTTTGTTCTTTTGAATCCCATTTCTCCCCACTGATTGTGGAGAAAGCCTGAGAAGGATTTTTCATAATTTTTATATACAAAAATGGAGGGAGGAATCTATAATTTCCTTTATATAATAGCAAACTGCAGCTTTGCTTTATGTATATAGATATGTTTTTAATCCAGCCAGTGCAGAACAGAGCTCTGTGCTCTCTGCATACTGGCAGGAGTATCATTAGGTGGAATTATGGGAGCATTCAGTGTCTGGATTTTTGCTCTCCTTGTAATCTAGGTGGGAGGACTGCAAGGAGTCTCCAGAGGAATGTATGATGGGCCTGTGTATGAAATCCCAGCTACGCCAAAATATGCAACTCCTGCACCCTCAACTAAATCCTCCCCTGCCAAAAACCAGCCCCCACCAATCAGAAACCTCCATCAATCCAATTTCAGCTTATCAGGTAAGTCAGCCTGACTAATGAGAAACATTTAAAAGCCGTTAGTATGGATTATTGGTGATGAATTTCAGTCATAGTTACTTCTTTTATCAAATGTAAAAGGATTGTATATACTCATATACATGCCTATACTTACATGTATATATGTATATGTATACATGTTTTTATTCATTCTTTCCCTAAGAATATTTTACACATTGCAAAATATGTAAGATGTTTCAATTTAAAACTTCTCTGCGTCAATCTTCCGTTATTTACCCGGCTCATTGCAATTAGCTGAGGTCTCTGGTTGATGTGACTGAAGACCCCAGTAGTGTGTACAGCTGATGGGACTCGGGCTTGGTGCAACCCTTCTGTCTCAGGCATCTCAGATGCTGCATCACCAGAAACTGCTAGACTGTCCTTGTCCGTGGCCATAAACCACATGCAGAAGTTGTTAATATGCAGACTGGAGTATTTCTTATCCTCTTTGCTCTTGGTGCCCAAAACATTTTCCATGGTACATAAGAAACAGGCTGGAAAATCATCCTTTGGGGTTGCCGGAAATAATTCTTGTCATCTGACGACAATTAAAAGTGTGTCAAATCCTTACCCTTCAAAAGTCTACAGCCCCAGTGGTGAATAATGCCTCCACATGATGTTAGTCATTGGATTTTCTCCCTTGTGGGAGCTAATGGTGGAGTTTTCCTCCCTGACAGATCCTGTCCTTAGAAACTAAACGAAACTTCTGGAAGAAAATCTAAGAGCAAATATTTTAAAAACCCTTCTAGTGAGTTGAAGTGTATTTTTGCCCATACACCTGGGGCCATGGTGAGCATATACAGACATATACGAAGCTATAAAAAGCAAAAAAAGTGCTTAGAAATTTGACATCTTAGTAATTATCAGGAAGTGGGATTTTCATAAGCGTCTGAAGAGGTGCTGGATCTGTGTACTACCAAGGCATTTAGTGGTACAAATTTGATCCGAATGACACAATGACACTTTACTGTGTTCTTATGAAATTAAGCAGAACCAGAGACTATGGTAAATTTTAAATTACTCTTTGCATTTATGGTAGTCTTACATTGCCTTTAGGAAACTGAGTGTGATCAGGCAATATTTAGCCTGTCAGAAAGCTTGCTGTCCCCTTAAGCTTTACCTTCAACATTTTAAAATGCAGTTTGAAGTGGACATGAGGTTACATCAGCTCAGGGTTCCTTTCTTCACTAACATCAGATTTACTGTACTGTTGACCCATGGACTCAGTAGAGACAGATATTCTGAATCAGTGATGCAGGTTTGAAAACTCCCCTCTACACATACATGTTTTGGGGTTTTTTTGTCGTTAGTAATACTTTCTGTCAGGGCCTGATCTTGCAAAGGGAACCGAGTCTGTAGGCTGTCATGGGCTCTTCTTCAGTGGGAAACAATTCCCCATGCAGGGTGAGCATCAGTATGATCCTAAACATTTAATCCTACACTTCTCATTAAAGACAACTGGGGCTAGGCACAGCAATGTGCCTTGAAAGTCTCTTTATCCCTTCAGTCAGAGGTTGGCTCAAGAGAAACCAGCAGCTGGTGGTGTGAGGGAAGCACAGCCAGGTAAAATCTCACTGCTGATGGTTTATTCCTTTTCACAGCTTTGTTTCCTCTTTCCCTGTTGCTGCAGGAGCTCAGATTGATGACAACAACCCGCGTCGTACCGGCCACCGCATCGTGGCACCTCCTGGTGGTCGCTCTAATATTACCAGTCTTGGCTGAAAAATGTTGATGGACAGAAACACAAAGATGAAGGATCATGGGAATAATGTCCATTCCCTTCAATATCTGTGTTATTGAGCCCACAGTTTTATTTGGTACTAATGGAAATAAAAATGGAAATGTCTTTTTTTTTTTTTTTTTGTATAGAAGAGGTGATAATAGTGTGGTGTGTTTGCTTGGAACTACTTGCCTCACAATTGTGCTTTCATGCCATAGTCACCTTAAAGCATGGTGCTTCCATTGCCCCTTTAGTGACTACAGGTTTTAGCTTTGTCTCGTAACTGAATGATGGTTCCTTTGCACCCTTTCGCTGTATTAGAGTAGTTAATGCATGTTACTGAGTTATTTATGCAAGTTGCATTCTGTGAGTGAGTCCCTTTAGAACATGTTGCCAACAATTGACTAGACACAATGCCAAGATTAATGTCTGTATTTGAGAAACACCACCAAAAACACTTACGAAGGAAGAAAATGGCCATCTTGAAAGTAACAAGTAGAGTAGCATAGGCAGCTTCTGTTGAATCTTTAATTTATTATAAACCCAAGAAGCACTTCTCTCAGACACAGAAAATCGTCGGGACACATAATGACAAATGGTCTCCGTAGCACCCGTCTGTTCCCACTCAGTACATTCCAAGTCTGTGTCCTTCTTGTTTCCATTTTAGACAGAGCCATAATTTTTACATACCAATGCCATTGCCACCCCTGCAGGGATTTCTCCACCTGGGCAGTAGTGCTCTCCTTCTGCATGAGATTTTTGGTACTTACAGATAATCCAAGTCGCCGTCGGATTTTTAAAGTTTTTTGTACAAATTTTTTCCTTTGTAATCACATGCATTTTTACTTACTCTACCGTATCAAGATCTACTAGTTGTGGTTCAATTTCTGAATTCAAAGCTTGTGAAATAAAGGAAACTAATTGATGGGTGTCTTCCTCTGCTTTCCAGTGCTGTGACTCAGTGACTGAAAATTTAGAATGGATAAACTCAAGAGAAATTGCCTTTTAGGTTGACAACATGCCATAGAAGGCTCCTTAGATCACAAGTGTTGTTAAAGACATCATTATGGATGTCTGCATATGCATACTGTAACATGATATAATGTGTCTTAATTAGAGCACACAGTAAAAATGTACTTACTAAAAATTCCCCTATCTATTGACTAAAATGTCCTTACTGATGATATGCAGTGCTCCAGTTTGACCTAAGCTCTCTCTGACTTCATACTGGTTTTCTCTGCTGGCTGATCCGACAGTGCCCAGGCATGGCACGACCCAGACATGCTGCAGGTAGCTAAGGTGAGGAAAGTGGATTTGAATTCTCTGAGAGTGAATGAAGTTTTTTCTCCTTGTCTTTCTGACTCTTTCACATATTAAGTAAAGAAACCTTGTTTCCTGTGACATTTTACTTGTCTAATTGTGTTGCAGATACTGTGGGAGGTGTGGGCTACAGTGGAGGTGGGGTGCTATGAGGTTAGGCAGATGAGGAAAATCTCTGTGCCACTTTGTCTACACTACCAAGCTGCACCGGGAGAAGTTGTGCAGCAGTGTGGTGCCACTGGAATGGTTCTATCTAACAGGGATGCTTGATTTCTTAGCACCCCTCTGTCCCATCCACACAACAATACTATGTTGGCACAGACCATGTGGTGCTTGCCATGTGGATGTGGGACATGCACATTTTGGGAAGTAGCCTACCTGAAGCCTGTCATTCTGAAGCCAGTATGCCATCACCTCTAGCTTGCCTGGGAACAGAACCACTACACTGGAAAACTCCATTTTGGTCAGCTTGGTCTGAAACCTGGCAGCAGAGCTGGTTTGAACAGCCAGCTTTTCTATTTCCTTTGGCTCTGAGCTGAACAACTGGAGAAACACTGCAATTCAGTCTGCAGTCAACTGAATTGGTTGCTATAAATAAATAAAGCTTTTCATGAACAATCCCTTCTGCTAAGAATTCAAATTCAGATTTCCTATTGCCTGGAGAGTACCCTCATCCCCAGGTCTGCTTGTTCCTTTGATGGTTCAGATATTTTGTATTGTATGAGTGAATTGCTCACTTGGTGGTTCAGTTTTTTTATAGGAAGTTAAATAACACTAGCAGAGAAGCTGGAAGACAACCTGCCCTGGAATAACCTACAGCCTAGCAGGTAAGGCAGTTCTGAAATGCCAAGTCTCCATCTGCACTGTCCTATTCCATCCCATTTGCTGTGAGTGTTGACAGCCAGCAACAGTTCTGGTGATGTGACCCTGCCAATAGAAATACAGCTGTTTTGTGAAGCTGTGCAGTGAATTTGACATAGTGTGAAAATTTCAAAACTGCTGGTTACAATTTCCTTAGTGCTTTCCTTGCATGCTTTGGTGCAAGCAGAAATGGTTGCTCACCTCCAAATAAAACTCCTGCCCAATGTATGAGTCTTGTCACACGTGAGGTGGCAGAAATTATCACTGTGTAACTGGTGTTAAGATTCCACTTTTCCTACATGCTTAACAGTGTCCTAAACCACAGAACCCTTTGCCTGCAAGTTGAACATCCACTGTTAACATCCATTTATTTTTTCACAGTGCAGTGTCTGAATAAATACACGTGTGGGTGTTTGAGAGGCATTCCATGATTCAGTGCTTCTGTGTAAACAAGATTCTGCTTGTCAGGTCAATGTGACTATCCTACGATTTCTCTGAGGAGAAATACCCCATCATGCCCATGAGGTTTGCAAGCTCTGCAGCCTGGCCACTGCTGTCATAGTGCTGCTGGGGGGCAGCCTGCAGGAAGCCTGTGGGTCCTGTGTCCTGCCTGAGTCTCTGCTCTGAATATGCAATGCTACCTGGATGTGATTCAAGCTGCAATTGTTTGGAGCACAGGCACCCTACTCGGATGGTTACTCTGATACTGTCAGAGATGGCACGTGGTGTTCCTCATGGAGGGTTAAACAAAGCAAGGTGCTTCTCTTGCCACCTGGAGCCCTATTTCATATCAATGCCCCTGCCCCTACATCACTAACCTGTCTTTAAAAAAATAAAACTAACAGTAAAGAAATGGCTGGTGATCCAAGTGCATCCTGCAAAATAGGAACTCGAATTTGGTCCTTTGTTGGAGCAGCAAGCTGGGAGATGTTCAATTTTTGAACTTGACGGTGAGGAGCTGTGGTTAACTACAGCTGGAAGCAGTGCAGAACTTTGGTGCTTTCTGAATCGTCAAGCTTCTAAAAATTTGCAGCAGGTTATGACCTTTTAGTACCTGATGTAGCCCAAATGGTGTAAAACTGGCTCTTCCCTGTTGCTATTTACAGACCATTAGTCTCCAAAAATTAGTCCATACAACCAGCTTGAGGACTATTTGTCAATCAAGTGACAGAGGAAAGAAGGCTGGATCCATGAATTGTTTCCTGAGTGATATTTTGGACCAGTTTGCCTTGTGTTAGTTTGTCTGCTACCAGAGCAATGCAAATATTTGAATTCTAGTGTTTGTAGCAAAGCCTGTTAATTATGATGATAAGATTGTACACAAACTGACAGCTGTTTCAGCCTTTAAATGTTTCTCTTGGCAATACAGTGGTCTTGGTCCTCAAGAACTAAAATCTCAGACTGGACCAGGTCAGATGACCATCTGCTCTGGATTCTAGTAACCAACAAGACAAGCTTGAAGGAGCCCAGAAGAGCAAACACATAATGCTAATCTTCCTCTGAGTGTTTCATTTACAATGCTTTGTAATTTCTTGAAAAGCAGTAGCCTCTTTGTAACTCTCAGTGAATTTTTCTTCCATGGATTTGCCACGGTCATTTTAATCCAAAGGAGAATCTTGGAATTTATGGCTTCCTGGAGTAAGGAACTGCACAGCTCAATGCACGATGACAAAGTGTCAATCTAGACATCGTGGCACCAACTACTGCTTGCCGTTTAGACCTAGCACAGTCCTCACAGACCTCCTATGGCAATAGCCTTGCAGACCCAAGAAGGTGGAAAGAGGAATTTGCTGTATTGTTTTCCAGGATTTCATCTTCTTGTCATAAACACTTGTCCAAGGAAAACTAGTATACAAAATATCTCAGGTATCTGTCTATCAGTGCATGCAAATATTCACTGTCATTAATTAGTGCAGCTGTTACATTTAAAAAAATAAACTCCCAACATTAGAAATACTGCAAATCTGCTTGATAGTGATGTCATGATTAGAATATCAATCTGCAATAGCAACTATTTAATTCAAATTGTATCTTAATCCTGTGTAATTGTCAAGAAGCTCTAGGTATAAAAAAAATGTGTCTTTTCATTTCAGGCTCAACAGAACACCAGATTCTGCTTTTTTTTTTTTAATTTTTTTTTAGGAAGTGTCCATGAATTCAGTGTTTGCATCTGCATCCCTTAAAAATTCAGGGATGTCTGAATGCTCTGTTCCTTATTTCCTTCTCTCTGCACTTGCTACTAAGCTATCAGTCATTGTTCATCTACTCTTGGTAAAAAAATTAGATCTCAGTCATCTAAACTTATTTTAGGATAGCTTTTCATCATAGTTGTGATGAACTTCATGCAAACTTTCCAAATAAATTTCAGTGATGGCAGTGAGGGGTACTGGGAGAAGGGTATATGGGAGATGAAAGAATGTTACCCTCCATGTTTAAAAACAGGAGAGAAAAAAGGCATGACATTTTCCCCTAAATTTCTGCAGCAAGTGTTTTTGATATGTACCTGTAAAGCATGATCAAAGCTTCATGTTACCCTTGCCAGAACAAAACAGAGAGGGGTCTTTATAGATTTACAGTATAAAGCAAGTGGTTTGAGCTGTGACTGGTGCCTGGATATCCCCTTTGCCCTCATCTGACATCTACTCCCCTGGAGTCTGCTCTCATCTGGCAAAACTGCTTAGCAGTTTCTCTCAGGACTGTAGGCACAATCCCTGTCCTGCACAAAATTGTCACTGTTCTTTAAAAGACAGGAAAGATACAAAGGGGGTTTGGAGAGAAGAGCCAAACATTTCAGTAACACATCAGTAGAAAGGAATACTAGAATCATGGAAAGATTTAGACTGGAAGGGGTATCATCTGAAGTCCAGTTTCCTACTCAAAGCAGGGCGAACTTCAAAGTTAGGTTGATTAGGACACTGTCCAGCTCAGAGTTGCTGGTTTCCAAGGATGGATGTTGAGCACTCTCTCTGAATTACCTGCTCCAACAATTCACCCATTTCATGGCAAAGAATTTTCTCTTCCTACAAGTAACTGGAACGTCTGTGCTGAAACTGACTACTGCAATAAGCTGTGCCCATTTGGCTGGTGATAAAGTATTTCACAGCATAAATAAAAAAGTCTCAGTCTTGTGTTGGCTCAGAAATAAGCAGTCACATGGATTTAAACTGAACTGAAGGGCCAGAGGTAGTAATGACTATGTCAGGAGATGGGAGGGAGATCTTCAGCATCAGGATACAGATACTGAAGGTTACTGTGGTAAAGTTGAATAACATAACTCCAGATGAAGTTTAGATTGGTATCAGGAAACGTTTCTTCACCAAAAGAGTTGCCAAGCATTGGGACAGGATGCCCAAAGAACTGGTTGAGTCACCATCCCACCCCGGAGGTATTTAAATGATGTGGAGGTGTTGCACTTACGGACATGGTTTAGAGGTGGACTTGACAGTGCTGGGTTTAAGACTAGGCTTAATCTTAAAGGTCTTTTCCAACTTAAATGATCCTGAATCTCTGATTCTATAACATTACACAGAAGTTCAATAATGCTTCTCTGCAGAGCAAGTGTTGTGAGCTTTGTCTGGCATTTGCTACACTTGTTTCTTGGTCCAATTAAACTCTAAGTTCAGCATGTGCATCACTGACAGGAAGCGATGGCAAGGGCGCGAAAATTGCACAGGACATTAAACAGGAACTCGGTGGAGAAGCTCAAGGAGACTGAGAAATCAGTAACAGGGGCAAGAGTAGCAGGGGTTTTGCCAGGAAGTTGCTAATGTGACTGTGGGAGAAGAAAGGTCTGTAGAAACGCAGATGGAAGGCCGGGAGGTGCCCACAGCAGCGAGAGGATGGAAACCTCGCAAGCTGCCCGGGAGAGGGCACTGCTGCCCTACTTTTGGGATAATCCGAACCTTTCCTCTTTTCTAACAGAGAGAAAAAGCCGAATCGGCCCTGCAGAGACAAAGGAGAGCACCCGAGAGATCCCACTCGGGTGATGGGACCCCGCCTGGGTAACACGAGACCCACAGGGGTGACGATGCTGCACCCAAACTGTGATGGGAGCCGCTGCCGTGCCGTGTGCTTTGAAGGACCATCGGCTCTAATGGTAAATACAGAGCGGGATAAATAAACAAGGCAGAATGAGCAGCAACTCAAATGTCCCGATCAGGAAGGCAGAGGTCATAGAGCTCAGGTACCCAAAATACCAGAATCAAATGCTTGAAGTGGTACAATTCAGAAATTAATTTTTAAAATACTTTGGGTGAAAATTAACACGCCTGGTAAACTCATCTGTGCAGCAGCACTTTAGTCTGAGGCAAACTGCATAAGTGATGTAGGATGTCCCATCCTGCACCAAAGAACAGCCTTTTCATTAGCAAAATACCATGTTTATTTTCAAAAAGGCAGAAAACTTCCATTCATGAAAGCTGTAAGGTTGCTTAAGTGCTTAAGATTTATTACACAATACAGGTGCGCTGTACAGCCAGTAAGAACTAGCTGCTTTGCGTAACAAGAATTACCATAGGAAATGTAATGAGCATAACAAAGTGTCAGAAACAAAAGAGTGCACTTAAGGAAGAAGACTAGAAACAGAAGTATAAAAACATGCAAGAGTAAGCCGCTTTTGCCTCATTTTTTCTAAAAGTAGTAATTTGAAATCTGAGACAAAGGCAGAGAAATACATATATAAAAATATGTACAAATGTTAAAAAGCATACATAATCCTAGAAGAACTAGAACGTAACAGAAGAGAGACCAAATGTCATCTTTTGATGTACCAATACCATGTGAAGTCTGTTTACATAGCCTTTACATTTTTATCTATTTTTGTTAGGCCAAAGCAACAATCGCAAAATATTAAGACTCGATCCACCACATTTAGGGCTCAAAACCAAATGGTACATTCCTGCTGTGGTGAAAGTTTACTGAGATCCACTGACCTGGGCAACCAGCCTAGTCTGGATCTGTTCTCCTATAAGTGGAGTTTCCTCAGGTGTATTCCAGATCTAAAACTATGTCCCCTTCACACTCCCAAGGCGTATCTCAAAGCACTTACATTAAAGACTTCCTTGTTCCTCCTTACCAAAACCAAGAAGGAATGCTTTATTAACAGCTTAAGGAAGTTGCAATTGATTCTTGGTCTGTACCTAAAAAAGATAAATCAGTTATTATTGATTTTCTTCATTGTTCCTCAGCAAAGCAGCTCAGTAAGTATCTTCAGCTGCTGAAATTCCCCAGAAGAATGCTTTGGTACACTGTGTTCAGACAGCTCATATAAAGGCTTTTACTACCTGCTGCCTTTTTTTTTTAACATATTTGAGTTTTTTCTTGGTTCAGTCTCCCCTTCATGTGGACTCTGTAACAGCTCTCTGAAAGAAATATACAAGAAAAATGAAATCATAGACAGTTCTTAAAATACTGTAATTATCTCTTGAACTAAATTAATTTTGTTAAAAGAAAGGCGCTGTATAACTTCAGCACTCACTGGTTTCAGCTGCCTCTGTTGAGGCGCCAAAACAAAGTTGCAGAAAGATAAACATTCCTTTGTTGGGTCCCTGTTCCCGACACATGTACCCCTTGTTGGCTGTGGGAAAGGAGTATGTGAAAAGGGCTGATGCCATCAGGGAAAGGAGCCATCTCCTGAAGTCAGCCCCAGGCTGAGGTCACTCAGGGGATAAATACTTTTCCCCAAAGGCCTGTGGCTCCTGAGAACCAACTGTTTGCTTTGCCTGTCAGCAGGATTTTCTCTGCTCAATATATCAAGCCCCAGCAACCAGCTGGCTGGTTTGATCTGCCTGTAGTAATCAGCTGGCATCTTTCAGGTCTGCAGCCATTCCTTCTCCTCTAGTTAGCACCCCAGCATAAGCCAACTGAAACATCTATCAAGAAAATCATTGTTAGAGCTGCTACCCTCATCAGCCAAAGGCTGGCGCTTGCCTTTGTTCCTGAAATAAAGGTGGAAGTTGAAAGCCCAAATACCACAGACCATATTTTGGTTGCTACATGTCAGCCTAGCTCCATTGAATTCACTTGTCTCTGCTGATTTATGCTGTCTGTGACTCAGGTTTAAAAAAAACCTAATTAAAGGAAGCAGTATTTCTCATTTCTCTACCTATAATCAAAGTTATTTATAAAATACATAACAGTACATAGAAGCAAACACAGATAATTTCCTAACTTAAAAAAAAGAATATGAGGGAAAAGAGGTCAAGTACATGTGAGAAGTAACTGTTACAGAAGAAGCTTAGCTAATGTAGGCATTATATTTTGGGTTTGATTGACATACCTTCTCATGAAGTAGATTTTGGAAGCTTTTTGTAAAATAGTTTTTTATCAATTGTTTTTCATACACCGTATTTTTGCTCCTACTGTACCTGCATGAGCCAGAAGTCAGTCCATGGAGCTCTTGAATATTTTCACGAAAATCATCTTTTTCTGGTGATTCGGGTGAGTGGAAAGCCTGTCTTTTGCAGTTTGTTTTTTTCCCTGAATTGCAAAATGCATGTGGATTAAAGAAAAAAGAAGAGCTTGTTTGATTTTGATTAACGTAAAGCAAAAACATGCACTCTAACATTTCTTACATACAATATTCCAAGGAAGTCACTCCACTTTACATTAGACTAGCATACTGCTTTTTTACCATTGGTTAGTTCTCACACAGCAGACTGAACTTTCACACTTGCTGAATACTGAAGTAAGCTGCCATGTGGTGCAACAGTTGAAAGCCCTATGATATATTTTCTCAGCAAGTAATTGAAAATGGATTTTTATTACCAGTAAACAGAAGAAAAGCCAGGTCCTAATTTTGACTGATTTGAATCAGAACAATCTGATGCTGAAAATTCACTGCTTTCAGGGCTCTGAACTAAGCCTCCACATGTGTCCCTGGGGTCACGTGCCTACCATGGTACTGCACGCTTGAGAAACAATCAACTCGGGGGAGAGACTTCAAAACTGTGCAGGTGAGTGAGTTGCTTTCCCCTTTCAGGCACCCACCTCACCTCGCAGCATCTCTCAAATATAATGCCAAATGCTTCATTCTGATACTGACAGAAAGACTGCATGGCTCAAAGGGTGACACTTTGTATACTCCACCCAAATCACGGATGAGGAAACACAACTGCTGTTCTGACAATTTGTCCCTAAGTATCTCTTGGAGAATGAATTAGTCTCATTCATTAAAACTACAGTAAATTCATATAAATATTTCAAGTTTCCTGATTAAGATTTTGCTTTTGAGCATGTATGCGGGAAGGCAATTCTTCCAATTTACCAGGAGAATGAAAGCTGGATGAATCAGCTCTGCTGTTCTCCCAAAGACTTAGTGGTTGAGGTGAACAGAGTAATTTCTGAAGGACATGATAAAGACATGAAAAATAGTTTTGGTTTGAGCGGGGCAAAGCCTCACCTCAGTGGACACAATGTGATCTACTGGCTAAAGGCTGCTCTAGAGTTAGGAAAGGTGACATTTGTGGCTGTGCTGATGGTACACTGGGTGACCTTCAAAGACTGCCTAACTTTTGTACATCCCAGTTAGGGAAATGGCACTGACAAACAACCTCTTCTGAAACTCCAATGTTTTGTATTGCAAAATCTGCACATATGAGTAAATATGCAGGTTTTTTAAACAATTCAGGATTGTATCAACCTGCTGGCTTGCTCCTTTTGGAAGGCTTCTTCTTCACAGTCAGTGGAACTCTGGTCAGCACAGCCAACTCACTCATGAAGTTCTGCTCTGCTTCCTGCACCCAAGGATAAACCAGTAGTCAGTTAACACAACACAGCTCAGTTCTGGGTTATGTTATGCTACATGTGGCATGACAAAACAGGCATGTGTCACTGCAGAAACATAGGAAACAGTATGGCCAGAGTCAGCTCCTGCAAGATGGTGGTGAATCTTAGCCCTGGTTTCACCTAGGATAGCAAAGAGACCTCACAGCCTCTCCCATGTTTTGCCATTGACTACTTCAGATCCATGAACCATTTTACCCTGATTTACCCTTAGCTGATTCTCCAACTCAGTTTCTAGATGATGCAACCCCAGCAGCTTCTGCTTCAGAGATGCCAGACGAATTTGCTGCTGCAGTTCAAACTGAGACAAAACCTTCTTTTGCTGCAGCATTATCCTGGTCAAGAGAAACATAAAAGTACAGATGCTGTTCAGTTCAAGGGAGGAATACAATCCTGGCAAAGTCTGTAAGATTTTGGAGAGAGAAAGGCTCCTTAACAATATTGGTCCAGCCAGATCCTGCTGGGACAGACAATTTTTTGGTAGATTTTTAGATAGAGTTACTTATTTTAATCACTTGCCTTGGCTGTCCATAGGATACAAGCTCCTTTTGGAGGTAGAAAATAGAGCAAGAACTTAGGTTGTCCGTGCCTGGACTTTGGGAGCTGGAGTTCAGCTCTTAAATCAAAGCCTGCTTTCAAAACCATTGTATGTTTCTAAAATCACCTTTACTGTCTGCTTGCTAAAGGGTCAAGCTGTTAGAAAATCAGGAGTGAGGATAAGGGATTAAGAATCAGACATTTCATCCAGGGCTCTTCAGTACCAGACTGAGACTTAGCCAGAAAAACGGTAATTCAAAATTTGGGAATTGAGAGTATTGACAACTGCATTCTTCACTTGTTTTACTTTTCTGGCTAAGGATTATTATTAATACAGTACAACCTGAATGTCTGAAACTTTGCTGCATCTGTATTTTTTCAGTCTTCTTGCCTGATCTACCTTAGAGCAATGCTGTCAATCATCCATCCCATTCCTCAGGGAAGGAGGTAACACAAATTGTTTCTGACATCTCCACATAATGCAGTTGCTGTTGTAATGGTCACTGCCTACAGAGGTCAGCTTTCAAAATTTGCTTTTTGAACTCACACTTACAATGTTGCACCAAGGGCAGAAAGAAATACAACAATAAAACAATGTCGATTTTAATGGGAGTTAGACAATTTAATGGAAATTTTGTCATTAATTTAAAAAGGACTCGGATTTTACCATAGAAGAAATCATAATGAAAATAGGAAAATAGATTTGATTACTGATGGTTATGAGACCAGCTTAGATGCTGGATAGTTACATTCTTCATTACCATATTTCTGTTTGTATGAAGGCAAATTTCATTGTACTTTGTTTTGAGACACGAGAATAGATTATAGGAGAAAAAATCTGAGACGAGCTAGAAGCAAATTCATGTGTCAGAAGAAATGATAAATTTGATAATGAATATCTAACAGATCTTTCATGAAGCCCTTTATATAAATATATTTCTATATTAATTCAAACAAATATGAAAAAAGGTGGGCAAAGATTTCTTTCAATTTAGAAGTAACAATGTCTATAAAAAGAATTAACCTCTTTACAAAATTGCAAGTGCTGTGTTTTTCTGGATAATAAACCAAGAGTAAAGACATAAAATGATTACAAAAATGTATCATGTGCATGTCAAGCCATACATCTTTTTATGACAACGTATCCCTTTGTAATAGCAGTGCTTTTTGTCTGGAATTTAAGTTTTATAAAATCAGTAATTAATTACATTTTATGTCATTCAAATTTGAAGGATTCTACTCTAAATTTAGTGCCAGTAATTTTGATTGTCTGAGGCATTCACTGAAATCTTCCCGTGTTGAGTATTTTTTTGTGCTTCAAATATTTTCTCTTCATTATGGTATATGTTTCCTCCACAGCAAACTAACAAACACTTTTGATGTTTGAAGTAGAAAGGACCATGTTGGTTCCCATCCTACATTTATATTCAATTTCTTTTAAAATTTGGCGTATGTTTTGGCCTTGTTTTACATTCTCTCTTTTCAAACTGTCAAAGTATAGCTCTTCAATTTGTAACTAATGACCATCAAAAAGTTTATTTAATAAGAAAGTAAATGTCTGAGATCGAAGGGCAGACATAATTTGGCACCAGATATTTCCTTTCCATCAAAGACAAATATAAAATTCAAACTCAAGACATTTATTCAGCTAGACATCTATGTAGATCTACATTCACTCACACTTAAATAGAGGCAGCAGTGCTGCTGCCTGCTCTTACCTTTGATGGACCACAGATGACATGTTCAGGAGCCCTTTGGTGTGTTTTTCTTTCAATGCCAGTTCATTCTCTTGTTTCTTCTTAAGTCTGATCCTTTCATTCCTTTCTGCTGAAATAATATTTTTGAAAATCTTCTGCTCAAAATACAAACTGAATTGTGGCAACCTTCAGCACAAATTAATCCTTGTACTAAGTAGTCTTTTCAAAGTTACGGTTCCTTAGGAGATATCAAGTACTTCTTACACACTTTTGCTCTGCCACAGCGGAGACAATATTTTGTGGAGCATTTAGCTGAGATGGTAATGTCACTGAACTTCTATTCTACCTACTTCTCCCACTAGACTAACTCATTAATGTGGAATTCAAAGCAGAAATTTTATAAAAATACCTTTATTTCTTAAGCAAGAACTGTAATACCTAAACAAAATGTGCAATATAAAGAAAACCTCCACTCAGAGGCCACTTAGTCCTGGGAATGACTAACTTCACAAAATGACCCCTCAACTGACATCAAACTATTCTGGGTGCATCTGCATATGCTCACCCTCTGGGATTAAGTCAGTGCTTATCTGCTGACCAGGCTCCTGACTCTTGCCCCTGAAGTCCTGCCTGGCAGCAGGGCTTGGAGCACATCTGACAGACAGGATCTTGCACCACTGCTTTTAAATAAAAGAGAAGGAGGGAGACGGACGGGTTTGTAACAGATCAACATGCCCAGTCTAGAACACTCTGTGAGCAACTGCTCTGTTTTGTACATGTCAACCATGATCCCCTCGCAGGTTCTGAAACTGCTGACGAGGTTTATGACCTGCTGGATCTCACATAAATACAGACAGATTCTCCTGGAATTATTTTTAAGTGCTTATTTCCTTCAGGACAAGACAACAAAAGCAAGCTGTGATTATTGATTTCTTTTGTAAACACCTTCCCCTCCCCTGATGAAGGCTGTTGGCATTAAATTAACAAGTTAGCAAAACACCAGTAGCATCAGAGGTTAAGCATTTGAGACACATGAAAAGGATAGTTTTTTTTCCCTAAAAGTAGAGTTAGCAATTTTTAAAATAGAAAGTATTCTTTAACCACAGAAGAGATTTTTTTGAAGAGGAATAGGCATACCCACTGCAGGCTGAGATCCAGAGAGGAATTGGTAGGGGAGACTTGTGAGGCCCAGCATTAGCTAGACATACTGAGTGGTTATAAGACAGGATCAATCTGTTCTGCACTGCTCTGTTGTGAACTTTGAAGACTTTAATATTGGAAGCTGAAGTGCTAGGGTTAAGGCAAAATCTTTGTAGGGATTTTTGACTATCTGTATTTCAGACACTGACTTCCAGCAAAGCAGTCATTTACTGAAATTCTCACAAACTGCCTCTAAAGATCTCTTTGGCCCTGATTGAACCAACTATAGTGTCCAAAATCCCTTTGATCTGAGTTCCTTCAAGCCGGAATTTGAAGCCTGTTCCAGAATACTTCTCTGAGCTGAGATGGATGTTGTTACACACTTGAATGTTCTGCTTCACCGGTGTTTTGATATTGCTCTCAACTGGTTTCCCAGTTAGGCTGTGAGACCTAGAATACCAGTCACAAGAAGCACAGTCAATCTTCTGATGATTGCTCATTTAGATTATTTTTTCTCCTAGAGGTTGTGTGGATATGTTATTGTTTGAGTATGCCAGTATGCCATGAACTACAGGGAAGAAAATTACACATGTAATGGATCACATTTTCTTTTCAACTGAAGGAAAAAAAAATCCTTATGCTTCAATGTAAGCCTTCAGTCAAGAAGGAGGATGAGCGTATTTATCTTGGTAATAATGCAAGAATGGTTTAGACTTGGGTGGCCAGAGAGAAACACAGCTGAAATTCGCAGATCAAACAAACTGCTACATTGTAAAAATACTGCAAACCTACTGTAGCTTGGCACTACCAGCTGCTGAGGGACATGGACACTTTAGTACACTTAAGCTCTTTAACCAAAGTCCAGATCTGCAGTGCATAGCCCGACTCCTTTTTTATTTCTGCTGCTCTATTGGCCCCAGAAGCACCTAAATTTCTCATGGCGATTTTTAACAGCCTGGAGCTCTACTGGGACGCACAGCCATGACACCCTAAGTCCTGCCAGCCAGCCAGCTGCCTTCCATCCAAGCTCATTCAGGAGTCAGAACATCCATGTTCCTTCTTTTGCAGGAGGGGCTAATCTCTGTGGTGATCTCCAAGAATGATCACCACACTAAGACCAAGTCCTCTCATAGCTTCACTTTCTAAAACAAGATGGAAAAAACAGCACTGGCAATAGAACCACCTACTGTGTATTAGCTGTGGGGTTAGAATGGCCACAGAGGAAATTTCATACATACTTCATTCAGTGACAGCTAAATGGGAATAAGGACCATAGTGTCAGGCATCTCTCTCCCAGTGACTGTGCTTAAGATCAGGCTAGAGGACTTTGCTTCTTCTGACATCCCTGGGCCTAATAAATATGAATTTAGTTTGTCTGGCACAGCCACAGAAATAAAGGTGGAGAGTATCTCTCCTCCCACAGCCAGCCCAGCCCAGCCTAAAGTATCTCCTCTAATGCATTTCCTCAACTTCAGAGACAACATTTCACTGAGCTAAAAAGAGGAATTAATTTAAGAATCTACTCCTCAAAGCTGAGGGCAGTCATCTCAGAGGAAGCAGACTATCTGCCAATGATGTTTGTTCTCTTTACATGGAAGCAGGGATTGAAAAAAACCCCTCAGATCTCCTCCCTTCTAGGGAAAAGATTCAGCTTGCATGTGCTTGTCCTATACCCCCTCTCTCCACCTATGAGTACTTGATTCACTGATTCATTTTATTTGCATGAATATGCAAAGTTGAACAGTGGTAGATGTTAGCTTTACAACTTAATACTTGTAAAACTCCTTACTTTAAATTTTTTCTGCCCTGTGTTGAGGTTTAAAACACTAGAAAATCAACTGCAGGCAGTTGTGACTATGGTGGTATTGCTGATCTTAGTTTGGTGAAGCAGAGTTCGTGGTTAAACTATAATTTCTATCACTAGTCATTGTTCTGTGTGTGTCTGTACCAAATGTCAAGTAACGGGGTCCTGCACCTATGACTGTAATTCAAGTAATTAATAAAAACAGTTCTACCACTTCACCTTCAGACGTAAATGGACCTACTCCTTCATTTTGCTTTGATGCTTAAATAACAGATTTCTGTTACCTATAAAAACAATCTTTATAGTGATAATTAATTCAGCCAGAATTGTCTCACGGATGTCAATATCATACGTACCTTGTAATGATTTCAACTGTTGAACCTTTTTCCCTTCATAGCCTTCTGTGATTTTTCCTAATTGCTGGTAGTAGTTTTGCACCAGCCTACTGATATTATTGCTGGTTCCATATACACTTTCAACAGCAGCTTCTACCAGTCTCTCCTGTATCAGACAATACAAGTCACAATTCACTTTTAAGCCCAAAACTTTAGTGTTTTGATCTAAAACTGAAGACCCAACCTAACTCGGTATGTGCACACAAAATTGTGTAAAATGTGGCTTTAAAAATATGGCAAACTGAGATGATGAAAACCAGGTATCTCTATTCATCCATGGACCATTTCAAAATGAAAAATTACAGTAAAATCTTTCTAACTTGCCTCACCTCAGTCTGGGAAGAAGTCATTCCCCCTATCTGTTCAATCCCCGTAGCCCATTCTACCCATCAACCCAACTGCCAGCAAAGTAAATCAATATATGCGTAGCTCTATTATGACTTCCCATCGCACAGAAAATCCAAATATTTACTTTGGAAAAATTTTATTCACCTAGGAAGAATGTGTTTGTTTGATTTATCTGTCTATGAATTAAGCTGTTAACAGACAAACACTAATAATCAATGACAAAACCTTCATCAATAGGTAACCATCTCCCTTTTTTCCTCCTTTTTTTATTCTCTTACATCAAGAACTCTCACAACACGTTTTACATTCCAGGGTTTGGCTCAATAAAACCTGTTTTGGGTAATACAGTGAATACTTTATTGGTACATAGTTTGTAAATAATTGGCAAGGTATTTTCAGTTTTAACACAGGCTGTAATGATCTCCTGCTAATACTTCTATGCACAGGGTAATGCATAAATGAAACTGTCTTCCATTTTAGCAAAGTTGCCCTCAGGTTCTTTTTGGAAAACCGCTACTGAACATTTCCATACCTTGAAGTCCTGCCCATCATCCAAACTCCTTTTTCCAGCTTCCTGTTGGGCATGCTGCAGCAGTGTCTGCCCAATCACCTGTTCCATGTGCTGCTGAAGAAACTGAAGGGCTTCTTGGATTTCTGTGACTAGCTGCTGGTAAAATTCTAAATTGGTTTCCTGCATTTCTTCCTCGAGCTTCTCCTCCTCTTCCCGAATGTGGGACTCCTGGTAATCACACAAAAACAAAGCACTGGCATTTAAACATGTTAACAAACTTAGTCAGCTTCACTTTGAAAGGAAGTCTTACAACCATTCAGAATGTTGCCATTTTAAAAATGAGAATAATCTAATTTCCAGTGGAAGTGTGTACAGTCATTTAACACATTTGCCTCTGCACCGAAACTACAGCCTCTGTCATGACACACACAGGAACAGTTATGTCCTGTCCCATTAGTCATTTCCAAGTGACATATTCACATCTTATGTCAATAACCCGAGTCCACTAAGGGATAGTTGTGGACACCCTGAAAAGCTGCACAGGAACAAGGCAAGTCTACAGTTATGCACCAGGAAGATTTGTATGGTTTGTGTGGTCTGTCTGAGAAAAATTTTGTATATTGGTACTTAAGGCCCTCGGGAGAGGTCATGAACGTGCGTAATAGTACTTTAAACCCATTTGCACAGCGTGCTGCGGTGATGAGTTCTAAACCTTATCCATACACTTCTTAATTTTGAACCTGCCATCTAACAGCTTGTTCAGTGCTTTCTTTTTTCATTAAAGACACAGGAAAAATTATTCCCTATTGATGTATTTTATGCCAATTTTAAAACCTATGACATTTTGTAAGACACCTGGTTTTTATGCTAAGGAGTTCTAGTCCTTTGGGGTCTTTGGACCATCCTTGCTTGCCACAATTTTCTATGCTTCTTTTTAAATCCACTTTCCATGTAAATTCTCTTTAGCACACAATAGTATATGCTCACCAGCATGACCTGTTCTGTCTTCCTTAGGTGTATAAGTCTCCCATAGATAGCCTTCTATTGTGTTGCTGATGTCATTTTTATATTAATATTCTCATTTAGGGCTAAATAGCATTAAATTATTCTGGGGGATTTGACAGTGCCTATTTGATGCCTTCTTGGAAATAAGTAGTACAAGTAGAAAAAGAACCTACTATGCTCACATTCATCTGTGGAAAATAATGATGTCTGTATTAATGCTGGGTTGTTCTGACATGTCTTATTTATAGCTCAGACATATGTTTTTGAAAGTTTTCTTAGGCAGTTGGAATGTGATTATATTGTGCTTTTTTAGACACCCAATGCCATGACCATGCCCAAGCTAGGATCCTTTAGTATTGTTTTCCATTCTACATGAAATCAACAGACAGATGTGAAAGTGTCCACCAGACTCAAACTGGCCCAAAGAAAAAATTAAGTTTAGTTAAAACAACACATTATGTCTAAAAATCTGGTCAAGTTGTCTGTAAATTAACAATTTCCTTAATTCCTTATAGAGGGGCTCTAGTTTTAGAGGTAATTTGTAACATGTTTTTTGTCTCCTGACTTTTCACAATTCCATACCTATGTGCTACTTCTTTAGCAGCAAAGACCTTATATGTGTATTTTTAGGCACTTCCTTGTGGGATGGGTTTTAGCTGGACTTGGAAAAAGGCTGTAATGGAGAGAGGCCACAGGAACACTAATACCTGGGAACATTTCCTTTTTGTTAAGGAACATTGTGATTGCATCAATTAAGGTCTCTGTGGGAGCTAAGTGAGAATGAGTAGTGAAAAAGCAAGAGGAATGCAGTGATATGCATTTGTATTTTATTATATTTTATTTCTTTTGAAGGTTAAAGAGTTTTTAAGATTTTCAAACTTAACAGAAAATACTTCAATTAACATTTCAAATGTGAAAATGGCAGCACACAGATTTCCCTTACTCCTCTTTGCATTACGCAAATCTAAATGCGAGGGATACAAAATATTATCTCTCAGCTAATTACACAGTGACAGCGTGGAGTTTAGAGTTGCAAAGTGTTGGATGGGTTCAACCCATATGTGCAGCAGCAGTGGGTTGGGCAGGGGTAATCACTGGCACCTGCCAGGAGGTGTCTGAAGTTGACATATGAAATTTGGTGGGTTTCTAGGTAAATTTCCAATGCAAGTATGGAAATAACAACACTATGATCACATGTATCACAGATAGCTAAACAGCAGATAAGGTATCAGGGTATTTAAAATGTCTGCCCAGACTAAAAGAAGCACACTCAGGGACCTCCCATGCCAGCGGTGGGTGCATTTTTGACAGAGAACATTTTTCTTTCTACTTGGGACTTTGTTCTGGTTTTGGGTTTTTTGGGGTTTTTTTTAGATCTTCTATGGCTACTTCTAATGCCAAATATCATGCCATATGAGACCTCTGGAGACAATCCACCCGAACACTGTACTTACCACTGCCTTCTGTAACTGCCACTGGTCTTCATCTTGGCATGGGGAGGATCCCTTCTGCAGAGTATGTTGCTCCCTCAGTTCCTGAAGCAAGCTCTTTTTTCTGGACAGTCTCATGCGGGCCAGGGCTGCCATTCCAACTCTTCGGAGGGTTAACCTTCTGAGTACTGAACACAGCAGAAGTCGGTGTTTTTGCAATATATAGTTAACAGACCTGTAAAAAGGATCATTAAAGTCCATCAGCAAAGCTGCTTACTGATTTGGAGCAGCTATGTTCAGCAAAGTCATTGCTAAAAGGTGACAAGAAGTTAGTCATCACTCTGTGTAATGTCTTTTTGTACAAAGCATGCCTTGGAAAGCTGCTCAGGTGTAAAGAATGGGTATTGCTGTCATAGGCTTTCAGTTCTGTCACACTGGAGTTAAAATAAACACAGGAATACAATCGTTAAACAACATGCATATGCTGATGGACTGAACACTTTATCTTGAAGAATATGCAACTTCAAAGTGACATATGGAGTGCAGAGAGCCTGGTTCAAGACTAGAAATCACTCACAAAGACAGGAGATACACAGAAAGCACAGCACAGAGAAATCACACAAGACTACTTTTTCTACTTACCAGGAATAATGATATGTCTATTTTTTTTTAATTTTGCTTTTGATACTCAGTCAAAACACTAGAGCAATTTCCTCTCTGTCTGAAGATGCTCATAGTCCCTCTACACTGTACAGTGTAATGTACAGAAGTTTTAATCCATGCATGCAACAATGAAGTTTTGCCCCACTGCGTACTGACGAAACCATGCTTACTCATCACTGAGGCATCCTAGTCTGCTTACAACACCTTGAATTATCTTCTCTTGTGTCTCAGACAGGTGCTTTTGCATCACAGCAGACAGAGCATATTCCACTGTCCACAGCTAAAAGCAGAGGGGAAAAAATAACAATTGTAAAATAATCTGATTTCAATCATTCTAATCACCACATCAAGAAATGAGTGGTTATTTGGTGTCATTTTGCTAAAAGCAATCATCCCTCACTTTCAAGAAACAAACTCATGCTGAATTAAAATTATTCTACTTAGAAGTATTTTTTTCACTTACCACAATCTCAAAGAAAGCTCACTGAAAAAAACGGAAGGTTTTGCACCGGTTTGGATAAGACCTGAGCTGTATATCCCACAGATTTTTTGGTTTCAGCAACAGAAGAACAAAAGAAAAATAATAATATCGCACAAAATATTGCATTGACTCTTATCAGCTGACTGCAGAGGGCTTTTTGTTTGTATTTTTTTCACTGGTAGAGAATGTAGTTTTTATTCTCACTGAACAAAATAAAGGTATCATCTTCTATCACATTTTTGTGTATATAGTACGCAGTGCTAATAGCTGGAAATGGAGATTGTGTGATTAGGAAAGTATATGGACTGCAAGTTTACAGCTCCTTCAGGGTGATATTTAGATCAAAGAATTTAATCTTGAAATGAGTTTTGATGGACTTGCCATTAGACTGTAAAGTTTTGGAGATATGGACTTAAGATTTTGTTTAGCGCGTTGCCAGAATTTAAGCCCAAACTCTTCCTATGAGATGAAGAGTGTATTTCAGGCTACACTGGCAGATGAATAAATGCAAGTTCACCTGCTGGTGTATCCAGAGCCTTAAATTAAATACAATGCTCAGGGTCTCCGACAGCTTCACTGTATGTTCCAGCCTCATTCAGAACACAAGGGACTAAATTTTCTATTATGGCAGTCAGCAAGATCAATACTTCTAGCAAAGAATTAGATGTGTTAGTACCACAGTTAGGAGTGGTACTGGGCCCTCCTGCTGGATTTGACAGTTTTTTCAGTGGGAAGCAGTGATCTGTGCGAGAGAAAAGCTTTATCTGTGAGCACAGAATGAACACGGGAAGTGCAGAACATCAGAAACCTCATCATCTTTGGCTTTAAAATGAAAATGTCTTTCTTTCTTGGCTTTCGCCTTCTCTGTAATATACACAGCAACACACATTTAACTGACCTCTCTCCATGCAGAAATCCTTACCAAAACATATGTTCCTGAGCAGGATGCCTGAGAAGGATGGGCAGGCAGTCACCAAGAAGTGACAGATGGGAAGAGTGCAGCTGAGCATGAGAAGCACATCCCCTAAGCCTGTAAGGCACCGCTCTTGGCAAGCAACACAGATGTACCTGTGTAGCCAGACCTTGACTGATTTGAGTCTGGGTGAGTCTTATAATCACAGAACAAAGCCAAGCAGAGAGCCTTCTTTGATTGCATGCTGCAAGTGTCAAATTAATGTCTATCAGGTCACCAGGTATCATCATGACAAATGGCAAAAACTTGCTGGAAGTAATAACTGTATCAGTATTTCCCTTTAGCAACTCTGTGGATATGGCTTCCTGGTGTTTCACACCTGTCTGCATATGCCTTGTAGATCCATCACACTGTGTATTATAATGACTCTTTCAGCAGTGAAAAGAAGGGCTGAAGATGAGCCTTTACTTTCTGCAAGTATTTGCATTTCCAACGAGAGACTGGCTGTGGCTCAGATGCAGTTTCCCATCGTTTTATGAGACTCCATTATTCACTGAGGCGTTCTCTAGAAGGGCCTGTCTGCACACTTCCTGTTAAACTGATTGCAGCCAAGAACCCAAAATTTAGCACCTCACCTGCTATCACTATATCCTATCCAAAAAGGCACTCAGAGTGATAACAAAGATAGAGCTTATAGTCATTCTTTACTTCTGTTTATGAAGCAATACCTAGTTCTGTAGCGGTGAAAGTGTCTTTTAAAGGAAAAGAATGAGTCACCTTTTCCATTAAGAGTGCATTTGAGGTAATCTGTATGCAAAAGTTATACAATGTCTCTTCACCTCCCTGAGACGAATGAGAATGCAGCAGAAATTCCCCCAGTGCACAGTTATTAAACTGAACAGTAGAAGTACATTAGTCATGTAAGTATTAAGCGAAAGTAGCAGTAGTAAGGAAAGGGGAGGCATTATTACACATTTAAGATGGGATGACAAACAAGGAAGATTGAGATTTGGACCAAATACTAAACCAGTGGTTTGTCTCAAAGAGCCCATTAGGAAGAAGATCAAGATGGGAAGGATCAACTTCAAATAAACTGAACATGATACATTTTATTGGAGGAACACTTCAGCAGCTCACTGGGATGGTTGGCAAGGCAGAGTATTTTCTACCTCCAAAATACTGGAAAAACTCACACACACAGGCAGAAATGCAACAGCAAAGATTCTCTGGGAATATTAATTTGAAGCTGCTGGCATATGACAGAACCAGCAAGCCAGAGACCGCTATTTCATCAAGCCAGGTGGTAAGGTCAGGCTTTGTGCTTGCACTGATCTTCCAAGGCTGGGTCAACTCAACAAGCATCTCCTCAAGCTTTCCTGTTCTTGGGAATGACCTTACTTTGCTCAGAGACAGCTCTTGTGTGGAATGAACAAACTCAGTTTGCTGTTCACATTTAGTGGCCCAGACAGAGCCCAGGCTCTCTGATTTTGCATTTCACTGGTAAAACCAGCGACAAAAGTACATAAAAAGGGGAGTAAAGCTCCAAGGAATGTCTGGCTTCTTCAAGTGTTGTTCCAATTGCTATAACAAAATGAGCATAAACCAAAAAGAAAGTCATAAAATACACACCGAGTTCTAACTGGTAAGCAGACGCTGGTTCAGTTTTCTGAGCATCAGTGATGTGGAAATGGATGGAAATCTCATCCTGCTTTTATTCTGCAAGCTTCCAAGTGTTTTGCTTCCTGATCTTAAGTCTATTTATAAGATTTTCTGAAGCACTGCTAACGTTAAGTATTACTCTCTGGCAATAAGGGTGAGGAATGTGCCTCTTATCTCTGTTTTGACATCTTCAGCACAGATGATTCAGGAAACCAAAGGGACGGGATTTCTCCCTACCAGCCTGTAGATGGAGTGTGATGCTCACTGACTGCCAAGTGTTCAGGCTGCTCCCTGAAACCCCTGCCCAGGCTAGAGAGCTCGTCTACAGAAATCATGAGTTAGGGACTATGTGGGAAAATGCTCAAGATTTATTTTCATTAGTCATTTATTCCCTTTTGCCTCACATCCTCAAGTGTATAAGGCAAAGTTTTATATGCAACTGATTTTTTCTTTTCAATTGTAAAAGAGATGCTATTCTCTGTAAGGACATCATATCTCAGATACGTATAAATGCTAGGAAAGATAACTGGAAAAAAAAAAGCAGTTCAGGTAAAAGGGAAAAATGCCTTTTTGAGCCAGCTTGAAAAGCACACATGGTGAAAAGCCTTCTGCTATTAAGACTTCCTAAGCCTGTAAAGCAGGTGGCTGTGTAGCTCTTAGCACAGTACATTTATCACAAGGCAAATGAAAGACATATCTCCGGCTGGAAAATGCCTGATAAATTGGAAGGCCTGTCAATATGACTGCTGATTTATGAATCTTCTGTCATGGTAAGCACTGTAACATCTAGGGGATCTCTTAAATGACATGATCACCTGTCACAAGGACTCTCTTCTCGTTAATGTGGCAACAAAGTATTTCTTCTTGTGGGACACAAGTGTCAGCTTGTCGCTTAAATGCTCATGCTGCTGGGTTTACAACACAAAAGGGCCAAGAAATGCATTTTACATTTGAATATAACAGAATGCGTCGCGTGACCTTTTTCAGACTTATTTATATAGGAAAATTTGCCAGTCTAGGTTGGATGGAATAGTTACCTCCCTGCATGCTCTTTATGGAGATACAGCAGATTTTTTTCCAGTTTAGTCCGAGTACTTTCCAAAATGCCACATGCATGAAGTTAAAAACGCTACTTAAGCTTCTGCGCAGAGTATTGTCTTGAGGAATCATACAGTTTCCCACCAGGAGAAACTTTTATCTCTTCGAATTTATCACCCAGAATTGCTTGTCCTTAGGACAGCTCTGCTGCGCAGTAAATTTTTATACTGAATAAAGCCCAACTGCAGCACTGGTGAGTCAGAGACCAATGTGAGAGCTCTGTCATTGCTAAGTAAATTCCTCTATAGCTCTGTAGTAATTACTGTTAATGATGTCAGCAAACTCTTTATTATTTTTTTTCAGCTAGGAAGTAATTTGTTTTATATTATGAATCCTATGGTACATTGAAAGTGATGGGAGTCAACTCTCTAATTTAAATAACCTATGCTTGGGCATGACCAGAACATCTGAATTCACATACAATGAATCCATCATACAGTGCTGCCCAAAGAGCTATTATCTAGCAGCTAAGTGCTGGAGATGAACTAATCCTTTTAATCCTTTGCGAAAAATTCCCAGGACATGGTTTCTCCACTCAACACTGTGCCTAATGATCACAACAGAAGAAAGTACAAGCTGCATTTTTGGCACAAAATGTCAGAATTGAGAACTTCCCCTCTGTGGTGAATCTCCTATTTATTGAACACAACCTCTCTGGCCCTGAACAATGGCTCAGGTTCAATGGGACAGTGGGAGGACCACGGCACAGGTGCCCTAACACGTACTCTGACTCAGGTCATGCACAGACAAGGACAGGCAATTTGTCAGCTCTCGATGAATGTGAAAATGAACAGCAATCTAAAAGTGTGAACTTGAGAAGTCAGGTATTCAATCTAACCCTTGAAAAAATAGGCCAAAATTAAAAAAAAAAGAAAAAAAAGTTGAAGCCATTATTCACTGAAGGTACAGGTATGCCAAATTCAAATGCCAG
This sequence comes from Grallaria varia, assembly GCA_013396735.1. Classification (NCBI taxonomy): domain Eukaryota; kingdom Metazoa; phylum Chordata; class Aves; order Passeriformes; family Formicariidae; genus Grallaria; species Grallaria varia. The sequence continues at coordinate 1,614,083 of VWZG01006760.1, read as the reverse complement.
CCAGCAGTTCCAGAAAACACAAATATCCACCCTTAACTAGGCATGTGAGCAGACTCACTGGCATCAGTGGTTGGTCCCCATTATATCTTAGTTTACTTTGCTAGATAGCTGAAACAGAAAAACAGAACTGTGTTTCAAAACAGGTGAGGTACAATCAAGTAAATATAAAAAGATCAGGGAGGTGCATGTTGCATAACTTCAGATAAAGGAAAATACAGAATAAAAAAAGGAGATTTAGTAGGAAGCCCAAAGTTTCCTGAAGCACACTGTTTTATGGTAGAACCCTAAGTAGGAGTGGGTGAAAAAGTTAAACTCCCTATAGCATTCTGCAATAATTAGGGACTCGCTGAGTACCTCATTAACCATGTACTGGGTTGTCCAGGCACTTTGGAGAATGAGGGAAAGTATGATTTTGCCAGCATTAAAGAAATCTACCAGCCTTTTATTTAAGAAGCTCCAAATACTCCTAACATTGCAGGACTCAACATTTAGACAGGGGCATGCCTTTGAATAGAGAAGGTCTTCCTTTGACCAAGCTGTGTTAGAAGCAGTGTTGACAGAGACATAACACTGCATAAATAAACTGAAGGGATAACTGAGTTCTAGCCTAATGCTGAAGATACCTGCCTCTTTGTTTTACTCTTGTTGCTTTTCTCCTCTGGTGTCAATGCCCCCTATGCTGGGCAGAAACAGACCAGGAAGGCTGGATGTGTGTTTCTTCACCTTCTTAGTGAAAACAATAATTTTATATAAAGTGTGTATCAGACGTTTCCAATTATTATAGTATACACTCCCCACAAATAAGTATCTTGATCATTTTTTTCCATATCCCATTTTTTAGAATCCGAGGTTCCAAAACATAACACGGATCTTACTTCTTTTTCTTGCAATAGCTGTTCCTGGAAAAGCTTCCAACGTTTCTGGCGGTGGGTCTCCCATTTCTCCAGCTGAGGGACCAAATTCTCCTGCCATTCCTCTTTCAGAAGCTCACATTCTCTTACAGAGAGGCCAGTCACCACTGGCAGGGTCTGAAGAAACAGCTCTGTCACCAACTCTGCTAAAGCATGGGAAGCTTTAGAGTACAGGTCCTAACAGAGAGAAAAAGATGGACAGAGAGAGACACAGGTGACAAAGTGAACCCTGAAACCTTTGGAGCTGTTTCACTGCATGTCTGCATGATGCTAGTGAGAGAACTATGTCACTGGACCAGCGACCAACCCCTAGAGCTAAAATCCAATGCCACTAAGCCTTGAGTTAAAAAGACCAGGTTTTGTAGATGGAACAACTTAAAATGTTTTGGTTCAAGGCACACAAGGCATTTCAAACACAACAGTGGCATGAGCACATGAGACCCTGACTCCTAACTGCTGCTCACAAGCAACTGCAGTACAAAGAGTATTTTGTTTTATTTGCTCTGGCAATGTGTTATAAAAATGCTTATTTTCAAAGCTGCTGTGGAAATAATATGGTGTAGCACAACACATCACAGACACAATTTCGCAAGTGCTCATATGAATTGAACAAAGAAAGAAGGAAGAGTTAAAAGGGACAGTATGGCTTTTAGTTAGGCAAAACTGACATAAAGTCATGTCAATAGCACTTCAAAATATGACACTCTCCAATGCCTGAAGAACAGAATTATTCAAATTCATCCTGATGCAGAACAATTTCAAGCCTAGGAAAACAAACATCTTCTCGTGGTTTTACTAAAACTAGTCTCACATGAGCAATTTTCAATTGCTAAGGCTGTTTCACTCGTTTGGGTGCTTTAGTCAGATCCAAGCTAAAAACTCTGTTTTAATTTCACTGTGAAATACACAGTGGTGGATAGGAGCTGTGTTGGCAAACTTGCTACAATTTAATTCCTGCAGAGAAGGAGTGGGGACAGGTAGCTTTCCCCGGCTGAGAAGAGAAAACAAAAACACCTTGGAAAGGTCACATGGACACTGCGGTACTCCAGCAGTATGAAGAGTTATTTCTCCGTAAGCTCCTCATGATCTTACCAGTCCAAAAAGCTTTACTGCCTAACTGGACTTACTTTCATTATAATCAGTATTAACAGTCTTAAAACCACTTAATTTCTTTCTTTTCTTTAAAATACAGACAATATTTTTAAAACTCTTCAGGTATTCCTGGGAATAAACTGCTATAATGTACTATTGTGTAAGAGCCCATTCCAGCTGCTAGATGTTGAATCATAAATTAGAAAATAACACTATAAAGAAATAAAAAAAAACCATAAAAAAACAAAAGTGGATGTTCAATTCCAAAGTCAAGAACTCAGAAATAAAGAAAGACCAGAACTTAGGTTGCATATGAAATGTAGTTCTGTGCCCTCATGATGATAAATTTGGGGCTCGTGTAATGTTTCCACAGGACCTTTATCTGCTCCATGTTTAGATTTTTGAATACCCTTTGAACAGATTGATTTCATAAAAATATTTTGTATTTCTCATTTATTATAAAATATACAAGCTGTGCACTGAACACTAAATTATTATTTTCCTCCTATGATCCCTCTAGGATGCTAATCACCATATTAATTAGCTGTTTCACAAACAATAAATAGCTTAACAGCTCCCTGCAGTAACCTCTTCTTATGGATAAATTGAGGCACGACACTGTAAAATGTGTTCACTACACCTTCGAGACGAGCTGTCTTGATTCTTTCCACTCTCTCACCTGTGTAAAGCCAGCAGGAATTCCAGCAGCCAGCTTCTACTGGCTATCTTTAACCCCAAAATTTTCTGAATTCTTTCAAATTGGGCTATGGCTTTGTGAAAATGGGTACTGGGTGTTAAATATGAGAATTAGTAGTCAAAGACTCTCAACCATCAGATACCTCATTTCTGGTAACACTTATCCCATTTCTAGTGATTGCTCCCAATCCAGACATGACAGTATCACTGGGGTAACATCTGCTACAGAGGTGCATCCTATGCTGAAGGACTGATCTCCTCTACTCCTTAATTATTATAGTTACCTGTCCCTGTTTCAACAAGACGCATCCTAATCATCCGTGTAGTTGTGGGCCTGGCTTAGCTTGGCAAAAGCAATGCAAAATTGTTTGCCTGCATTTTCTCTTCTGCTGCTTTTTATTTTAGAATTCAAGTCTCTAAATCCTCAGACTTAAAATAAGCTCAAAGATCCTATGTTTCTGATCTTCAAATCCCATACATTTAAAGAAAAATTGCTCTATCTCAGTAAACCATCTCTTCTCTGAGCTTTACAGCCTTTCAGGACAAGTAAATTCTCCTGCCTTTACTGGCTGTTCAGTGATATAAGGATTTTTATTTAGTCTGAAATAATTCAGAAGCAGTCTAGAGGAGTCTGTGGCATTTCTATTGCAATCTCAGAAGATCTCAGTCAGAGTGTTAAGGAATGCTATTCTTAAACAATAGCAGCTAAATCCCTTTGGAACACATTTAGCTGTAGAACTGATAGCATTTCCCTGGCCTGCTCACAGCTATGTATTATTATTTACTGGGAAATATTTTGTACAAAACATAAAGATGGTATTTTGTTACTTTTTGTTATGACATTTTGTTCAAAGATCCAGTGAATGGAGATCTGCGTGTATTCTCTGCAGCCTTTAGCACCACCACAGTAGGTACATAGCTACGCAGGAAAAACAGGACTAGGTCCTGTTCCCACAAAATTGCTTACCTGTACCACCTCATTAATGCGATGGACCAAATCATATGGCCCAAGGCAGTCCTCGCATGCCAGACCCCAACTGGACAGAATGCTGTACCCACAGGCCATACCACAGGGACAATACAATGGCCATGCTCTTTAATGCAGCACTTGAAAAAACACGGTGGAATGGCCTTTTAAAATTTGGTAGGAGAAATATTAATTCTACATTTAGGAAATATTACAGATGTGATTGAATTCCACCCAAGCAACTCAAGCTAACAAAATAGTTCAAAACTGTTTGTACTCTAAGGAATGTACTTGATCTCTCACAGCAATAAAGTCTGTCTGTGAGTAGGGATGGCATATTACATATTATAAAAGTTATTTTCCACAGGAAAAAAAAAAAGAAAATGGTTAAGAAATCCTATTGCTTCCAGGATCTTATTTTTGGACTACAAAATATTTCTTACAAGCTTCCTGATATGTCATCTCTTGTTTTTAAAGCACTGACTTAATGAAATTTATTCAAATTGATTCCATTAATAGCATAGCTGATTGCAGTGAATGAATGAACCTGTTTGTAGTACCTGGCAGTCAATCTCAAAGCTTTTCAAAAAATCCCCAGAGAAATTCATCTAGCATAAAGAAATACCACAGGGTATGCAGAGAAATAAAATGGGCTCAGATTAAAATGCTGAGTGCATCTGAATTTCAAACAAGGCAATAAATATATAATTTTGTCAAAAATCAGGGGAAATACACAGCTTATCAGATTTCACTCAAACACAAAAAACAATATTAAGGCTTTCCCTCAAACCCAGATGATTAAAAGGTTTCTACATGTAGATGAGAATAAAATGAATAGTGAAATTGTGAAGCAAGAAAATGTATTTAGAAAGGCTGGTTGTGGTTTATTTTACGTGCCAATCACTGAGTAGTATATATTATCTCAAAGAGGCAACTGCACAGCTATTTGTTAACTTGTGATACAACATCATTTCATTAAAGGAATTAAAATACCTGATCAAAGCTGTAGAACACATTTCTATGTGCCTCCAGAAGCTCAGTGGGTAGGACACTTGTTTACAAAGTAAGATACTCATCTCCCAACCCATACTGTATCTTACTAAGCACAGAGATTCAATTCTCAGATCATGCATCCCATAAATACACCGAAAATTCTTCAACATTGGATACACACACCACTTGCCACTAGAAGATACATTACATACACTCAGAAGATACACTCACTCTAAATGAGGAAAAGCTGATTGCATTTCATCCATGTGAAGAATGCTGGAATGCCAACTGGATAATGAAAACACTACCATGCTTTTAAGCATCCTAACATTATTAAAACACAATGACACTGAAGTCATCCCTAGCACAAGATAATAAAAAAGTCCACTGCTTGATTTCCATGCATTTAAAATGGAGATTTATTGAAATTTCAGTCACTGAAAATTTGCCCCCTTACTGGTCCTTGATTTACTCAGGAGGTAATTTCTTCTCTTTCTTTACTCCCTTTTTAGAAATGTGCTTTTGTAGATAAGGTTATGTCCTTACTAGATCTAACTATTAACAAATTGTGAATCTACACAGAAGTAAAATACATTTTGTTACGCACTAAGGCAAGAGGCAAACTTTAGAATAAAGGCTATCCCTATCACATATCTTGTATCAGCTTTGACTGAAATTACCAGATAAAATTTAATAGTGCCCAAGCCCAGAACTAGAATGAGCTCGCATGGTAAGAGTTCACAGATTTAATCTATGAGATGATGATGTCTTTCAGCCTTCTTAGGGTAAGTCATGGGGCAAAAATTTCAAAAGTGAGCATTTGAAGCGGAGGTCTCTTGATAGGGATTTCCACCTGAAACAAACTCTAGGTGATTTATCTTGAAAAGATATACTTGGTACTTGGAAAGATGCTCTTGGCACCCAAAAATGCCATCCACTCTATGAAAATCATCCCTAACTATATCTCATGTTAATGAAATTACAAAAGGAAAGTAATGAAACAAGAAGCCTCTGAGAACCTGTACTTTTTATTTTGTAAAAAAATTTTTTTATCCTTTTATTAACAAAGGAAAAAATAAAATTATTTCTTCAACCTCACATTCATGTTTACCCATTCATAACATGTTTATTGTCGTGCTCATTGATAACTTAATAGCTTTTAGTCTAAATACCTTTGCATTTTATTCCTGTGTCAAGTCAAATGAAACAACATTCTGGTGAAGTGCTATCAGCAAAGGGGAATTACAAATGACAATAAATTGTGTTTTTATGGTTTTGAAGTTAAGGCTGAGGAAAAAGAACTATCTTACCATGGACTATGTAATTCTTAGCTGTTAATTGATTTCCTTTGTGCAATCTGCATGTCTGTTTTCTTAATAATGAATTGTTAACCACTAAGCACTTTTTGCTTCTCCTTTCCTTACTGATATACAAGGTTATTTCACACACATGAAAAAAAAAAAGAAGGAAGAGGGAAAAGATTAAAGGTTGGTGAATATCTGATATGCCAAACTTGAGACAAACCTGCAAGGAGATAGCCATTATTCTTTTCAAGAGATCATGAGAAACAGAACAGGATATATTGGAGTGGGGGGTGGGGGTTGTGTTTTTGCTGCCATGTAAAAGAAAATTATGGTAAAATCTTTGCAACTGAAAAGTTACCCAAGCCAATACAAACTCTTACTGCAGCATAACATTCCTTGTATATGGGATAACTCTGCATAGTTCTTCCTTCAGTTATGATACATTGTGATAATCAAAATCATTCACCTCCACTCCTTGACATGCAATTAAAAAATCAGTTATAGAGCCTGTGTCAAGACACAGATTATTCAATAATATTGCACTATTTCAATCCACTTGTGTGGCTGAAAAGTCCTACGCCATCCTTCAAATATAACTCATTATTCACTTCAGGCATCAACAGATTCCATTGACCTTGGTTAAATAATTTTAATTGATTTATTCATGTGTACACAAAATAAACCTACTCAATTATTCTATGCAAACATAGCTTCCAGATCATTGAATTTTTACATATTTATTCACCAATTTGGATAATTCTTTGATGCACTGTAGCACTATAGTCTTCCGTAGTGCTAGAGGGTTATATAAATCCAACTTGATTAACTCACGATCTGTTTAAAAGGGGAAAAATATGAAAATGAAAAAGGCATAGAAATTTGAGAAGGGCTTGTTAGAACAAGGCTGGATTTGCTCCTACAAGGGAGTAGCACTTAGAGGTAAGTGACATATTTTCTTCTGTCCCCAGGATAGTAATTGGTTCCTTATTTGGTCACATGGTGACCTTTTCCTTGTATTTTAGTATCACCTCTCGCACTGAGATCATCTTTCAACTTATTCATGAAGCCAAGTCTGTAAGCTAACTGCCCTGCTTGCTTATACAGGACAAACCTGGGTAGCTATGGAAATATCAAGTTGTTCTAGTGCATAACAAAAAGAGGAACTTTTTATCACAAAAAGGATCTTGCCAGGCCCTTTTCCCTTGAAAAAAATCCCAGTGTAATGGCCCTTAAATATAGCAGCCAAGGACCATGAGCTTAGGGTGATGGCAGGGCACTTGAGCTATGCTTGGTTGAGTGAACTTGTTAGTTGTGCAACCCTTGGCAACTTTGCACTGGCTGTCTTCCTAGAGGATTAATTCTGCTTTGCTGTCTACAGAGCAAGCTGTGGTACAGTACTTAAATGTGGGTGGATGATCTGTATATTATGCATCTCTCTCACACTGGTGCTGTTACAGCACATGAACTTATTGGATATTACTCAAAATGGTCATCTGTCTGATTCAACTAGGCTGTTTTTTACTCAGATATTGGCATTTATTTTATAAATTGCAATACTGATGGATGAAATTCTTGACCATGGAAAAAATACCCTACCACACTGAATTTCCCTTTTGGGCTCTGTTCCTGTTATTCTGAAAAGTGTGTTTTGATTCACTCCAGTTCTGGGGGTTTCTAACCAGAGTCAAGATGGCAATGGAGACAGAAGCAAGAACTTCTCTGGAACTGAAAATCCTGTGAGTACTGGACAATATTAGATTATTCAGCCCAGAAGAAATATGTTATTTCCTTAATCCTTGGCCCATAGACAGTACAAGCTACTTAGAAGAGGCATATAAGATGCTATTGCTATATTTTGATTATGGAGAAACTGGGACTTAGATAACACTTTGCCTCCTCTTGAATTTAGGTAATTAGCTCCTACTAAGACCTCTCAGTTTTATTTCCCTTAAATACAACAGCTATTTGACTGTGTAGGAAAGTATAAGTACTTTGTGCAGTTTTCCAAGACTAATTTTCATTTGCAACAAAATCAAAAATAGACTGAACTCTTAAATGTTTCATTACTTCTAGTCCTTTCCACTCCTACTGTGCTTACAAATACATGAATGCATCTTTTTAAGATGTCATCAGTCTGACTTTGGATGTCTTATGGATCACAGGCTGAGGAATATTCATCCAAGTGTCTGTGGAGCACGCTAGGGTGACTTCAGAGAGTTTCACTCAGTTTTTTCTGTAGTATTACTAAGCTTCCATTTCTACCCGAAAAATAAAAATGCCATAGAACAGGTCACTACTACAACAGGTGAAATTGTTTTCTTGCTTCCTAACTTATTTAGTAGCACACACCTGCAGTTAGGAAATATGGAGATTAAGTGAACAATAGAGTGTTTAACCAAATCTTTAATTTAACCTTTTCCTTGCTTGTGGTAGAACAGAAACAGCAGGGTCCAAACCTCCTAAATACATGCAAGGCAAATGACTGCCAGTTAAAATTCAGGAATTGCAGACCTTCTGGAATGACAACACTGAGCTTTGCAGTGTTTGCAGAAGTGCCCGAATTAGCTGGTTCCACAAAGGCCCTGGTTCAAACCCATCAGGGACATAGGTCCTGTAGAACTGAGCTGACTTTTTCCATGTGGCACTTGTTGGTACCTGGATGGTTGTCTGTTTTTTTAGGTCTACCTGAGCTGCACTCTCACCACGGCACTGCGGAGTATCTCAAATCCCTGTCACCTTCCCATAGGTATCTTGCCTTCTTCACTGGTAGCAATAGCTTCTCTAGCAGAAACCTGGAGCAACTAAGTGAAGGGCCACAGTCCTGCTGCCCAGGAAAAGGCTTCTGCTTTTCCAAAAGCTTTGAAAGTGTGGTGGAGACAAGAGCGAAGTCAAGACATTGTGTTTGTGAGATGCACCTCCTTCCCTTTATAGCAAAACTACTTTAGCTTTTATGGCCCAGGTAACAGAAAACATGCAACTACTGCTCCTTCCTCAGCTGTAGAAGTCAGAACAGTCCCATTTACCTAGGGTGGGGATATGCTCATCTGTATTATCTCTTCTTTCTAGCTAACAAGGCATATTCAAAAGCAGCCTCCTCTCTTAAAACAGTCTGTAACATCTGTATTTAGGGTTAAGGGGACAAAGTCCAGTTGTTCATTATGTTTAATATCACAGTAAACATATTTTATTCCAGGAAAAAAGGTGGAAATGAAGATTTGCAGACCCTCATTCAAGAGATGCCAGTTGGATCAAAGTACTTGCAGTTTTTCATGTTTGGCAGTGTTTATTTGGGTCTAGTCATAAGAGAGCAGTTGTAATATGGAATATAATGGCTTAGGGCTGAGTGAATTGGCTGAGTTCAAGTTTGTGCAGTTCTCCTGGCAACCTGGCAGTTCTCGAAACAATTCACCAAACCAATTTTTCTTTAATGGGAAAGAAAACTTAGCCAACAGTGTTGAAAGAAAAAGGATTTTCCGTCTGATTTTACTGCCACTAAATCAGAGTACACAATAAAGGAAAACAATATAATTTCACAAATGAAGAGGAACCGTGCAGAGTAAAAAAAAAAATTGTTGCTTTTCCAGAGACTTCATGTGAATTGAGGAGGGGAGTGGAGAAGTTAGTAACTCTGGACAACGAATTGTGAGCAGTAGTATCAGCAAACGTGTTGGCTTTTCTTGTATTAAATAGCTTTGTACAATTAACCTACTCTGACTCACTGGCATATCCTTCCGGTCAAACTTTTCCTTCCTCCGAAGTCGTAGTTTTTCTCAAATATTCTGCTGCTTGCATTATTACATAAAACCATGGCAAAACTATTTGTTCTAAATACAGTGGCTTTATTTTTTTTATCAACTGAATTTGAAAAAAGTGCATGTGGACTAGTGCTAATTAAGATTGTATGGGAATATTACCATTATGTGATAGGGATTACAAGTTTCCACAACATCCTGATCTGGTCATAATTAATCATGACAAGGATCCTGTTGAGCTGAAAGTGATTAGTTCCAATCTAATTAAAGGTCACTGCTGGCTACAGTTATGGGCTTCCTCAGATAGCTCATGTTATCTTATTTTTTCATTACAGAGAGAAAATAAAGTTGACGCAAAAGCATGAAGCATCTACATATTTTTCAAATCAGTAACAAAAAGAAGTGTAAAAAAATTACTTAAAGCTATTTTTGACTAGAGTAAATACAATTTCTCTGAGAGGAAAAGAGATGAAAAGAGTATTTTTGGAAATGTAGTGAAATTTACGAAGAGTAGTATCATCCTACCATGACGCAGAAGAGATAATTATTGCTACATAAACAAAGTCTTCTTCCTGGTAGTAATGCCAGACATTGTATGCTCTCAACATTATTGTAGCCTTGTCAGCCATCCAGGCAGCACATTTTTAGCAGGCCATGCAGGCATTTTGTGGCTAATATGAGGTTAAGAAACAGTGTTTTGGGAAGATAATGCAAAAGGCAAGCTAATGTGGAAGACTGTCCATCTTCTGGTTTGTCAGCCTAGACTCCTGGAGCTGCCATGGTCTTTCCCACAATTCCCCAATGCCTGATAGTATGTAGTGAGGTTAGAGATTTTCAAAATTAACTTAGTAAATGACATTTATCACCAGAAGTGGCACCTTGTAGAGATCAGCAATAGCCTCTGTGCTTTCGCAGTCATCTTCCTCCTCCAGTTTCCACTGCGCTTGCTGATACTTCTCTACCAGCTCATGGTAAGCCTAAAAGAAACATAATAGGTGAATTTAGATGGTTGAAAAGGTTTGGATAGCTTCTTGTGATCCTCCCCTTTCCTTCCTTGATGCCCTTTCCATGTACCACTGCAAGTAACTGTTTATCTGGAACAGTGACTCAGAGGGAAATGAAACCTGCCTTACCATGTTAATTTGAGCAGATCCAGTCTTGAGTATAAAACTCCTTAGCCTTAGCAATTTGGGGTTAAATACTATGTACCTATTACTGAAAAACGTGAAATGATCTGATTTGAAACCTGCTTTCCAGTGTATGAGAATCGCTACATCCCAGCAGTACTACAAGGTGCAGAACAGCCATCAGACATCATCATCAGACACCTGATGAATTTAAGCTCAATCACACTGTACAGGGCTTTTGCACTGGAGTTGGTCAACATATCCCATGGTGGTCCCTAGAAGGATAATCTATGAGTTAGGCCTGACTTGGTTCTTGGTCACCATTTTAAGAGGGACACAATTTTTTACTATATATCTCATTCTGTCTTATAAAAAATCAGAGCTGCAGCAACTACATCATTACCACCCAACTTACATTCAGAAGAAACGGATGTGAAGAAAGTTCATTGCAAAATCCACCTCAGTAATTGGCAACCACTTAAAAGTCAGCAGAAAGGTCAGTTACTGCTGACACTGCTACCATGGTGGTGAGAGTCCCTTGATGAGGTGGAGGGGAAAAGGCAGAAAAGAAAAGGGTTTTTAATGGGTAAAACTCTGGACTCATCATGAAGCTTTGGGATCAACTCCTTCACTGCTGAACTGGCTGTGAAACCATGAAACACATTCAAAATAGCTCCTCAATGCCAAGGGGACAGTTCTCACAAAATAGTTACTGGACTATTTAAGTCAAACCACAGGAGCTGCAGGCACATACAAATTTCTCCTATTCTTCCAAGAGTCTCAAGACCCCATCTGTTCTGGGACAAAAGACTGTCCTGTCATGGCAGCAGGAAGGCTTACATTTTTGACTTTTATAATTTGTACACAGGCATTTCATAATACTAAGACTCCACTGTGTTCTGTCCTGCAGAATTGTCTTAGTTTAGGGCAAAACCAAAACAATTTCGAATACCTTTCTCAAGAAAAGATCACGCCTCTTTTAAATTTAGAACAAAATTTTAATTTTGAAGGGAAAATGTAGAAGGAGAGATAACAGTTCTTAACCACTAAATATAGTTATATATGCATATATGTATATGTNAGAATGAAGTGCAAATTGCCCTTCCCTGCTCAGCTTGTCATAAGCAGATTGTTAGTCTACAGTATAACTAAGCATGCTCATTAGCTTTCTAAGGCGTACAGAATAAAGCATGTCTTGCACAAAGCTGTGTGATTCCAACTTTGTAGGGAAGAAAGTCTTAATGCAAAATTTCTAAGCTTTGTTTAATCAACCTGGATGTGTCCAAGAATTTTGAATGATGTGTATGAGGAAAATACACTCATAAGTGCTTGATGGCTACAAAGATATGCAATAGAATTATTTGTTTCAAGTTATGGAAAGCCAAAGNGGCACTCATTGTCTCCGATGGCTGCCTGCTAACATGTAACACACGCGTAGGGGCCCTGCTTCCCAGAGACGTGGCCAACCATCACTGCACATGGGAAGCAGAGATTAATTGCTGCTTTTGCTTTTGCTATTTGTATAAATATAGACTGCCTTATCACAACCCACGATTTGCGCCGGTTGTTGTTTCCACCCTTATTCTCTCCCCTGTCCAGCTGGGAAGGGGAGTGATAGAGGAGCTGGGTGGACACCTGGCATTCAGCCAAGGTGAACCCACCACCACAGTGCTCTACTGGTTTAAAGCACCTGAAACATTTTGTTTTGAAATGAGGTCTTGCCAGGCAGGTGTGCATACAAAAGCAGTAACTGCACTACCCAATTCATACAATATAATTAAAGAACTTGGCCCTGCAGTACGAAATTGGGGTGTTAAGATCAATAAATTTTGAGTTTGCTAGAGCTGGAATCTGGGTCTTCTCATACAGTAATTTTATCTAAGTTATTAGATTTCACCAATATTTTAATGCTGCTGGATGTAACCACTTTCACTTTAAATTATTTCTTTTCATGAAAATTGAGGATTGATTTTTTTTTAAATCTTAATATCTTGGGTCTGCAGTTCTCAGCAGTTATAGGAGTTTTACACTCTCAGCACTTATAGCTAAGAACCTGGATTTTGTATATTCATTCTGAACCACAGATCTCTATAGAAAATATGACCAAGAAAACAGTACACTGGCCACAGTATACAATATCAAATTATCAATTGCCTTCTTTAAGGCATCCTGCCAAAGATCACAATGAGTTTTTCCTCCACTTCTGCGAAATTTGATAGTCTTTTGAGGCTTGGTAACCTCACTCATAGAAAAGCAATTAGATCAATGCAGACTACTTTCCTCTGTAATGTAGGCCAGATACTTTCCTCCAGAGATTTTCTGTATTGAAGCAAACATATAGTGTCTAAGCAAAAGAGGTTTTCTACTAAACATGCAATTTTGTATTAGCCCCTTTGGCATTCTGTTCCAATCCAAAAAGACCAACACTGAAGGAAAAGTCTACAGGCAAATCTAGGCAACAAGGGTTCTAACCCTGTCCACCTGTACAACTGCACATAATTCTCACGAGGACTCAAAATTCCCAATTTTATGGAACTGGGAGTAACCTGCAATATATTTGGCCTTAAAGATTAACAGAACAGTGAAAATAAGCTTTTACTTGCTCACCTTGAGAAAACTATGAACATCTTCATTAAGAAAAGTTTTACTAAGGAGACACTCTTGTTCAGCTTCCTGTCTCTGTCTGAACTCTTCTTTCCTCTTTGCACGGCACTCCAGTCGTTTCAAGATCAGGTCTTTACTTTGTTGTATACACTCTGGAACATAAAACACAAACAATTATGCACCACAACTCCACAGGGGGAAAGCAGCATCTGCTACTGTCACACAACATAAGCTCATGGAAATCTGTTAGTGAGTGAACTAGACAAGTAATTACCATGCAGGATTTGAAATTTGCTTCTTACCCTGATGGTCTTTTTAGATGTGAACTTTTAAGTCATTACATGGCACTTAAATCTATCAGGTTTTTGGATTGTTACCATCTATCCTGAATTCTCCCTTTCACTGCTGCTGCTGCTTATGCAAAGGCAGCGTTTTAGTTCAAGAAACAGATTCCCTCTTGCAGCCCCCCCAAACCTCTCCCTCCTGCTTTAGGAAGGTCCAGAAGTGGCTCATTAATTAAATTGCAGATATGCAAATGCTGCTGCAAGGACATGGGCAGTAACATATGGTGGGGAAAAAAGGTCTAAACCAGTGCTAGTTCAGATTAGCTTGAACTGGCATGCAGCCTTGCCAGGCTTCCAAAGAGACTTAGTCAAGAAGCTGCAGAAAAAGTTGTCAAGGTGCCTCTGATTTTGTGCTAGTAATGTGAAATACTTGGAACTAAATTCCTCCCCCCTTCCTCCCCACTACAGTTCTAAGCGATTTATATATTGATGAGCCTATCTGGACGCGGGGCTACCGAGTGGAATTGGTGCTTTTGATGTTCTATCACTACTTTATGTCTCATTGCCTGTACACGTAAGAAGAATTTTATTAATTTCCCCCACCTGCCCTGCCCCAAAGCAGTACTTCACTCCTAACACAAGCAGTTAAAGAGGAATGCAAAAGAACAGTTATCTGTGCCTGCTGTTCTGCCACTGCATCAAGCTGCTCTATGAGAAATTTTGTGAGGAAATAAAGGAGCAGAGTACTGCAGCACCAAGCACGTTACTTATTCTCCAGCCTAACTTACTGTGCTTTTCCACAGGCTGAGGATGCAATGACAACACCTGAAAGTGCACTGAAAGTACAGGAAAGTTTGTGATAAAAATACCAGCCAAAAAAGTGTAGTAATGTTTTATTTTTAAACACTACTTGTCTCTTTACGAATTCCTTGTTTGTTTCCAATGAGCACAGTCTTAATGACTTTGCGCTCTGCTTGAGAATTATAGGCACAGTATTCAGGAGCTCATAAGAAAGGTCGACATAGGACTCTAATGGGAAAAATGGTGCACTCCAGATCATTTTTTTTCAAGCACATTTCATTTCTATCTAAAACCAGGAGATTGATAATGCCCTTGTGCACAGGATGTACTAACAATAATATATAGATATATAACTATGAACACCTACTTTGCATTAAATCAAGGCCTTGACAAAGGTATTTTTGCTTTGGAACAAGAGAAAACTGACAAAAGGAGGAAAAACACCCACAGACATCTGTTTATTGGTCACCTTGATTTCGGCAAGGTTTTTGATGCAGTCTCCCATGAGATTCTCACAGAGAAGAGGATGGGAAAGCAGACAGTGAGACGGATTAAAAACTTTTACCAAGGCCACCAACAATATCAAGTGCATGAACAGTAAATGGAGAAATATCATTTATACTTGTAACAAATATGACTCTTCTTCAATATCGAAATTAATGAAGAAAGGTATAGAGTACATGAACTGTAGAGTAAGTTCATAGTAGGCCCTTAAAGCCAAAGTTCCCATTCTTAGCATACACCCTTCAGAATAAAACTGTTCTTGGACAACTCATTAATACCTTTTTAACACAGAGAGGTACAGGACTGAAAACACAATTTAAAAAATTTTTTAATATAATAATGAGAACTCATACCCATATTCATTAAGTCACAAACTCAGGTCTGAGTACTCACCATTACTGAAATGTGCCAGCCGTTCCCAGAAGGCCTTGTGCAGATCTGTTAGAAGTTCTTCCTTTTCTCGGACTGAAAGATTATTCTTTACAGTTAAACAGTCCAGAATGTTTGATACAATATTTAATCTACCCTTGCACTCTTCTGGCATATAGGATTTCAGTGAATCAATCATTTTCACCATAAGCTCCCAGTTGAATAACTTTTCCTGAATGTCCTAAAACAAACATAAAGTCCTGTTTAGAAACCAAGAATGCATCTTTGGTTGTGCTTTCCTTTCATAGAATTATTCATTCCCAAACCATGCAGAAAACTGCAGATTCTTCTCAAGACCATGTGAATAACAATCTTCATGTACTTAAATATTTCTGAGTATCTTTGATCAGTGCAGTATAGCAGTGGGTTTATTGCATGTTCACCTGCAAGAGCTAATCTAAGACTATTGGTTTTTCATTATTTGTAGTTGTTAAGAAGACACAGTCAGTAAAACACAACAAGCTTGCAAAACAAATTTAAATACTCAAGGAGGAAAGATGAATAGACAGGCAACATGGAAGTCCTGGACCTCTTTTCAAGGTATGTGCCTCTATGGCACAACAGTACATGCCTTCACTTTGAAATGAGAGTGAGTCTTCATAAACTGCAATAGAAGTTGAGCTATTTGCAAAAGAGCTCACAGAGACAAGTGGAGCAAGCAGTTTACATTCTGAGGCAGGACTGACAGGCTCTATACACTTAAATAATTCCTTCTGTTCAGACTGACTAAATCTCTCTCAACTTTTACTTCTTTTTCTACTTTACCATTGCCTGCAAATCTTGAGATTCACTTAATAAGCTTTCTACTGCAATCATCTTCTCGGTCAGATCCATCATTATCTTTGTTGCTTTGGCACTTGAGCATTTTGATTGGTCCAAAAAAGCCTGCTGGGCTTTGTCAGTCTGCTTCCAGAAAGCTTCCATCTGTGGAATATGAATCAAAAAACAACCCATGTTCCCTCATTAATCATCTGGTATTTCACTACGGCAATAGGCATACGAGTCTACAGACATATAAATCACTGAGACAACAGACAGCTTTCAGTGTTAGTTATAGTGAACAATTTGCAAAGCTAAAGAGCTTGTTTACTATATGAGAACACACTCGGTGGTGAAATATAACCAGTAGGTCAATCCTAACCTTTTAAAATAACCTCTTAACTCACTAAGGATTTGTTGTTAGTTCTCCACATTTTGCATCGATAAAAACCTGTTATATTTTTAGTATTAATGAGGAAAACATAAAAGATAAACTGCAGCTTTTTTTTTTCTGGGAAGTTTATTTAGCTGTAGGAGCATGCATTCCAGTCAAACAACATTTGTTACAAAAAAAGGAAAACTGAAAATCATTACTATTTTTCACCATCAAAGCCTTTTGTAGCCAGATGCTACATAAGCACTTTATGGACTGCACTGGAATTAAGTACTTTATGCAGTATCAGCAGAGCATATGTGCCCATTCTGATAGATTATTGTATGGCTAATCTCTAGGTTTAGGCTGTGATCCCATAAACACTTAAAACTGCGAATATTCTGTGGTCTCCAGTGCAATTACTAGTACACATAAAGATAAGAAAATGCATCCATCACCAAGATTTTCATGAAGCATCCATGCATTTTGGAAAAAAATGTGATTATGGCATCTGTGAGTATGGCAAAACCCCCTTTATATTATCAAGGGAAGACTGGATTAGTTCTAGGTCCCAATCTATGTAAATCTGCACACAGAGAAATCATTTTCAATATGGATGAAAAGCATCTGCAGGCTCAAGAGTGACAGACCCACTGAAGGATGATTGCTGATGGTGAATAACTGCCCCATGTTGCTCAGTGAGGTTGCCAGCAAATTTTTTTTGTGATTAACTCCGGAGAACTCTAAACAATCAGTTTTTCACAAAGCGAAGTTAAATTGCAAAAGAAACTTGACACAGATGTACCAACATTATCAGGACTTCTGCTATAAAGAGAAAGGTTCAGAGAATCAAAAGAAAGCTGAGAAAATTCGCAGTGAAGCTCTTGACCACCAGACATTAAAAAATGTTAACTCCTGTATGAAAAAGGTGCAAGGCTGAGATGATGGGCTGTTTAGTCCAGGGCTGAAGTGCCAAAGTCAATCAGCACAGGCAACTCGCAGAGCCATCAGTCTGACAAGTCAGTCTCTCCTTTTCCTCAGCAGTCAATTTGCTCAAACCTCAAAAACAGGACTGGGAAGGAGAATATCTTACAGATTCCGCAGTTTACTGGAAAATAACACACAGAGTATTCTTAACCTCCAGTTTTCCAGCCTAAAAGCTATTCCAACACAGTGAACCTACCTCAGAGGAAAAAAAGAATCTTTCCTTTGAAAATCAAATCTCTGCTATCAAATCTTATTTTTACTTAAAAACCATGTAAATGTGTTCTAATGTGGAAAGGTGATAAAGAAAAATATTTTGCTAAAGTAAATGCACAAAACGCACTAAAACATTACCCTGCCCTGCCATTATTTTCTAAGTACTTCCTTTATCTGAAAAAAAATTTATAGTCTCTTATTACTGTCTTAGTTACGGGGATTGATGAAAACAAGGTGCTAGGATAAAATTTCTAAAAGTCAGGCTATACACAGGCTGGAAATAAACCTTAACATCAGAGAAGCAACAGACATATCTCAGCTACAAACCTACTGTGATAAACTTGACAACATTTTTCCTATGTAAAACATATTTTGTATGAAAAATATATTGGCACCCAGAGGGAATAGGAGATACTTAGCTAGAGCAATGTAAAAATGTTTTCAGTACTTATACACACATAAAATACTAACTGTGGACTAGTCAACAACACCATTGCACTGCAGCACTTCCCACCAAAAAATAACATTAAAATCAAATTTTAGAAAAAATAGAAAGTTACATTGTCTATTACGTGCTCAGAATACTCCCTTTCTTTCCTTTCTAAGTCTTCTAGAGTTTGGTACTCTGAATTAAGGGCTCCTGACATCTCAGTATTCTGGAGTCTAGAGTCAAGTTGTTTCTGTAATTCTTCAAAAGCCTGGAGAAAAAAAGCCAGCGATATGTTAAACAGAAAAACAGACATAACTTCTAAATTTCGGAGTGAATTTATATGTCTCATTTATATGGCTCATGGCTATGGAAGCTGAACAACAGTGTTCAGAAAGTTCTGTCTTCGGGTAATGTGATTTCTGTAGCAAGCAAGGAAATCTCCAGCTATATGGCATCTCTGAACTACACTTAATACACATACATACATTTTCACTAGTATGTGAGTACAGTCAAGATTGTTGTCCACTTCCACTGAATTCAAGTTTTAGTAAGCACTGTTTCATGATCTTTCATACTAATAATCCCTGGAATCTATCTACAGGTATTTCTATTTTAATGCGTGTGCCACATCTCAAATGGCAGCTACGAGTGAACACACTGCATTTAAAAGCTGAGATAAACATCCAGATGAAAATCAGATAGTGATTCCTGCAGCGTGCTAGCACACATGGATGAACACACCTGTAACGCTCGTAACGGACAAATTACAGGCTACATGATTATATAAGGTTTTAATGTTTTTCAGTCCTTCGAAACCAGGACTTTTTCTGAAAGCTAATGATAGCAACAAACACTGATCGGCTGCCATTGCTTGGTAGGTTCATGCTGAAACGGATAATTCTCCTGTAGCTGCAACATCCCTTACATAATAAGCATTTACTTCTAATACCACCCACTTTTGGGTGCAAATGCATTAACTTGATTTAATCTTTTGTCCTGAAGCACTTTATTTAGGTACATGAAGACAAGGATGTCATTAAACTTCATGGAGGGTTAGGCTGTATCAGGAAACATGCCTAATCTAGACTCACTGTGTTTATAATTTGAAGTCATTACCAAAAGCCCATCAGCAAAAGGATTTTGCACAGCTACTTTCACTACATTTAAGGCAGAAGAGTGCTTTCAGGCAAAATGCATTCTGATATCGATTACAAGGTACAACTACAGATTGTGAGACTGTACAAAAAAAGTAAGTCAACAACTAGAGCTGAAAAGCTGATAGACTAACGACTAAATGTGAAAGTACATCCATATGTATGAAAAAACCCTCAGCAACAAGGCTGCTCTCAGCACAAACATTCAAGACTTGGATTGGCAGGACACTGGACAACCTTACTTAAGGCCAAGCTTCCTACAGAAGATTAGACAAAACAATCTCCAGATGTGCTTCTCAATTCAGATTTTTCTGTAACTCCAAACTGGAAAAATGAAAAGTGGAACCAGTAGCTCTCCTATTTTGTTTAGTTTTGCATCACTTTTTTTCCTTCTAACAACCTTAGAAACAGTACCGTGACTCCACCTGAAAGGCATATTGACTGCCTTTTGGTTCAGAAGTGGCATATGGGCATTGACACAAAAATATGAAAGAAAAAAGGTTATATTTTCCCTTGATGAAAGCCTTGAGCTTTTTTCTGGTACTTTATTTCCTTCTATTTTATTATCAGTGATAATAAATAATGATTCACGGGACCAAACAAAGTCCTGATAATTGGAAATTATTAAATCTGAATGAATAAGGTTCACAATGTTCTGTTTGCTTAAATGGATCAAAATACAAAACACTTTTATCCTTAACACACATCACTGTCCTCACCACTTCATAAGACAACAAAGAGGAAATTCATACAAGGTAATGGAGAAAACCAACGAACAAGGGAGTTTCTTTGCATTTCTTCAGAAATAGATTACGAATGACATTGCTGTTTAACACAAGTAGGTGAGATAGACTGCTGTTGTAATAAGATTAATCCTTATTTTCTGTGGTCTTAAATATTAAAGAAAAAACCCACTTACATTTTCCTGAATTAAAAGGATCCTCTTGAAAAAATCATCACTAATCTTCTTTTTACTATAGAAGTCTGTGAAGTATATTTTGAGAACTTGAATAAACATCTATTTAGAAGGAAGTAAACAAAACACAAGTTAAGTGCCTGTTCAGCATTGTCAGGACATCTTTTGGATAACTTTTGTTGATTTAAATCGATCAGGGAGATTAGAGTGAATCAGAAGTGAAATAACGGATACATCACCAGCAACTCTCCAGTACTTGCATTATGAAAAGTTCTTTGGTTTTGGCTTCAGTAAGATACTGTAAGATGGTGTTACAGTCTAATAAAGACAAGGGTATAATTTCCTATATCCTTGTAACTAGACTGATACATTTGAAACTGCTCTTGACTGGAGAAAATGCAGATCACTTAAAAATACAAAGCCGATTTTTCCAAAGTTTTATGAACGCCTAAACTCAAAGACACTATCTTAAAGATAAAAAAGATTTGTTACGATGATTTCAACTGTAGTCAGACACATGAAGCATCAACCATTTTTATATACCACCCAAAAGTAACCATCTCAAGTTCTAGCTGGCTTCTTTAACATGAAACATATTTATTTTGCACTTGGTGCCTTTTTTTCTTTTAAGACTGCAATACTAGTGTCTTCAAAAAGATGGTTTTGAATTTTTTTAACACTGAGAAAATTTTTGTTTCACCTTTTCCCCTTTCGTCTCAATTAGTTTTAGCGTAAAGACAATTCACTTCATTATTAACTGCTGCAGCATTTTCCAATATGAAAGCAAAAATAGGTAAAATTTAACAGCCACCTGCCTGTTACTCACATACTTGAAAACAGATGATGCAGAACTTGCTCATTTTAAACATATAAAAACATATTTACATATAAAAACAATTATTCAAGCCAACATGTTGGCTGAGCAAAATCTGGAAATAATCAGAGCTCAGTAGAAGAGAAAACCATAAAGCAGACACGTTTTGGATCTCACTTGCAAATGTTCTGGATAGAGCTTGGCAAGTTTTGAACACACCACCAAGATACAACATACCCTAAAAAGACCAAAAGAAAAGAATTCAGGAAAAGACCAAAAGAAAAGAGGTGTTTCCTTAGACCCGATGCTAAGAAAGAATCACTGAAATCAGAGAAAGCAGAGTGGAAAAGGAAAAAACTGTTCATTAGACTGATTTATTTTTTCCCTACTACCAAAAATACGAAGGTATTTAAATATTCACTAAACGTCAAAGTCCTTTGTGGTGATTTCTAGTGGGCCACAAAGTATATTAAATGCTCATTTTCTCAGTGTTTCTGTGATTACATCACTGTGTTGCTACCTTACCTTCATTTACATATTGATGATTAACTTTGAGATCAAGTTCAACCTTCACTAGTTATGCTAAACTTCCTTCTGACATCCGACTGCAAGTTTCCTTTCTCGTCTATTGAGATGGGAATAATGCATCAGAATAGAAACTGTTTTCCAGGTTTACTTTCATGCTTCGTCTTTTTGACCGTGTAGAAATTTGTTCAGAAAATCCCACCCTTTGAAATATTTTCACTGCATTTAGTAAATTATATCAGAAACGACCCATCTATTTAAACAAAAGTCGAGCAAAAAGGAGAGGTGAAAGCTATAGACTTTATGTCTAGATTAATATTAACAGAGCTAAAACTCAGTAGCAGTAATGAATCTATAACTAACTAGTCACCATAAACAATTGCCCTAACAGAGTATCATATGGTTTTAACTGTATGTATTTTTTTTTCTTGTCAGCTTTGGATGCTGTGACTTGTGTAGGTAGTTATCTATGGTTTAAATAGTACCATAATTCCTTGGTCCTACAAATCACGACTGCTGTGACTATTGTACTTATCACAATGGCACCAATTCAGTTGAACTGAATTTTCAATTTTTTTCTAAAAGCTTGAAGTCTTTCCAGTTGAAAAACACAGGTATTGTCCCTAGGACAAACTCATCTTTAATTTATTACCTCTTTCTATGAACCTCAAGTACTGTATGTTATTCTCTGGAGGAAAGTTTAAAAGCAAATTTTTGTATTTGCTATATTGCTATTTCACAGAACAATATATTTCATTGTATTTTACTCCTTTATGAAGCTCATATATGCAGGAGAAAAAAATTCAGACAATAATGTAGAAATGCAACTCTGCTACACTTTATCCCAGCTAGCCAGTTGTTTATGTTAGTTCCTAAACTGATAAACAACTAAGATGTTCAAAACAAAGACCAATAAATGAGATAAAAGTACCTACCACATGTTTTTCTTTTCTGAGTTCAGTATCAAGAAGCATAATATCTTTCAGAATTAGACTGCAAAGGCAGAGTTTAACATCAAAACTAAAAGAAAGATTAAAAAAAGTGTTAATATCAATCTAAATGACAGTTAAACAAAAGAGCAACATCCTATAATAGTTTCATTTAACCACTAAATTCTCTTAAAATCACTGCTCCAAAACAGCAGTTAAGTCACTGTTTATACATTGCCTAATCTTTCAGATAAAATTTCTGTATGTAAAAATAAGCAAAACAAAGTAGTGCTTTTAAAAAAGCTAGAGTTGCAGTTTCCTTTAGAAAAAGGCATGGTAAACATAGGCATGAGTGGCTACAGGAAGGGGAATACATGGCTTTAAATTAAAACACTTATAGTAAGAGTGAACATTTTGAAAATATTCTTCATCGCTAGTACCTTCCCCAGTCCCCATAACACAAATATGATTTCCTTATCTTTGCTATTGAGGATACAGACACATGTGTATTCATCTAGGGGTGCAGCTGAAATAAATTAGAGCTCACAGTCCATTTTGATTATCTCTACCTGCTCATGAGTGGCACATCTGAGAGAGGAGCAGTTCTCCCACAGGAAGACAGTAGTAGTGCTCATTAAAACAGAGAGAACAGACCACTTGGTGTTCTCAAGGCACCCGCTGTGTGACTGGACACTGTACAGTGCAGAGGACTCCATCCTCAGTTGAGCACACTACCATACACGTGAACCCAGCATATGAACCCTAACAAAGTGATCTCCTTATTCTAACAGTGATATACCTTTTATGAGATAGTTCTGATGCTTAAAATTTCATAAAGAACAAGCTGACTTTCAACAGACAGCATAATAGATTACTTTAATCTCCCCAACCACCTTTTTAGGGTTATAAGGAGATAGCCCTGTCTTGATGTGGTGACTGTATGCATTCAAGCCCAGCCTTTGGTTTGCAACAGACCTTTAGTGACTGTTCTGAAAAACACTGAGGCACACTAGGAAATGACTGAACAAAAGGACAAGTTTACTGCTTACCTCTCACATGTCAGCACTTCAGGGAAGCTGGTCACCTTAAGGAAGGCTCGAGCCTGAAATCTGTCATCACTGGTTGTGGAATGTATTGTTGTGGAGGAACTACAGTCCTCTTTGTCTCCCTGGCTCAGGGATCCCAGGCTGCCTGATGTAGATGTCTCCACGACTTGATTAGGCAGAACTGCCTGGTTTGGATTCTCATGCAAAGATGGATTAGATGAACCATCTGCCAAAGGCTACAGGTCAAAGAAAATTCACAAGGTTAATTAATACAGCACAATAAGGAGATAAACATCTCATCAATTAGCAGTGTTTGCTTTCAAGAGAAAAATTAAACAGTATACACAGCAAAAGTGTTTCCATATTAATAAAGATTCATCATATTGACAGGTTTTTGCACTGTCCAGAGAAGCATTCTTCTGTTGTAGTGAGTTTTTGCTTGGTGCACGCTTTCTTCCTTTCAGATCCTTGTGGGGTTTTTCTAATGCCTCCTTGGGCAGATCCGACTTCCATTAATGTTAGTGGGCAGAAAAGTCTCTTAACTATAGTGACAATGGACTGGAATGCATGCAAAGCATTGCAGGTTTCAGGGGGAGCTAAAAGCAGCTGACACCACACAGAATAAGCGCTGAGTCAATGGATTATAAACAAAGAAAGATCCCTATCAAGCAGATGGGCGATAAATTTTCTTCTTTACTTGGCTCTGCAATTTACTGTGACACAGAATGATTATCATTAATTTTTACAAGTAGAATCTAAAACCTTACCCTAAATTTCTGATTGATGGGATAGATCACTTTTGCCTTTAACGCAAATGCCGTGATGTTACTATTCAGAGGAGACTCGCTTTCCTGTATGGAAAAGAACAGAAAACCATTTGGGAACAGCAGTAGATCTGGTGATTATTCACTGTAAGTATTGCATGCCCCTTTTTGCTACAAAGCTTAGAGTTGATAACTATTGATTGTTTTTGCTTTGACACAAGAAGTCTTCTCATAAGACTAATTCAGAGTATGAAAACCCAATAAGGGAACTCATCGTTACCACTGCTACAAAAA